>JAZKJV010010141.1:0-342142 GCA_037367405.1 Ottelia alismoides
AGTGATGTCAAGCACATCGTTGAGAATGTTGATGTTGCTGAGCATGCCATCATTGGAGGAAGCCAAGTATGCATTGCACATAGACATCATCAAAGGGAGATAAAGACATCTTAGATATGCAAAGTGCATATCCTATTAGTCGATACATTTGCAATTCTAAACTTAGCAGTAACTATAAATGCTTTACCTCTTTACTCTCTATATATGTAATGCCCGAAAGCGTTGCTGTAGTCTGAGCTGATCATAGGCGACATGCTATGCATTAGAAGATATAGGCCCTTGAGGAAAATAACACCATTGGGCCATTTAATTGTTTTCAATTATATTTAGACTATAAAATACAAGCTCCTCAATCCCATCTGGTTGTCTTCTTATAATTGAATCATACTTTAATCACCAAGTCACATTACTTCCTTTATGTCATTATCGTATCCTTTCAATATTTCTAATTCACCACAAAATATTCTATCTTTTTCTCTCTCCATGTTACTCAACCTCAGCTTTTACTGAAACCATAATCTATATCCTACACGGCCTTATTTTCCTGTCGACAAACTCCCTGACACTTGTTATGTTTTTCCTTCCTGCCTTGCATTGTGTTACAAGGTGTTTATATATCATAGAGCCGCCTATTATTGCTCTCTACACCCTATCTTCCCTGGTGGAAGTTCAATTTGCCAATGTCTATGACAGTGACTCATCTGCATCAGATTATTTCTTGCTAAAATGGTGCAACTGGTCAGCCTTGCCTCTGATGTTCATCACTTCATAGCTGTCACTTGCAGAAGTCGGCAGTCGGTACTCGGTCGGCATGGTCACTGACTAAGGATTAATCGGCAGTCGGGAGAGTAATCGGATTTAGTCGGGCATTAGTCGGTTTTGATTTTTTTTAATTATTTTTAATATATAAATCAAATTTTAATATATATACTATCATTTATCTTCATAATTTTAGCAAATTTAATATTTTCAAGAGCTTAAGAAATTATAGCAAGAGAAGGAAAAATGAAGGAAGTTAAGATCAAACATTCAAAATGTTTGGTACATAACACTAGAAAATATTCAAAAACACATAACATTGATCTTATTTGCTAACAATAACATTGACAATGTGACATAAAAACATCTAAGTACAACATTTGAATGTTATTTGCTAACAATAACATTAACCTAAGCAAAAACAAAAAAAATTGAATGTTATTTGCTAACAATAACATTAACATATTATTATTTGCTAACAATAACATTAACATATTATTATTTGCTAACATTAAAATTTGAATGTTATTTAACATCTAACATCTAACATCAACCTAACATTTTATTTGCTAACAATAGCATTAACATATTAACCTCTAAGTTCAACATCATTAACCTAAGCAAATCAAAGCTATAAGCCTATAACATCTAACATTGTTGTTTGCTAAATCAAAGCTAATTAAATCAAAGCCTATAAGCCTCTAAGTTCAAAATCATTAACCTAAGCAAATCAAATCTAACAATAACATCAAGTTATCAACCTAAATAAAAGAGGGAAAAAAGGCAAAATAAAACCCTAACCGTTAACGGCGAGAACGAGGGGGCAGCACCGGAGGGCCGGAGGCGGCGAGATGGCGAGGTTGGGAGTGGCGAGGCACTCCGGCGGCGCCGGCGAGGGGGGTGCACCGGCGAGGCGGCGAGGCAGGGGATTCTGGGAATCGCGCGCACATGAGACACTGCGGGTGGGGGGTCGACAAAAGAACCCTTCGTGTGATCCCATGAGGAACTGAAAATTGGTTCTTGTTATAAAATATGAAGAATGCGGAAGCGAACATGGAAAAGATAAAGAACAAATAAAGAACGCGGGATTTAACGTGGAACCCTACTCCGTGAGGAGCGGGATGAAACCACAGGAGAAGCCCTCAACTAGGGCATGTTTGTCTATTGACTTTCTCAATGAGTACAGGAGGTCTGGGGCTCCTTATATAGCCTTCCCAGAGCCTCCAAGTCCTACCATTGGGCGGTATGTGTGAACCCCCTAGGATCCGGGTACCCGTTAATCACACATTTTGCATTATAACATTCATTTCCATCGCATTAAGTAACTGAAAGTACGGGGAAATTTTTCGCGAATGAAATTATTTCAATCAGCCATTCATATCAACATTTATAACCACAAACACACAGAATAATGGTCATCAAACTCTTATTTCATTTCATTAACTTCCATATATTTTACATGTACAAAGTCTGACAGTACATACAGTATATCCCAAAATCTGACTGAAGAGAAAGAAACATAATACATTATAAATTGAACAAACTATCACAAAATAAATCATACCGTTGGGTATAAAATTTATCTTCTGAATCCATGTATAGCTACAGAACTGCAGGCTGTTTTCCTGCCAAGCGTGCAGGGAAGAAAAGGCGTCAGCGGTTGCTGGTACCTCCCAAAAACTTATATAAAGATAACAGGCATTTATTATTTACAACAGAAAGCAAGTAGAGAGGCATGAGCAACTCAAATTTAAAATTTCTTTCTACTTGCAAATGTAAAAGGTTTCCAAATTTTTAGTAAGCACCTCTTATGATCATCCATTATCCCAACATTTCCCACATGAGTATATTTCTCTTGTAACTGAGTGTATAATTTATTCCCATAGTACCCAGAGATCATATTTATGAGTGATGATGGAAAGTTTGGGATGAGAAGATATATTTATATTTTTAATTCCTAAGTCTAGTAACTCCTGTAATTATTAACTTCAATTATTTCAGATATAACTCCAGATGATGTAGATAAAGGTCATGATTCTAGGTCTTGGAGATCATGTCTTGGAACTTAATGGCACATGAAATTGCTAATTTCTTGTCATTGATATTATATCATGGTTTTCGATATAGGACGGATATGACGATGATGGATTTGATCCTTAGTGTTATTTACTCCTTTTAAGTTAGTGGATAGTCTGTGGTCTTGGTCTGTGTGTCACCTCACACTATGACTCTAAGGTATTTAAAGGTACCTTAGGGTTGGGGTGCCTCCGTAGGCATGCGGTGTTGTATAATGCATCCTAACTAAGTTCCCAACACGTCCACTAACTTATAGGGATTTCACATTAGATTAAAGTCACCTCCAATCAACTTAATTATTATTTCCTCCAAACTTTAACTGTAATCTTTCGGATGTAACTCTCGATGTTTTAGATGTAGATATAGGTGATCTGGATGTAACATCAATCCCTTCAAACCTCTGTGCAACAACCTAAATGTAACTCTAGATGATGTAGACATGGATGATCTAGATGTAACATCGCCAAGTCTGTTGGCGAAGAAAAACTCAAGCGGTGAAGAAGCCTACAAATGGCTCTTCCGTCTCGCCCTCTAATTGGAAGGACGGTCCAATAGAGGGATAGGTCTACACTCCCAAACTACGCCACTGAGACGGGTGAGAGGGACTTCCCGGAAAAGTCACTCTAGAAAAACAGCCCGACCGGTAACGGGCAACCGAGCTCGCACGTAAAACTGAAAAACCAGGATCCCCCGTCTGGGCATCCTAAAACAGGGTCAGCGGAACTGGTCTAAAGTCGGGATCCCAACGAGGCGTAAAAACACTGTGAGCTCACGTTAAAAACCGAAGGGGGATTGGGATCCTAGACCCGCGCACTTGGCGGCCGCTGCCCTAACTGGGCTTCCTTTCTTCCGCCCAGGTGAGAGTCACCGCGCTCTCGCACGGTCAGGGTAAGATCACCGTGACCGGCACGATTATTTATAATTCATTACTAATCCTTAATATCTCCACTTGATCATTGATTCCCAACATCCTTACTTTTCTGGTCACTTGACTCATTCTCGATCTTTTATGTAAATTGAAATCATTTCTATGGTTTCCATTTCTTAATTTGGCTTCTTACTGCGAGTCATTAATATCTAAAGATATGTAAATTGAAAGTAGTATTTGAATTCATTATTCCATTGATTTAAGTGCCCTTGCATAGTACATTCAGGTGATATCATGTAAATTATTCACATAAATGTGAGGTTTATTTAGTATGAATCCGTATGCTTTCACTCATGATGACTGGATGGTATATTCTTATTTGTTAGGGTGTGAAAACAGATCTTATATTTGGTACTCCTGCTTTGTTTTGGAGTATCAATACAAATCAGTCCAGATTCCTATGTACTTCCGTATGATCTATAATTCTTGAGAGAATACATTCAATTTACCCAATTTCATCATGAACATTTCAGCTCTTGAACTATAATTTCATGTCTGAAATCTAGAGATGAAGACGTCCAAAACCTTTAAATTTTATGTTATAGATACATAATTTTTGGGGCTCTAATTCAGATCTATAATTCTTAGGATAATACCTTTTAAATCTCCAAATTTCTTACTTTTTGAAGAATGAAATCTGTAGTCAATTATCTGTATAAGTTAACTCAATTGTATGCAAAATTACACCCAACTCTTCCTCTTTTAAAACATGAAATCAGGAGCTTTTTTTTTTTACTTGGTCTTAATTGAAGACTAAAGTCACAAACTTTTGTGACATTTGAACAACAGCTAATGACCTACAAAAGTCCCAAAAATTTCCTCTTAAAATGTATGATCATGGGCTCTAAAACTGATCTGAAGCCAAATGATAGTTCTGAATTTAGATCCAAGTCGTATGCTAAAACCCCAAGTTTTCATCTCTAAATGTGAGATATGTAACTTCAAAATCAGATCTGATTTCAGATTAGAATTATGTAAATCAGTGGCTTTTTGAAGAGCATAATTTTGAATGCAAATTCCTAAATTTCAACTCCACTTCAATAGAATTTCATCATCCGAATTCATCTACAAAATCCCCAAATTTTCATCTCTAAAATCCCAAGTACAGGAGCTCTAATCAGATCTGATATTATTTTTTTTTCTAACTTTTAGACTCAGTTGCTTTCAAAGAGTGAAAAGTTCACATGAAATTCCCAAATTTTTAATCTTTTCAAATCTGAAACTCAGGAGCTAAACTTAGTTTGAAATAGGTTTTAAAGTCACATATAATGGCAGCAAGAAAAGGGCTAAGATTTTACATAAAAGCAAGCACAATCATCATGTATATCAGCCATGAGGGGAAGAAGGATGATACATATATCAAGTGAAATAAGCATGCATGGCAGCAAGGGGGAGGGGAAGGAGGTACCTTGATTTCTGGCTTGGATCAAAGCATGCAATCAACTCTAGAGCTGCTTGAACAACAGCTCCAGCAGATGAGACTCGTGAGAGCAGCAACCTTTTGAAGAGAAAGGAGATCTCCAGCAACACGTGAAGAAAAGAGAGGAGGAGGTTTCGGCTGGAAAGAAAAGGGGGAAATAGATGGATTGTACCTTGATCTTTACATGCAAAACTTGAACAGCAGGGGAGTTGCTGTAATTTAGCAAGGGAGCAGCAACTCTTGGATTTGTAATGACAGAAAATTGAAATGGCTAATGGAACTCCAGCAATTGTAGCATCCTGGAACACCAAAAGGGTAGCAGATTGGCAACGGTGAGGGGAGGAGCATCAACCTTATTGGAGCAGAATTACGGCACCTTCAAAATGGTTGAAGCTTCCAATGGCATCAGCTGAGAGAGAAGGACAACAACTCCTTGTTGCAGCTACTGGTTCTTCCAGAAAAGGGAGCTGGAGATGCCTTCCGTTGAAAAGAAGAGGGAGGGAGTCGGGGAATTTGGGGAAAAGATTATGGTACGATAAGGCCAAGGGAAGAGGCTATTTATAAGGGGTTGGGCTCTAAAGATACTTCACAAGTGGAGAAAAAGAAATGCCAATTGGCAGTCCTGGAGAGGGTTGACAGAAGTCTGCTGCCACTGGAAAATAAACAATTTTTTTTTATTTTTTTTTTGAAAAGTTAAAATATGACCGTATTCGCGCCTCGGGTTTCCGATTTCGACGCGCAATATCTTGTTTTGACCGTCTCTGAACGACGATCAATATGAGTACCATATTGATATACTTTCGATCGAGTTTTGAATACCCGAAATTTTCGGATACGGTTTTTTTTTGTTTAAGATTAAATTTTACGAATTAAAATTATCAAACGACCTCCGATTGACGAACGGTCGATTCCGTTGGTCTCGTGTCATCGAATCGGATCTAATGACGGTCTCGGTTCGTTTCGCGGTTTCCGAATTTGCGTCGCGGCTTTTCACGGCGCGCGCTACGAAGGGACCGATTTTTGGTCAATTTCGTCCGAACGACTTTTGATTTACTACTAATTGGTCGTTTTAGGTTGTTTAGTATTGACCGACAATGTTTTTGGGTTCATTAGACCCAAAATCGGACGACTTCGGGTTTGATTGGAAACCGGATGTTACAAATATAAAAACCTCAAAGGGAGTCTCGTCCTCGAGACTCGAGTCAAGGCTATTAGGTATCTTGTTTGAATTTCATATGTCCATAAAAACCTCAAAGGGTTTTGAACCCATAAAAACCTCAAAGAGAAATCTAGCCATATATTGTAACATATATCTAATTACGAAGGCTTGTTTCGATGATTACTTCAGAAAAGTTGCGGGTATCGTGCCCGCATGTCGGCTTCGGTCTCCCACGTCGCCTCTTCGACGTCGTGTCGATGCCACAACACGTTGACCAATGGAATCTCCTTACTGCGAAGCTTCTTCACATCACGGTCAAGTATCTGTACTGGCCTCTCCTCGTACGTTAAGTTAGGCTCTCTGTCAAGATTCTCGTAACTGATGATGTGCCGAGGGTCGTGCACATACTTTTTCAAATTGGATATATGGAATACGTTATGGATAGCTGAAAGATGTGGAGGAAGGGCTACTCGGTAGGCCACTTTCCCAGCTCGAACAAGAATCTCAAATGGTCCAACATATCGTGGCGCCAACTTGCCACGAACACTGAATCTCTACACTCCCTTCATGGGAGATACACGAAGAATACCCAATCTCCCACCTGTAATTTACAGGGATGTCATTAGTATATGATTATCTAAATGCCATACATATGTTATAATTGAATGGATGAAGAGGAAAGATTGGATTACTTGGAACTCCAAATCTCTTCTTCGACGGTCTGCATAGCTCTGTTGATGGCTTTGCGCCCTCAGAAGCCTTCGTCTTACGAGATCAATAGCTCTCGCAGTCTCCTCCAAGAGATCTACGGAGTAGAGAGCATGGTCACCTACCTCCCGCCAACTGAGAGGTGTAAGACATCTCTGCCCGTATAGGACTTCGAATGGTACCATGCCGATATTGGAATGATAGCGGTTGTTATACGTGAATTCTGCTAATGGCAGATGGTCCTTCCAGGACCTTTTCTACTTCAAAGTGCATGCGCGAAGTAGGTCCTCAAGCGTCTGAATGGTGCGCTCACTCTGCCCATCTGTCTGAGGATGGTATGCAGAACTCATCTTCAGCTCTGTCTGTAGTGCTGACATTAACTGATGCCAATAATGAGATGCAATTCTTGAATCCTTGTCAGACACCACCTCTCGTGGTATACCATGAATTCTAATGACATTCTGCACATAAAGCTTGGCTAATCTGGGTAGAGTGTAAGTTGTGTTGACGGGTATGAAATGGGTTGACTTGGTCAACCTATCAACAACGACCCAAATGGAATCATGGCCACCCGGTGTCTTTTGCAATCCCGTGACGAAATCTATAGAAATGCTCTCCCACTTCCATTCGGGAATGGGGAGAGACTGCAGTAATTCCGGTGGTCTCTTGTGCTCAGCCCTGACCATCTGACAGGTCATACATCTGCTGACATGTAGTGCCACATCGCGTTCCATTCCATCCCACCAGAAATGTCGACGCAAATCACGGTACATCTTCGTGCTGCCTGGATGAATAGATAACCGTGAACTGCGTACCTCATCAAGAACATCTCTGCGTAACTGCTCGTCGTTGGGCACAACAACTCGTCCTGCCTTCCATAAAATGGACTCTATCACAACAAATTTATTAAATTCGTCTTTGATGGCGCGCCTGTATCTATCTCGAATTCAAGGATCTATCTTCTGGCCTTGGACAATGCGATCCCACAAACTGCTGAATCGTGGAGGTACGATAGTAGAAATGGATGCGCTTTCCTGTGGATGCCAATCGGTCAAAGCGGCTAGCGTATCCCATGTATATGGCCAGTTCGTCGTACCATCAGCATGCGTTCTCCTGCTAAGTGCATCAGCCACCACGTTTCCCTTACCGGGTTGGTAAGAGATTGTGCAATCATAATCCTTCAGTAGCTCGAGCCATTTGCGTTGTCTCATGTTCAGCTCATTCTGATCAAAGATGTACTTCAGGCTCTTATGATCAGTGAAAATCTTGAAGTTCACCCCATAAAGATAGTGGCGCCAGATCTTCAAGGTGAAGACAACTGCTGCTAACTCCAAGTCATGTGTGGGGTAGTTCTGCTTATGCGGTCTCAACTGCCGTGATGCGTAAGCAATCACCTGTCCTCTCTGCATCAACACTGCTCCTAGACCTTCTCCAGATGCATCTGTGTAGACTGCATAGTCCTGAGTGCCTGAAGGAAGAGCGAGAATAGGCGCTGTAGTCAACCTCTCCTTCAATGTCTGGAAGGCCTGCTCACATGAATCATCTAAATAAATGAGATTCCCTTTTGCGTCAGTCGTGTCAGAGAGCGAACAATGCGGGAAAATCCGCTGACAAAACGCCTGTAATAGCCTGCTAGCCCGAGGAAGCTCCGAATCTGTGTAACTGTCTTGGGCTGCTCCCAAGACATAACTGCTTCAATCTTCGCAGGATCAACAGCGATATCTGCTCCACATGTCCCAAAAATGAGACCTGAGATAACCAGAACTTACACTTGCTCAATTTGGCATATAACTTGTGCTCCCTCAATGTCTCTAAGATGATCCGTAGATTATTGGCATGGTCACATTCATTTCGTGAATATATGAGCACATCATCTATGAACACCACAACAAACTTGTCCAAGTATGGACAGAAGATCATGTTCATCATATCCATGAAAGCCACAGGTGCATTGGTGTGTCCAAACGACTTCAAACTCGTAGTGTCCATAGCGAGTCCTAAAGGCTGTTTTTGAAATATCCGACTCGCGAATCCTTAGCTGATGGTAGCCTGAGTGAAGATCGATCTTCGAGAAAACCGAAGATCCGTAGAGCTGGTCAAACAATTCATCGATACGTGGCAAAGGATAACGGTTCTTCATCGTTCTCTCGTTCAGCTGCCTGTAGTCAATACATAACCTCATGGATCCATCCTTCTTCTTGACAAATAGCACCGGAGCACCCCAAGGTGAAGTGCTTGGTCTCATGAATCCCAAATCAAGTAACTCCTGTAACTGCATCTTTAGCTCCCGCAACTCAACTGGGGCCATACGGTAAGGAGCCATAGAGATCGGCTGGGTGTCTGGTAGTAATGTGATCTCGAATTCGATCTCTCTCTCAGGAGGAAATGCTGGTAGCTCATCCGGAACCACGTCTGGGTATTCTGATACTACTTGGATGTCCTGTATCATTGGCTCCTGATCAGATACCTTCCGAACAAATACAAGGTAGGAATCGCAACCTTGATCAACAAGTCGCTGTTCTCGCAGCACTGAGATGTACATCATGGTGGAGTCGTGTATAGTACCCTCAAAAGTGAATTCGGGTAAATCTGGAATTCTGAAGACAACCGTCTTCCTTAAGCAATCAACAAGTGCATGATGAGCGGATAACCAATCTATGCCTAGAATCAAGTCGAACTCATCAAGCTGTAGAAGTAGACAATCTGCGAGCATCTCGTGTCCGTCAATAAGTATGGGCAATTGCCTGACTATCAGGGATACGACAAATAACTGGCCAACTGGCCCTCGGATGTGATACGGAGAAGAGAGAGTCTCCGCGACTCTATCTAAAGAAGCAAGTAGTCTCGAAGCAAGAAATGAATGTGTCATATCAGAATCAATTAGAACATGAAAATGTCGATAAGAGTAGTCAGTATGTGTGCTAATTGGTTAGTCATCTTCTGGTCTGGTCGGGATGACATGGCTCTGCATTAGAACCATTTTTAGTCATAATATTTATTGTTCGCGGATAATATAATGTATGTTTTTCTCTTCTTGGGATAAAATATGAAAATTAATGAAATTGGTGACATTTGTGGTAATTGAATCTGAATGTCATATTTCCCTTCTCGGACTCACGACAAGTCGAAAGACTACCGCTATCCGAGAACTTAATGCGATCGGAATTATAATACTGCGAATGTGTGTATCGGGGTACCACTGCTCTGATACCAAACTGGGAACCCCCTAGGATCCGGGTACCCGTTAATCACACATTTTGCATTATAACATTCATTTCCATCGCATTAAGTAACTGAAAGTACGGGGAAATTTTTCGCGAATGAAATTATTTCAATCAGCCATTCATATCAACATTTATAACCACAAACACACAGAATAATGGTCATCAAACTCTTATTTCATTTCATTAACTTCCATATATTTTACATGTACAAAGTCTGACAGTACATACAGTATATCCCAAAATCTGACTGAAGAGAAAGAAACATAATACATTATAAATTGAACAAACTATCACAAAATAAATCATACCGTTGGGTATAAAATTTATCTTCTGAATCCATGTATAGCTACAGAACTGCAGGCTGTTTTCCTGCCAAGCGTGCAGGGAAGAAAAGGCGTCAGCGGTTGCTGGTACCTCCCAAAAACTTATATAAAGATAACAGGCATTTATTATTTACAACAGAAAGCAAGTAGAGAGGCATGAGCAACTCAAATTTAAAATTTCTTTCTACTTGCAAATGTAAAAGGTTTCCAAATTTTTAGTAAGCACCTCTTATGATCATCCATTATCCCAACATTTCCCACATGAGTATATTTCTCTTGTAACTGAGTGTATAATTTATTCCCATAGTACCCAGAGATCATATTTATGAGTGATGATGGAAAGTTTGGGATGAGAAGATATATTTATATTTTTAATTCCTAAGTCTAGTAACTCCTGTAATTATTAACTTCAATTATTTCAGATATAACTCCAGATGATGTAGATAAAGGTCATGATTCTAGGTCTTGGAGATCATGTCTTGGAACTTAATGGCACATGAAATTGCTAATTTCTTGTCATTGATATTATATCATGGTTTTCGATATAGGACGGATATGACGATGATGGATTTGATCCTTAGTGTTATTTACTCCTTTTAAGTTAGTGGATAGTCTGTGGTCTTGGTCTGTGTGTCACCTCACACTATGACTCTAAGGTATTTAAAGGTACCTTAGGGTTGGGGTGCCTCCGTAGGCATGCGGTGTTGTATAATGCATCCTAACTAAGTTCCCAACACGTCCACTAACTTATAGGGATTTCACATTAGATTAAAGTCACCTCCAATCAACTTAATTATTATTTCCTCCAAACTTTAACTGTAATCTTTCGGATGTAACTCTCGATGTTTTAGATGTAGATATAGGTGATCTGGATGTAACATCAATCCCTTCAAACCTCTGTGCAACAACCTAAATGTAACTCTAGATGATGTAGACATGGATGATCTAGATGTAACATCGCCAAGTCTGTTGGCGAAGAAAAACTCAAGCGGTGAAGAAGCCTACAAATGGCTCTTCCGTCTCGCCCTCTAATTGGAAGGACGGTCCAATAGAGGGATAGGTCTACACTCCCAAACTACGCCACTGAGACGGGTGAGAGGGACTTCCCGGAAAAGTCACTCTAGAAAAACAGCCCGATCGGTAACGGGCAACCGAGCTCGCACGTAAAACTGAAAAACCAGGATCCCCCGTCTGGGCATCCTAAAACAGGGTCAGCGGAACTGGTCTAAAGTCGGGATCCCAACGAGGCGTAAAAACACTGTGAGCTCACGTTAAAAACCGAAGGGGGATTGGGATCCTAGACCCGCGCACTTGGCGGCCGCTGCCCTAACTGGGCTTCCTTTCTTCCGCCCAGGTGAGAGTCACCGCGCTCTCGCACGGTCAGGGTAAGATCACCGTGACCGGCACGATTATTTATAATTCATTACTAATCCTTAATATCTCCACTTGATCATTGATTCCCAACATCCTTACTTTTCTGGTCACTTGACTCATTCTCGATCTTTTATGTAAATTGAAATCATTTCTATGGTTTCCATTTCTTAATTTGGCTTCTTACTGCGAGTCATTAATATCTAAAGATATGTAAATTGAAAGTAGTATTTGAATTCATTATTCCATTGATTTAAGTGCCCTTGCATAGTACATTCAGGTGATATCATGTAAATTATTCACATAAATGTGAGGTTTATTTAGTATGAATCTGTATGCTTTCACTCATGATGACTGGATGGTATATTCTTATTTGTTAGGGTGTGAAAACAGATCTTATATTTGGTACTCCTGCTTTGTTTTGGAGTATCAATACAAATCAGTCCAGATTCCTATGTACTTCCGTATGATCTATAATTCTTGAGAGAATACATTCAATTTACCCAATTTCATCATGAACATTTCAGCTCTTGAACTATAATTTCATGTCTGAAATCTAGAGATGAAGACGTCCAAAACCTTTAAATTTTAGGTTATAGATACATAATTTTTGGGGCTCTAATTCAGATCTATAATTCTTAGGATAATACCTTTTAAATCTCCAAATTTCTTACTTTTTGAAGAATGAAATCTGTAGTCAATTATCTGTATAAGTTAACTCAATTGTATGCAAAATTACACCCAACTCTTCCTCTTTTAAAACATGAAATCAGGAGCTTTTTTTTTTTTACTTGGTCTTAATTGAAGACTAAAGTCACAAACTTTTGTGACATTTGAACAACAGCTAATGACCTACAAAAGTCCCAAAAATTTCCTCTTAAAATGTATGATCATGGGCTCTAAAACTGATCTGAAGCCAAATGATAGTTCTGAATTTAGATCCAAGTCGTATGCTAAAACCCCAAGTTTTCATCTCTAAATGTGAGATATGTAACTTCAAAATCAGATCTGATTTCAGATTAGAATTATGTAAATCAGTGGCTTTTTGAAGAGCATAATTTTGAATGCAAATTCCTAAATTTCAACTCCACTTCAATAGAATTTCATCATCCGAATTCATCTACAAAATCCCCAAATTTTCATCTCTAAAATCCCAAGTACAGGAGCTCTAATCAGATCTGATATTATTTTTTTTTCTAACTTTTAGACTCAGTTGCTTTCAAAGAGTGAAAAGTTCACATGAAATTCCCAAATTTTTAATCTTTTCAAATCTGAAACTCAGGAGCTAAACTTAGTTTGAAATAGGTTTTAAAGTCACATATAATGGCAGCAAGAAAAGGGCTAAGATTTTACATAAAAGCAAGCACAATCATCATGTATATCAGCCATGAGGGGAAGAAGGATGATACATATATCAAGTGAAATAAGCATGCATGGCAGCAAGGGGGAGGGGAAGGAGGTACCTTGATTTCTGGCTTGGATCAAAGCATGCAATCAACTCTAGAGCTGCTTGAACAACAGCTCCAGCAGATGAGACTCGTGAGAGCAGCAACCTTTTGAAGAGAAAGGAGATCTCCAGCAACACGTGAAGAAAAGAGAGGAGGAGGTTTCGGCTGGAAAGAAAAGGGGGAAATAGATGGATTGTACCTTGATCTTTACATGCAAAACTTGAACAGCAGGGGAGTTGCTGTAATTTAGCAAGGGAGCAGCAACTCTTGGATTTGTAATGACAGAAAATTGAAATGGCTAATGGAACTCCAGCAATTGTAGCATCCTGGAACACCAAAAGGGTAGCAGATTGGCAACGGTGAGGGGAGGAGCATCAACCTTATTGGAGCAGAATTACGGCACCTTCAAAATGGTTGAAGCTTCCAATGGCATCAGCTGAGAGAGAAGGACAACAACTCCTTGTTGCAGCTACTGGTTCTTCCAGAAAAGGGAGCTGGAGATGCCTTCCGTTGAAAAGAAGAGGGAGGGAGTCGGGGAATTTGGGGAAAAGATTATGGTACGATAAGGCCAAGGGAAGAGGCTATTTATAAGGGGTTGGGCTCTAAAGATACTTCACAAGTGGAGAAAAAGAAATGCCAATTGGCAGTCCTGGAGAGGGTTGACAGAAGTCTGCTGCCACTGGAAAATAAACAATTTTTTTTTTATTTTTCTTTTGAAAAGTTAAAATATGACCGTATTCGCGCCTCGGGTTTCCGATTTCGACGCGCAATATCTTGTTTTGACCGTCTCTGAACGACGATCAATATGAGTACCATATTGATATACTTTCGATCGAGTTTTGAATACCCGAAATTTTCGGATACGGTTTTTTTTTGTTTAAGATTAAATTTTACGAATTAAAATTATCAAACGACCTCCGATTGACGAACGGTCGATTCCGTTGGTCTCGTGTCATCGAATCGGATCTAATGACGGTCTCGGTTCGTTTCGCGGTTTCCGAATTTCCGTCGCGGCTTTTCACGGCGCGCGCTACGAAGGGACCGATTTTTGGTCAATTTCGTCCGAACGACTTTTGATTTACTACTAATTGGTCGTTTTAGGTTGTTTAGTATTGACCGACAATGTTTTTGGGTTAATTAGACCCAAAATCGGACGACTTCGGGTTTGATTGGAAACCGGATGTTACAGTATGGGACTAAACACAGGATGGGGTAAATGGATCTTCTCCAGGATCCATTTACCCTGCTACAACTCAACATGGCGCACTACCAAATACTCTAACACTCCCCCTCAAGCTGGAGCATGCAATGCTCAGCTTGGACAAACAGAAATAAACTCAACTCAACGCTACAGGACACTACGGATAATATCAACCCAACGCGCACATGCTGCAGTCGAGGACGTTGCTTCTCATGCCGTGCAGGTGAGGAGGACGAATGGGCTAGAGTGTGAGTCAACTGAAGACTCGGAATCTGACCGTCGAGTCTGAACTGCGCCTGAAGTCTCCTCGTCGGAGAACTGGGTCTCTCCCATCTGGCTCAGAGAATGGTGCACTGCATTGGTGTACCTATGATACCACATGAAAACCCTTGCCCTCAATGGCATAGGGAATGGTCCTCTGCTCTGGAGTCCCTATGGCTCACATGAAAACTCTGGCCTGACAACAAAGAAGAATGATGGGGACCTCTGACAAATGATGGCAACATATGCTCATCTGCAAATGACCGCAAATATATGCGTGTCTGAAACCTGGACTCGGAAGACAATCGTCGAGTCTGAACAACTGCGCATCAAACTGGGACCCGGAATCTGAACGTCGAGTCTGGAAACTTGCGCATGAAATCTTCATCTGAGAACCGTAGAGTCTGAAAATCGGCTGGTCTGGAGAATTTGCAATCTGGAACTGGAGAAGATATCTGAGATGACCTGTGACTCTACACATACTCCCCCTTTCTCCCATACTTGTCAGAAAAACATGGGCATCGACCAAGTTGGGAGAAGACAAGATAAATAGGGGGTACATGAATATTCTCAAAATATTTTTTTCCGGCTATTTTTCTCTCTCTTTTTTTTAATAGCCGTTGCACACATTTTTTTTGAAATATTTTCTTTTAAGCCGTTCATTTTTTTTCGGCTTTTCGCAAATCCTATTTTTTTCAACTTACGTATGGCTTTTTTTTCGTGTACGTGCCTTTTCAAAAATTTTTTTAACTTTGCATCTGCAGCCCACTCACAACATTTTTTTTAACATTTAGCCCCCTTCCCCCTTTTTTTTAAGCAGGTATGGCCGCCCCCCGTGGGATAAATAGGGTTCCCTGGAAACCCTCACACGATGCCCTTCATGTCGGCGCCGCTGGTGGGTCTTCTAAGGTCGCGCGAGGGAGAGCCATCGTGCTAGAGGATGGATGTGCACTGCCGCTTTGCGCGCTGGGCGAGGCGAGGAGGTTCTGCTGGGGTTCGAGCGTACTTTGCGCGAGGATTGTTATTCCTGGACGTGCGCATGATGCACGCATTTGGAGGAGTCTGGGGCCGCCTGCTTGTAGCATCATGGAGGTGCAACAGAGCGGCGCGGGGAGGGGCTGTGTCAAGCCTGTGCGGCTAGGGCTGATGCCGCCTGGAGCCCCTTCCCCGTTGGGGCTCCGCCTTGGAGACAAAACGACAAGGTGCATTGTCGGAGTTCGCTGGAGGGCTCGCGCGATGGAAGAGGGAGACCGCTGGTTGGGGGTGCGCGATGGAGTGGCCGATGGGGGGGGTGCCTGGGGGCGTGATCGTGGGAACTTGATCGACATCGTGCGCTGAGGCTTCGTGCGCAGGGGCTGATGATTAGAGCGCAGGGGCGGTAGACCAGAAGGGCAGCGCCGTCTGTGCATGCCTGGGAAGAATGTGCCCTGAGATTAGGGCTTGCATGCTTCGATGGCTGTTAGGGCAGCAGGCCTGTGGCTCCGATGCCTTCCGGAGCCTTCTCGCGACATGAATGATGAGGACAAAAATTAGGGTTCCAGATGAGAACCCTAGAATTGGACTCAATAAGAAAACTCTTCCCTATCAATCTTCGAATTGGACTCAATAAGAAAACTCTTCCCTATCAATCTTCAAGAAACAATCGATCTCGGAAAAGATAATAAACATAAAAATCCCGAGAAACGAACCCGCTCTGATACCATGTTATAAAATATGAAGAATGCGGAAGCGAACATGGAAAAGATAAAGAATAAGAAAGAACGCGGGATTTAACGTGGAACCCTACTCCGTGAGGAGCGGGATGAAACCACGGGAGAAGCCCTCAACTAGGGCGTGTTTGTCTATTGACTTTCTCAATGAGTACAGGAGGTCTGGGGCTCCTTATATAGCCTTCTCAGAGCCTCCAAGTCCCTCCATTAGGCGGTATGAGACTAAACACAAGATGGGGTAAATGGATCTTCTCCAGGATCCATTTACCCTGCTACAACTCAACATGACGCACTACCAAATACTCTAACAGTTCTCACCATAATCGCTTCATCTATCGTCTTGAGGACAATTTTGGTTTCAAATGTAAATTTGAACAAGAGGAGTACACCATACTAATTTGCATTGGATGATCCACATCTTCGGGTCAGGCATTGATGAGCACATTGAAAAAACCATATGGCTGACTGGGAGCCTCACATCCCAGACACAATGGCGCAATTATCAGACTAATGTTGTAATTTTGAAATATATGAAGGCTCAAGTTCTATTTATGTTTATACGACACGAACCACGTATGTGACCAGCAAACTTGTCGTAGCTGGATCACTACTTGCACATGTTTACTTCAATTTTATTATTTTAAATAACCTTGGCACCAATTTTAGAGAAATTTTCTCAAGCATCTATGTTCTCAGTAATATTTATAATTTTCATGAGTTGTAAAATATTCTTCAAGCATGTGAGAGACATATACAATAGCACATGGAGAAATATAAGGTACCAGCACTCACCTCAAACATGGATCACAATTCTTCCCATGGTATGGGTTTCTTTTTTTAGCAATCGAGGATGAAGCTGGGAACAAGTTGCAAAGGACGTAGCAGGACATCATGTCCATCTGTGGACTGTTTGGTTACAGTCCGTATAAAACAAAATTAATTTCCCTAATACAATAATAAATCTCAACACTCTTTAAGAAACTATATAACAACATTATGCATGACATCTAATGCAAGAGCATCTCATCATATTATAAATGATTCTCAAGCATTGGCTGGCAATTATCGAGGTGAGAATTAGATATAAGTTGGAAATGGTTAACACAACCCACTCGTATCATCTCCTCTCGATACTGGTTGTTGGGGACACGAACCTCCATTGATACAGAAGCAGATACACAATCGACCACCACCACGGAAACACATGAAAGAAAGAACAACCAGATATAATGGTGGTCAGTCATCTCTCGCGGCCACCAGATAAGAAATATCAACGAGTACAACTCTCTTTATTACCTCGCTCTCTCTCTTCTCTCTCTCTATCTTTTTTCTCTTGTGGTATTCCCTCTTGCTATGGTGTAGAGGCAATGCCTCCACCCCTCTTTATATAGCCCAAATACAATCCCATAGTCCTATTCTCAATAGGACTATAAAGAAAATACAACTCAACTAATATTAGGATTAGGAGTCCAATCCCATTAGGATTCCTAATACTAATTTGATTCTAATTCTAACAATCTCCCCTTTAAGTTGAATTCCATCACGATCTCTTTATCATCTTGAGTTTACACTGGGTCATCATCGTCATATGCAGGTCTCGTTAGCAGGATTTCACCAACTCTGGGTGACACACTTGTCACTTGGCGCCTCCGATGTGCCCCTTCTTAGGCACTCGCACAACTCAATATTGTGCCTCATGATGCGGCACCACAAATCTCTCGTGATTAGAGATTGTGTTGACATCCTCTGGTAAAGCGGATCGCACTCGCTTCTTCTTATTGTGCAATTCTGTAGAAGAGATGCCGATAACCTATCGCTCTCTCATCATACTTGCTCATCCTGGGAATAACTGGAGCTCCATCACCTGTCATGACCCTTCCCTTGAGCTTATACACCTAGTTCGACATCCTCATCCCATGCATCAAAATGCGTGCTTTCTTGCTCGCTCTGAGAACTCCTCCTTCAATGGTGACTCGATGTCCTCGTGACTCGATCGTTTCCAGTGAAATCAGACTCTACCTGATTGTAGGAATGTGTTTAGCACCTGTCAGAGTTCGTACTGCTCCATCAAACTTGCGGAGCTGCACTAATCCATTGCCCTTAACGTGGTGAACCTCTCCACCTCCTATCTTGAGCGTGCCATCATTGCATGCTTGATATATACTAAACTGTTTCCTAGATGAGCACACATAATTTGAACATGCTGAGTACAGAAGGCATCTTGAATATGCTTTCATCTCCTTAGAGCACACTAGCAAGTCTCCCTCGCAGGCTACGGTGGAATCCTCTTGTTCGGATTCAAAGTCACTAATCTTCTTCTTTCCATTCTTCTTTTTACATTTTGGACAATCAACTATTTTGTGACCCTTGTCACAATAGAAGCATCTGATTGGATCCCGTGACTTGGATCGACCTATGAATCCTACCTCCCTTTATCTTGAACGTCTACCCTCGGTTGCCAGTACATGACCTTCATCATTTGTTGCCTCATCCGTCGACCTCTGTTGAGACTCATTCATAAGCAACGAAGTAACTGTCTCGTCTAATGTCATGGTCTCTTTATCATAAAGTAACACCATCACAATATGATCGTAGGAAGATGAAAGGGAACTCAAAAAAAATCGGTGCCTTATCCTCCTCCTTGAAGAGAGATTCTCCTTTCACATTCTTCTCCTCAAGTGTAAATACGTCTGTTATAATCTTATTGAATTCATTCAAGTGTACTTCAAGCTTTGTCCTGTCGGTCATCTTTAGCCATAGAGTTTTTTTCATCAATAGTTGGTTCGTCAAAGATTTGAACTTGTATCATCCCTCGAGCTTCATCCAAACCTCTATTGGATCCTCCAGGCCAATGACTTCACGAAGAGTGTTGTCTGGCAAGAACAATTGTATTGTTCACGAGATCTCTCGTCTCCTTCCACTCTCTCTCTCTTTCATCTTCTCTGGTTTCTTTTCTTTATCCCGGAGAGCTTTCATAAGTCCGTCTTACGTGAGTATATTCTTCACCCGTTGTTACCATAAGGTGAATTTGTTCTTCCCGTTGAAGGATTTCACAGAGAATGATGCATCTCTAGATGTGAATTTTTCCATCCACTTTGTTATCGTACATCCTTGTATGATCTGAAAATCGGATCAAAATCCTTTTGATCGAACCGTCCAACTCGTCCGGAGTGCGAAAAACCCCTCTCTAAACTCCTGGATCACCTCAATCGGACTCCAGATTCTCTTGATTTCAACAGTTCACCATAATCATTGCTTCTTCACATCCTCTGAAGCAGGCACACATGTTGTGTCACATCGTTTCCTTGATGTAGAATCTCGTTCTGATCCTCCACATCGTATATCTCACTATTGTTGAATCAAGCTCTGATACCAATTGATGGGACACGATCCGATATTAAACTCTGCTACCAGTTGTTGACGGGACACGATCCACCTGTATCGTCTCCTCTCGGATACTGGTTGTTGTGGATACGAGCCCCCCCTCGGATACAGAAGCGGATGCATAATCGACTACCACCATGGAAGGATATGAAGAAAATAACAACCGGATATAACAATGGTCGGTCATCTCTCGCGACCACTGGAGAAGATAGATCACTATAAGAAGAACGAACCCAACTATCTCCATTCCCTCGCTCTCTCACCTCTCTATCTCTCTCTCTCTCTCTCTTCTCTCTTTCTTCTTGCGGTATTCCCTCTTGTTATGATGTAAAGGGAATGCCTCCACCCCCTCTTTATATAACCCAAATACAATCCTATAGTTCTATTCTCATAAGACTATAAATATAATATACCTCAACTGCTATTAGGATTAGGAGTCCAATCCCCTTAGGATTCCTAATCCTAATTTGACTTTAATCCTAACAATCTCTCCATTGAGTTGAATTCCATCACAATCTATTTATGATCTTGAACCTGCACTGGACCATCCTTATCATCTGCAAATCTCGTTAGAAGGATCTCACCAACTATGGGTGACACACTCGTCACTGGGCGTCCTCGACGTGTCCCTTCTTGGGCACTCTCACAACTCGGCATTGTTCCTCATAACATGGTACTACAAATCTCTTGTGACTAGAGATTGTGCCAAGATCCTCTAGTAAAGAGAATCACGCTCTCTTCTTTTTGCGCACTTATGTAGCAGAGATGTCGATAACATGCTGCTCTCTCATCATACTACTTGTCTGGGAAATAACTGAAGCTCCATCACTTGTCACGACCCTTCCCTTGAGCTTATACACCTTGTTCGACATTCTCGTATAACGCATCATCACGCTTGCTCCCTCGCTCGCTCTGAAATCTCCCTCTTCAATGGTGACTCGATGTCCTCGTGACTCGATAATTCCCTGTGGAATCAGATTCTTCTTGACTGTAGGATTGTGTTTGACTTCTGTCAGAGTTCGTAATGTTCCATCAAACATGTGGAATTACATGGTGAACGTTTCCACCTTCCATCTTGATCATGCCATCATTGCATGCCTGATATGTACTGAACTGCTCTCTGAATGAGCACACATGATCTGAACATGCCGAATCCAGAAGCCATCTTGACTCTGCCTTCATCTCCTTATAACATGCTAGCAAGTCGCCCTCGCAGACTGCGGTGGAATCCTCTTGGTCGGATTCAGAATCACCAACCTTCTTTTTTCCTTTCTCTTTCTCATGTCTTGGACAATCAGCTATCTTGTGGCCCTCCTTATCACAATAGAAGTATCTGATCTGACCTCGTGACTTGGATCGATATCTAAATCCTATCTCCCTTGATCTTGAGTGTCTACCCTCGGTTGCCAGCACGTGACCTTCATCATTTGTTGCCTCATCCGTCGACCTTCGTTGAAACTCATTCATAAGCAGCAAAGCAACCGTCTCGTCCAATGTGATAGTCTCCTTGCCATAGAGTAACATCACTATAATATAATCGTAAGAAGATGGAAGGGAACTCAACAAGATCGGTATCTTACCTCCTCCTTGAAGAGAGATTCTTCTTTCACATTCTTCTCCTCAAGTGTGAGCACGTCTGCCAGAATCTTGTTTAATTCATCCAAGTGCACTTCGAGCTTTGTCTCATCGATCATCTTTAGACTATATAGCTTCTTCTTCATCAATAGACGATTCGTCGGAGATTTGGACTTGTATCGTCCCTCGAGCTTCATCCAAACCTCTGTTGGATCCTCCAGGCCGATGAATTCGTGAATAGTGTTGTCTGCCAAGGACAGTTGTATTGTAATGTTCGCGAGATCCCTCATCTTCTTCCACTCTTCCTCTCTCATCCTCTTTGGCTTCTTTTCTTTATCCTAGAGAGCTTTCACAAGTCCTCGCGTGAGTATAGTCTTCACCCGTTGTTCCCATAAGGTGAAGTCATTCTTCCCGTTGAACGGTTCCACGGAGAATGATAGACCCCTCGATATAAATTTCTCCATTGCTTTCTTATCGTACCTCCTTGTACATTCTGAAAAATCAGAGCAGAATCCTCCTTATTCAAACCATCGAACTCATCCCGAGTGCACAAAAACCCCTATCTGATCTTTTGGATCACCTCAATCGGACTCCAGATGCTCCCGATCTCAACAGTTCACCGTAACCGTTGGGTCTTAACTACCTCTGAAGAAAGTGCATCTATTGTATTGCAGCGTCTCCTTGATGTCGAATCTCGCTCTGATCCTCCACGTCGTATCTGTCACCATCATCAAGCCAAGCTCTGATACGATTGACGGAACACGACCTGTTGGTATTGTCTCCTCTCAGATCAGGTTGTTGGGGATACGTACCACCTGAATAAAGAAGCAGATGCACAATCGACCACCACCACAGAAGCACGTGAAGAAAAGAAGAACTAGATATAATGATGGTCGGTCACCTCTCGCGACCACTGGAGAAGATAAATCACTATAAGAAGAACGAGTACAACTCTCTCTGTTCCCTCTCTCTCTCTCACCTCTCTCACTCTCTTCCCTTTTATCTCTTGTGGTATTCCTCTTGTTGTGATGTAGAGGCAATGCCTCCACCCCCTCTTTATATTAGCTCAAATGCAACCCCATAGTCTTATTCTCATGACTATCAATAAAATACAACTCAACTGCTATTAGGATTAGGGTCCAATCCCATTGGGATTCTTAATCCTAATTTGACTTTAATCCCAACAGTTAATACATTTTATTCTTCGAGACTAGTGATATGCTTCAATGCTAGAAATTATAACAAATAAGATGCTTCATTGCTATCAAGGTGGGGATCAAATAATGAGAAAAATCATCCACAGTTACCAAATATTTCCTATGATCCACAAAATTTGGAATTTAATTTGGACCCATACATCTATGTGCATGTCATAAAAAATATGCAATGGATGTAGATTATTATATATTGGAAAGGAACTATGATGATCTTTCCCTAATTGGCATACCTCGATCAAAGGTTGTAGGGGGAGACAACTGAGGTAGCAGACATAGAGACATGTTGATTGAAGGATGACTAATGTTGTGAATCGTGGAAGCAAATACACACAACAAATAAGATCAATCAAGCAAGATGCAAACACACATATTTACAAGGTTCACTCATAACTAGGCTACGTCCTTGGGCAGTGGTAATTAGTTTTCACTATACGGAGAAGAAGAACATATAGAGAATACCAAGGGATCTCCAACTCTAGGGAATTTATATACTACTCTAGTACAGAGGATCACTAAAACAAATAGATCCAAATACCCAAATACGAATAGAATTGTTAATAAAAAATTTCCCCAAGGGTACGGTATGGCAAGAAGTGGTGCATACAGTGGTTTTCAATTTAGATTAGATGGTTAGGATTTAAGGCATATCAATAACTAAGATGCTGATAAATATGAAAACAAAAGCAGTGAGAGATTGGTGTAGTGTGACATAAGCAATGAGTAACAACTGAAGTAGATGGTAGACCTACTTATGGAGTAGGGTTCCACGTAAAATTTCATTTTTCTTCCACTTGAATATATATTTTTTGTCTCTGATATGCTTTCGCATTATCATTTTCTACGGTAGAAGACAAGAACTAATATCTTTTGATGAAGAGTACATTGTTTGGTCTCTTATATAGTAGAAACCATAGGAATAATTACAAAGAGATCTTACATAAAAAATAAATAAGCAAAGCTGTTATGTACATAAGAACTAATATCTTTCGACGAGAGTACATTGTTTGTCTCTTATATAGTAGAAACCATAGAAACAACTACAAAGAGACCTTACGTAAAAAATAAATAAGCAAAGCTGTTAGGTACAATATAATTCTTGATAATTTTGAAATGATGATTTCATAAATGTCATTACTATTGATGAGCCAAGTTGGGGCGTTAGATTGATAGAGATGTATGGGTAAAGATAATAGGCCATTCTAGTGAGCATAATATAACCGATGCAGCATTTGCATCAAAACAGATGAAATAAGTGTGGAAAGAGAGAATGAAAAGTTGTATTCCATCTAACCCTAGAGCTCTCTTATATTGGAGAAAAGTCTATGGGTAAATTACATAAACATGACAATAGAAATAAATAACATAAGAAGAACGACAGAAATAACATAAATATCGTAACACTCCCCCTCAAGCTGGAGCATATATATCTATCATGCTCAGCTTGGAACAACAATGATGAAAAGGACCTTTAGCCAGATCCTTAATAAACATGTCTGCAATTTGGTCTCCTGATGATACATAAGATGTTGAAATGAGCCCCTTTTGGATCAAATCACGAGTATAGTGACAATCCACTTCAATGTGCTTTGTCCTTTCATGAAAGGCTGGATTATTAGTTATAAACAAAGCTGCCTGATTATCGCATTTAAGATGCATAGGAAGTACTTAAATCGTTAAATTGGTCAAGACAGATTTGATCCGTATCATCTCAGTATTACCTTGGGCCATTGCCCTATTGACGAGTCCGAAACCGCAACGTTAAAGAGATGTTTTTATATTGTTCGTACTTAAAGAATAATGTGTCGTTCGTTGTAGGCGGTAATCGGAATCGGTCAAGAAAATAACCACAAAATTTAATCAATTTTTAATCAAGTGGTTTTATGTTTATTTTACTTGGACAAGTCCCAAGGTGGATCACAAGGAGGCAAAGGAACAACCTAAAATTATGTCTATCAAAA
This sequence comes from Ottelia alismoides, assembly GCA_037367405.1. Classification (NCBI taxonomy): domain Eukaryota; kingdom Viridiplantae; phylum Streptophyta; class Magnoliopsida; order Alismatales; family Hydrocharitaceae; genus Ottelia; species Ottelia alismoides. Next base: position 24,722 of record JAZKJV010010141.1, read on the forward strand.
TTCTAGCACGGTTTTCGAGGCGGTCTTTTTTTGGAATTTTCAATGCAAATAAGGGATGCAAGATGCAATTTCGGCCTATTTTAGGGACTAAAAATGCTAAGTGCATTGAAATGATGTCTGAAAAATACGAAACTTGGCCACAATGTAAATTATGATGAAATGAATGCATTGTAATTTGTTTTAAAGTATTTGGATGCAATATGATTTTTTTATGAATTTTTAAATGCAAACAGAATGATTTTCAAGATTTAATTATAATAAATATTAAACCTACTTATTTTCAGGAGATAAAATTATCTAAGATCCATTACTAGGTGATTGATCTCAGAAAAATCCTAAACCTCGAAAATGTGGGATTTAATATTTATTAAAAATCAAATACTGAATTATGCAAAATGATTTTTACAGGGCATATTGTGCATACAAATGCAAATCTTTTTGGGCACAATGTCATCCACAATTAACTCTACAATATGTGATTTTTCGGGAATTTTTAGAGCAACAGTTAATCAAATATGATTTTCAGATCAAGAAGTGGGCAAAATATGCAAATTTCCAAAAAATACTTAATTATTAATCAACTGATGATCACAAAATTATCCGCAATATGCCAAAGTCTAGAGAATTAAATGGCAAGCATCATGCTATTTTTGGATAATAAAATGAAGTCATATAGAAGTCTAAAAGTAATGGGGAACCCAGGGGTGTGAGTGCAATAAATAAATAAACATATATAATGCAAGGGGGAACCTATTTGAAATTACCAATTCTCAGGGGGCACTTCTTGCAAAATTACCAGAGGTCGCGTGCAATGCACGTGACCCCTGGTCAGCGGGGTTGACGCGCAAATTAGAGAAACACCAGGGGGGTCTTATGCAATTATCCACGAGGCTCACGTGCAGACCACGTGCTGCAGTGGTTCGGCTGAAGGCTGGGGATGAGGGCTCCACGTCGCGCCTTCTGGTGCTTCGGATTGAGCCTGAGGCTCTGGCTCAGATTCTTGGTTCGGAGCAAGCTTCGGAGTGGATCAAGGCCGTCGACGCGGATGGGATCGAACGATTGATGGACGCTGCTTATCGAACGGTGAGATTAGGGCCCTCCTTGATCAGATGGCGATGAGGGCGGCCGAGGTATCAACGGTGCTGATGGAGGACGTAGGCTGATCGGACGTCTGGTAAGGGCCGACACACGGCCAAGGGTCGTCGGAGGAGAGGCGGCATGGAGGTGGTTGTCGGAGATGCTCGATGAGGTGTTGCCGTGTTGTTGAAGACGAAGGCGTTGATGATGATGGCGGTGACGCGCGGAGGAGATGAAGGCTCGGAGGCGGAGGAGCTCCAAGCTGAACGTTGGTCGGGGCAGGTCGATGTCGATGAAAAGCGTCGTGGGCGTCGGTGGTGCACGGGGCGGAAAAGTAGCTGGGGAGGACGGTGGTTGTCGTAGGCGTTGGTGATCGTCGAAGATGCGATGGCGTTGTCGGAGGGGAAGGTGTGGCGGTCGATGAAGGGGATAATGATAGAGAGAGAGAGATCGGAGATGGAGGTTTGCAGATGGAGAGAGATATCGCGAGATGGTGAAGCGAAGGAGGAGGTACCTGGAGAACGAAGGGGGCTCGACGGCGTTGGAAGCCGGAGCGGAGAAGCTGCTGATGGTGGAGCTGCGATGAGGAAGGAGGTCCTCGGATCACATCGAGGAAAGGACGCACCGGGCTGTCACCACCGGAGGGGGAGTATTTGGGTTAAACGGCAGATATCGTGAACGAGGGCGGCGATGCCCTTTATATAGGAGAGAGAGAAGGGGCCGGCGATGGAGGTTGGTTGGTCGCGAGCGACGCGGAGTTTGTTGCGAAGGGAGGTGATTGCGAGGTTTGTCGGGCGGCGGTGGAAGGTTGAAGGCCGATTGCGAGATGGGCGCCTGGAGGAGATGATGGGTCACGGGCCGTTCGATCGGCCGAGATCGAACGGTCGTGAGCGCGCCACGTGGCGGTTGAAAAGGGGAGGGGAGCGCACGTGCTTGGCACGTGCCTGGGGGCACGTGCCTCGCACGTGCGGGTATTTTAATTTTATTATATTTTTTTAATATAAATGATAATAAAAAAGGCCAAAAACCGCTGACACGTGGCGGCTTCAGGGACTGCCACGTGTCACCACAAAATTCTGAGAATAAAGATTTTGTAAAATGTCAAATAAATAGCAAATGACCTCGGATCGAAAAAGTTCCTTCACAAAAAATGCTCATCTCGATGAGGTCTACAACTTTCACGAAGACATCAAAATTAAACTCGATCAAATGCACAAAGTGAATTTTTGGGGGATCCCATGTACATAGAATACCTTGATTTTTGGGTTTTATAATTTTTTTGTCATTTTTAAATGAGATAAAAATCCGAAAAAACATGGTAAAAATCAGAGATAAATATTTACACATTAATCTATTTTTTTTGGATTTTTATTAATTAAGAAAATATGTAAATAAAATGTAAAGTCAAAAACCGATAAAATACACAATTCACAAAAGAGGCCCAAAACCCAACTTTCACATATGAGCTCCGATTCACTTGAACTTGGTCTTGTTTTTGAAGGTAATTGAATGTACATTAGTTGAAAAGTGAGTAGGATCAAATCAGACACTGGATGGGGAAGATATGTGGCTTTTAATCCGAAAATCCTTAAATTAGGGTTTGGTTTTTTGGTCCACTTGTTTGGGTTAATGTTTTTTTTTTTTATTTTTCATTTATTCTTGTTAGTGATATGTACACAGTGGAGGTCGTTTTGGTTTATTCGGAGTTAGCGTGAAGGAGTTAAAAATCAGGGAAGTTAGGCTATTTATAGGTCAATTTTGGCAGAGATTTTTGGCTCCTTATTTTGTGCAGAAATTATGGATAAAATGCATTTCCTATGAAAACATGCATGAATGCTAATTATGCAAAATAGATGCAGAAATGCTGTTGATTTTGAGGGATTTGAGCTTAATAAATGAGATTTAGAGTAATGAATTCGAGATTCATCATCCCCCTATACTTAAACCATGCTCGTCTCTGAGCATCAAAAAGAAATGCCATGAGGTGAAATGAGATTGGGTTCCATACCAAGACCATGAGCTGAAGGTGAAAATGAACTAGACTCGACCTTTGGATTATTAGTGTGACGGAACTTCTGTGAGACTTAGAATTTTAAAATCAACAGCCCTCAAGTTCTACACATCATTGTCACCGTTTCGGCTCAGAAGTCATCTTAGATCAATCCTCTTCCCAAAGTATACCCTATGAACATTAAACAACCGACTCATGTGTGTGAAAGGTTTTAGCTCTTACCATCCAGAATGCCGGACTACCATGCTCCTCTCCTCTCCAGTAACTCGTCCTCGGGGAGTCAGGTATTTCCTTCTAAGGTCTGTCGTGCTGTATTCACAATCGAATTGAGGGAGAAGTTAGAAGAAGGGGAAAAGAACTGGAGGGTGGCCAGTGTAATCACCTCTCCTTGTGAAGATGGCCAGTGTAGCCGAGTCTCCCCCAAGATCTGCAGGTTTCTTGAAGCTTGTACCTTTTTGGTAAGATTTTATTTGGGAGTTGCTTCTTTGTATTTGGATTTTTGGTGGTTCTGCTTGGATCTTGTTGTGCCCCTATGGATATAGAATGTTTTTATTCCGTACATTTTTTGGGGTCTTAGAAAAAATTGTGCCCAGCCGTCCATCCCTTTGCCGAAGCTTTATTTCAACTCGTACTCCATTCTTTATATTTCCACGTTACTAGAAAAAAAACTCACACAGTCTTTCAACATCCCGTCTGAGTTGAGCTAAGTGCATAGTGCGAGAGTACAAATTAATTCCCTATTCCAGAGTTGTATCCAGAATGAAGAGACCAGGTTAGACAGTAAGAGTCAAACGCTGCACATTGTCATGTGAAACTTAAAGAATTAAGTCAAAAGACCTGAAGCTCTTAAAATCCTATTTTTCGGTGAAGTTCCTCTGAAAATTAAGTGGATTAAGGTCAAGTCCAAACCACTCTCGGTTTCTGCTCACAACTCGGTTCAGAACCCAATGACTTTTCACAAATGCAGATGAATGCGATGCTGGATGAAGTGCATGTGTGTGAAATGCAGACACACAATTTTTCTTTTTATGCAAGAGATTTTTTTAATGCAAATAAGAAGCCATTTTCAAAAGTTTTGGGCAAAGTCAGTGTTAGTAGCAAAAATCATCTTTTTTTCTCTTTCTCTCTTTCTTTTTTCTTTTTTTATTTAATTATCCACCCTGTAAATACATATAGACTTACGCGAAAGTACGAGATATGGGTAAAATATATACAAAGTGTATATATAGACCCCCCCTATACTTAGCGAGTGATGTGTCCTCAGAGCACAAGAAGTGAAAAGAAGACATAGCTCGGGCTAAGCGGAAGAGAGTTAAAAATTTATATACAATGGTCCGCCCTCCTATACTTAGACTGTGAACAATCTAAGTATATAAGAAGAGCGGAAAAGAGGCGGACAGGATATGTGAATGAGGAAAGTATATACAGGTGAGTGTCGGTTCCCCCTATACTTAGGCTCTGGTTAGCCTAAGTATAGAAGAAGGGTGGAAGTGAGGTGATTGGGAGATAGGAGAAGGATGGCATATACAGATGGCATCGGTCCCCCCCAGTTGGCCTAAGTAGAGGAAGAAGATGTACAAGGGGATCGATGTGGTCGGGAGGGAGGGTGGAACTGTTCTGATGAATCTTCAATGTCCTCGCTCTGCGTGAAATAGATGGCCTCAACTTGAACTATCTGCTCTTTGGGTGATTCAATATATGGCTTCAGCAACTGTCCATTTATTGAGAAAGGTTGTGCATCATCTTTGAGTTCGATAATATCTACACTTCCATTGGTATGTACATCGATGACAATGTAAGGACCTGTCTATTTTGATTTCAGTTTCCCATGAAAAATCTTTAACCGAGCATCAAATAACCACACTTTCTGTCCAGGGACAAAGGTCTTGTCTCAAATGTGTCTATCATGCCATCTCTTGACCTTGTCTTTATAGATTACACTGTTGTCGTATGCTCGGTTTCGGATTTCAATTAGCTCATTCAGATTTAAGTCTCAACATAATTTCTCAAGGTGATAACTCCAATTCAACTTTTTGATCGCCCATTCTGATTTGTGAATCAATTCTGCAGGTAGATGGCATGGCTTGCCATAGATCATCCTAAAAGGCGAAGTACCAAGTGGACACTTATAGGCTGTCCTATAGGCCCATAGAACTTGGTCCAACAATTTTGACCAATTCTTTCTATCTGGATGAACCAACTTCTGAAGAATGCTTTTCACCTCTCTATTAGAAACCTCTGCCATGCCATTAGATTGTGGATGATATGGATTGGCTATTCTATGCTCAAATTTGTATTCCTTAGCCGAAGATCTCATCTCCTTGTTCACAAAGTGGCTACCTCCATCAGAAACCAATACTTTTGGTATCCCGAACCTTGCAATGATATTATCCTTGATAAACTTATAGACGACTTTGCTATCTGCGGTTCGGGTTGGAATAACCTCTACCCATTTTGATAAATAATCAACCGCTAACAAGATGTACTCAAATCCATTGCTATTGGGAAAGGGACCCATAAAATCAACCCCCATGCATCGATTCATCTCTATGACCGACAATCCCTCCCATCCTTTGGCAAATCGGGCATGATCGTACAAATTCATTAGCATCTTTAAATAAGGTCTGCCGGTAAAATCTGCATTGGAGTACCTTATGCGCGGTTCTCTTTCTTGAATGGTGTCCTCCAGCCTCGAGAGAATGACAATGTGTGAGGACACTCTGATATTCCTCCTGAGGAATACATCTTCGCCAGACACAATCCGGTCCTTCGTAGAAAAGGAAATGATCGTCCCAATGGTATTTTCACGAATCTGACTTTAATTGATCAATCATTCTCTTGGTCAAACCAAAGGGAACCTTCTTGGAGACAAGATAGTTCACTATGTCGGAATACCATGGGGTTGAATCAATAACGCAAACTGATTCGTCTGGAAAAGTCTCCTTAATTGGTCCAGTGTCAGGATAGTCGTTTTGCTCTATTCGGGAGAGGTGATTAGCAACAACATTCTTTATTCCAAGCTTATCCTTGATCTCCAAATTAAATTCCTGGATTAACAAGATCCATCTCAAAAGGCGTGCTTTGGCATCTTTTTTATCCATGAGGTATCTAATTGCCGTATGATCTGTGAATATTGTCACCTTGGAGCCCAATATGTATGATCTGAATTTTTCAAGGGCCCAAACAACTGCAAGCATTTCCTTTTCAGTCACTGTATAATTTCTTTGTGCAGGATCTAACACTTTGCTCGCGTCGTGAATCGCATAAGGAATTCCGTCTCTTCTTTGTCCAAGTAGCGCTCCGACAGTAAAATTCGATGCATCAGTCATGATCTCAAAGGGAAAAGACCAGTCGGGAGCTTGTAATATCGGCGATTCACATAAATTCTTTTTCAGGAGCTCGAAGGCCTCTAGACATCTGTGATTTAAAATAAACTCGGTGTCTTTTCCTAAGAGCTCAGTCAGTGGGCGGGCGATCTTTGAAAAATCAAGGATGAACCATCGATAAAATCCAACATGCCCTAAGAAAGACCTCACTGACTTGACGTTGGTTGGTGGCTCAAGTTTCTTGATCACATCCACCTTGGCAGGGTCGACCTCCATTCCCTTTTTGGAGATGACGTGCCCCAACTCGATACCCTCAGTCACCATAAAGTGACTTTTCTTCCAGGAGAGTACCAAATTAACCTCCCTGCATTTATGGAGGACTCGGTCCAAGTGCGCTAAACATGTAACAAATGAATTAACATGAACCGAGAAGTCTTCCATGAAGACTTCTAGGAAATCACCAACCATTTCGGCAAATACGGCAATCATGCACCGCTGAAATATGCCTGAGGCATTACAAAGCCCGAATGGCATACGCTTAAATGCGTAGGTACCCAACGGACATGTGAATGTGGTCTTTTCCTGATCCTCGGGAGCGATAGCTACTTGATTGTAGCTGGAGTACCAATCAAGAAAACAGAAGAATGCTATCCCTGCAAGTCTCTCCAAGATTTGATCAATAAATAGCAGTGGAAAGTAATCTTTCTTGGTCGCAGCATTCAGGCGCATGTAATCGACACAGACGCGCCATGGCGTGGGTACTCGAGTCGCGATCTCTACCCCCTCCTCGTTGGTGACCATCTGGATTCCCGATTTCTTCGGGACGACATGAAGGGGGGGCCACCCACTTGGAGTCAGAAATGTGGTATATAAATCCTGCTTTGCACCATTTCTCTATCTCTTTCTTAACCACTTCCCGAAGATTGGGGTTTAATCTTCTCTGAAATTCACGGGAAAGCCTTGCATTATCCTCAACATAAATTTGGTGCGAGCAAAGAGCTGGGTTTATTCCTACGAGATCCGACACAGTCCAACCGATGGCTTTTCGATTTCGCTCAAGGACTTCGAGTAATCTAGATTCCTGGTCTATGATCAATGATGAGCTAATGATCACAGGGAATTTTTCTTTGGGTCCATTTAGAAATGCATACTTCAGTGTGGGAGGCAGTGGTTTCAGCTCTGGCAAATCTGAATCATCAATTAAGTCTGGTTGAATGATCTTTGTATCTGGCTCAGTGTCAGTTGGCGGTGAATCACTGTGTGAGATGCTGCCTACCAATTCCGAAGAAAGGTGAGTCGGATCGCTAAAGTAGAATGGTAATTCGGCCAGAGCCGCGTCCGACTCGTCATCGATATTTCTTGATTGTCCCAAAGATGATGGGACTGACAAATCCGACAGGATTTCTGTGTCATCAAGACTGTAGTAATCTGGGTGTCTAGATATGTTTGGCAATATTTCGTAAACTGCACTGTGCATTGTTTCTTCTTCTGATGTTGTGCTTTCAATCTGCAGGTTTGTCAGTTGATCCCACGGCCTAGTAGTGCTGAGGAGATTGTATTCTGATGTTTCGGTATAATCAGTGGTGGATTCAGAGTCTGGCCTTTACCACTTTGTTTGTTTCATCTCCAAGTCTATCTCTCCATCTGGAGAACGAAATTTCATCATTCCAGAATCGTAATCGAATACAGCTTTGGCGGTTCTTAAAAACGGTCTTCCAAGAATGATTTGTGATTCTTTCCAATGGTTCGGGGTCTCCATATCAAGGACAATAAAGTCCACTTTGTATTCTGTACACTCGATCACGATGACGACATTTTTTACTTCTCCCTTAGGTCTTTTAGTGGATTTATCAGCAAATTGGAGTAAAGATAATGATTTCTTGAGAGAGCCTAACTCCAATCTATAATATAAGGCTAAGGGAAGAAGATTTATGGAGGAACCATTGTCAAGGAGTGTGTGTGCGAACACAATGCCGCCAATGCGATTCTCCACATAATGGGTACCCAGATACCTTTTCTTTCTTGGCAAATGCTGATTTTTGACACATTTGGTAGTGACAACTGTCAAGATATGAGTCTCCACGAATTGACTTGTTTTCTTTGTACAAGTCCTGGTGGGAGTGCATTTTGCCTTCAAGTACTTCTTAGGGTCTGTTTGGTTGCAGGGTTGAGCAGGGTTGGCCCAACCCTAGTTATTATTCACAAGGGTACTTCCTCCTCACATATTACTATTCACCCAGCCCAATCCAGCCCAACCCAACCCTGCAACCAAACAGGCCCTTAAAGGCTGGATTACTGGCTACATACTGATCAAAGGGTACATTGACTGTGATATTTTGCTGGCAGAACCTTTCCATCACTGGGTCATCCTGAATGTTTTTCTTTTGTTTTCCCTTCTTAAGAGCATGAGGGAAAGGAATGGAAGCTTCTGAGACAGGAGATAAAGAGCCAGATTCATAAATAAGAGCATCTTTATTAGACTTGGAGTTGTTATTACAATCATAAGATTTCTGATAATAATCAAAATCAGGTTGTTGAAAAGATGGCAAAGGTATTTTTGCAGCAACTAGATGTTCAAGGTCCTCTGCAGACTCCATAGATGCTTTCCCCGTCTCTTGTACTGGGATCTTCAGGCGTCCTTCTTCATCCTCCTCGGAAGCATCCTCCGGTTGATCTTCCGAGTCTTCATGTTCCGATTCCCTAGCCCAGTCAGGTACGGCCACGGTCCTTCCGCTCCTGAGTGACATTGCATTGATATTGTCAAACAAAAGGATCTCATGTTCAGATGTGGAGAAATCTGAATAGTATACCTGGCCATTGTGTTGAGATGATTGAGATTTGTTCAAGCTATTGGGGTTAGCTTGAACTTGGGCGGGAATGGTTGTGGTTGGTGCTGTCTGCTCATCCTTTTAACGGGATAAACGATTGACATTGACCCGTAGATCGTACAACTGATTTCGGAAGTTGCGAATTTCTTCGAGCATTTGCCTCTGGATATCGACTGGTTCTTCTGAAGGGTTGGATAATTGAGCTGATTGTTTATGAGCTTGATATTGCTGACGATATTGCTGAGGTTGGTTCTGGCGATTATAGGGCTGCTGCTTCTTCGGATGCTGGAAAGATGCAGTGTTCTGAGTGTGCTGTGGTGACGGAGGAGATGCGACATTATAGAAAGTGGGCGGACGTTGATAAGGCTGACGGTCCCCCATATTACCTTGTCGGGTAGAGTCCTGCGTGTACCAAATGTCGTTTACTTCGAAGGTCAGTGGCATGGTTTCTTCACCTGTCTTGGCTTGTGGAGGTGGCTGCTGGGAAGCTTGGGCATAGGATTGGTCCTGAGCCCATGGTTGTTGTTGTTCTGATCCTGGCTGCTCCTCTACGTGATGTTGGTAGATCAGAACCGTAGGTGCAGTAGGCATCCCCATCTTGGACACCTTCGTAGTGAGCTCCTCCATCTGCTTTGGGAATTGAGAGATCCTGTTGTCGATGTCGTTCATTCTCTTATCCACTATTGTCAATTTATCAGCTATGAAGTTCATGTTTGGAATCAAATCCTCTGCTATTTCTGCGACAGTCTGCTTCCCGCCTTTGGCTAGAAGGGTGTTCAGGGAATCGGTGTATGTTCTACTGGCAATATGAGAACAGCTTGTTTCTGCCATCTGCTCAACGCTATGTGTAATTCCCTCTGCAGGGAGCGCTAACTAACCCTTGAGTCTCGTAGTTGAGAACAGAGTAGAGTGACTGGACTAGGATGTTGTTATCCAGGTCATGGCGGGGACATTTCTGTAACAGGTCTTTAAACCTATCCTAAGCCTCACAGAGTGGTTCAGTGGGCATCTGAAAGAAACTGGTGATGCGGGTCTTCATTTGGTTGGTCCGACTCAAGGGGTAGAATTTCTTCAAAAATAGGTTTTTGAACCTCTCATAAGTAGTCACAGTCACTCCTAAGTTCTTCACCCAGTAGTTTGCCTTCCCTTTCAAGGCGAAAGGTAGTGCAGTGAGACGAATGTAGTCTTGGCTGACTTGTGGGTGCCTCAGATTAGAATATATCAGCTTCAAGTCACGCAAGAATTCATATGGCTCTTCAGTCGTATTAACATGGAATTGGGGTAATTGACTTACAAAATGTGCCTTCAGTTCATAGTGAATATCTGGCTGTGGTGGCTGCAAATAATTCCTCACTCTGTACTGTCCAGGGTTGTATGCAGCTTCCATTGGAAGTTCTTGCCCAGCATTCAACTGCTCAAGCTGCTCCCTTAGTAACTGTTGTTGCTGCTCAGATGTAGCCAATCTTGATAGAATCATCTGAATAGTATCGTCATTGGGTTCATCTTCACGATCTTTCTTGGAAGACATCTTGGGAGGCTTCTCTTCTTCTTCACCTTCAGAATATAAGGGGTTCGAGTTAATAGAGTGGAAAGAATTGATGTAAAAGTTTTCCTCGATCTGTTTTGGTGAGAAAGAGACAGTGTGGGTCTGTCCTCCCTCCAGAAAGAAGAAGGAATCGTAGGAATAGGGTTCTTGGGAAGGGTTTCCCTAAGGTCAAGGAGGTCCAGAGAAAGAGTCTCTCTGAGCTTTTGAGATTGGAGAGTTTCTAGTAGTGAGAGAAGGGTTCGCGGAGTCCGAACGAGAATTACCACAATCTTCCATTCTCGAGATCAACAAGAGGTTCGCGGTTTATGATGTAGGCACAAGTGTACGGGATTCGTTGATTGCTTATTTTCTACGCACAAACCAAAAACAATACAAGGATTTCTTTCACCAACTCACTCAGTAAAGGCCGTAAGGGTTCGACCAATTATCTTGTCAGTTTTAAATTGGTGAGAATTCAAATCTTGCAAACCGTTTAACGAGCTGTTAGGTACCAAAATTTCCTTAAAGATTGTCCTGAGTTCGTACGATTAGTTGCATCTACTTTCAGCCAGTATAGGTGTAAGTACGGACCGTAAAATGGCTACACGTGTTACATAAGGACGGAGCCTTGCGCAGTGTCCTTTAAACCACCCACTCTGCTAAGGAAGTCTGGACCGTAAAACGGCTACCCGTATTCCTCGCTGAGAAGTAGCTAATCGTTTTTAAAATCAGTAGTCTATATGAAAATCTTGGCTTGGCTTTATCCTAGTGTGCGTCTCTCTCCTCGCTGCAAGATAAAATCTAACAATGTTGGGGTTGCTCTCCCGCAAGAATTCTTGATTTTATGGGTTCTTAAGATCGGCTATATTTAGCAGTCCCAATTTTATTTAGGTGATCACTGAAGAATTTAAATGAGCACAAATACACGTCTACCGTCCAGTCCCAATTTCCTTTATAATTATGTGATAAAACAAGAGGGAGGAGTTCGGGAAAAGTCGATGCACACGAAAATAATGATGTATGCTCAGTTAGAAGACTTACAGTGCTTCCTCGCAATCTCCATGTGGGATGCAATACAGAATTGTAAAATTATTCTAAATGAGTGCAAGCTGATGAAAACCGCACCTAGGCAGAAAGTTCTATTAGCAGGAAAGAATTGAGTTAAATTTTGGCTAAATTGAATGATCTAATATGCGTCTCAATTAAAGTGCAGTGTTACCTTAGATCCTACGAGCACAATCAAAAATATAAATACCCCGAGAGCCGTATGTGCAGGTCTATCCTAATCGCCACTCAAGTTGGGCCCCACCCTCACTGGAGAGTGAAACAGGCCACGACACACCACAGAATAGTTCAAGGTCTTTTTACATACGCGAGAGTCCAAACGGGCACCGCTGTAAATGAGCAGTTAAATAAAATTACAGAAATTAAAAATCTAGACTCTACGCTCTCTCACGACTCGACTCAATCTTAAATTAATTGCGGCTTTTTCGGTTGTCGGTGAAGATGTTTCGGTTTCTTGAAAAACCGCTTCATGTACGCCGGGTACCTCGCAAGAAAAATAAGAGAGATTGGTGTAAGAGAGTGACTCAGAAAATAATCAAAGGCAAAACAAATGCTGAAAAATAAATACAGGAAATAAAATTGTATTTATAATGAAAAATTCAGGGGGTCAGACTACCCGAATGCGGAAAATCGAACAAGAAATTTCAAAACACAAAACTAAGTCGTTTGCCTTCCCGGCAATGACACCATCTGACGAGTCCGAAATCGCAACGTTAAAGAGATGTTTTTATATTGTTCGTGCTTAAAGAATAATTTGTCGTTCGTTGTAGACGGTAATCGGAATCGGTCAAGAAAATAACCACACAAAATTTAATCAAATTTTAATCAAATGGTTTTATGTTTATTTTACTTGGACAAGTTCCAAGGTCGATCACAAGGAGGCAAAGGAACAACATAAAATTATGTCTATCAAAATTCTAGCACAATTTTCGAGGCGGTCTTTTTTTGGAATCTTCAATGCAAATAAGGGATGCAAGATGCAATTTCGGCCTATTTTAGGGACTAAAAATGCAAAGTAAGTTCAAATGATGTCCGAAAAATACGAAACTTGGCCACAAAGTAAATTATGATGAATGCAGTGTAATTTTTTTTAGAATTTTTGGATGCAATATAAATTTTTTTATAAATTTTTAATGCAAACAGAATGATTTTCAATATTTAATTATAATAAATATTAAACCTACTTATTTTCAGGAGATAAAATTATCTAAGATCTATCATTAGATGATGGATCTCAGAATAATCCTAAACCTCGAAAATGTGGGATTTAATATTTATTAAAAATCAAATAGTGAATTATGCAAAATGATTTTTACATGGCAAATTATGCATGCAAATGCAAATCTTTTTGGGCATAATGTCAAGCACAATTAACTCTACAGTATATGATTTTTCGGGAATTTTTAGAGCAACAATTAATCAAATATGATTTTCAGATCAAGAAGTGGGAAAATATGCAAATTTCACAAAATACTTAATTATTAAATAACCGATAATCACAAATTATCCACAATATGCCAAAGTCTAGAGAATTAAATGACAAACATCCTGCTATTTTTGGATAATAAGATGAAGTCATGTAGAAGTCTAAAAGTAATGGGGAATCCAGGGGTGTGAGTGCAATAAATAAATAAACAAATATAATGCAAGGGGGGAACCTATTTGAAATTACCGATTCTCAGGGGCTGCTTCTTGCAAAATTACCAAAGGTCGCGTGCAATACATGTGACCCCTGGTCAGCGGGGTTGGCGCGCAAATCAGAGAAACACCAGGGGGGTCTTCTGCAATTATCCACGAGGCTCACGTGCAGACCACGTACTGCAGTGGTTCGGCTGAAGGTTGGGGGTGAGGGCTCCACGTGGCGCCTTCTGGTGCTTCAGGTTGAGCCCGAGGTTCTGGCTCAGATTCTTGGTTCGGAGCAAGCTTCAGAGTGGATCAAGGCCGTCGACGCGGATGCGATCGAACGGTTGGTGGACGTTGCTTATCGAACGGTGAGATCAGGGCTCTCCTTGATCAGATGGCGATGAGAGCGGCCGAGGTATCAACGGTGTTGATGGAGGACGTAGGCTGATCGGACGGTTGGTAAGGGCCGACACACGGCCAAGGGTCGTCAGAGGAGAGGCGGCGTGGAGGTGGTTGTCGGAGATGGTCAATGAGGTGTTGTTGTGTTGTTGAAGACGAAGGCGTTGATGATAATGGCAGTGACGCGTGGAGGAGATTAAGGCTCGGAGGCGGAGGAGCTCCAAGCTGAACGTTGGTCGGGGCAGGTTGATGTTGATGAAAAGCGTCGTGGGCGTACGGTGGTGCACGGGGCGGAGAAGTAGCTGGGGAGGACGGTGGTTGTCGTAGGCATTGGTGATCATCGAAGATGCGATGTCGTTGTTGGAGGGGAAGGCGGAGGCGGTCGATGAAGGGGATAATGATAGAGAGAGAGATCGGAGATGGAGGTTTGCGGACAGAGAGAGATATCGCGAGATGGTGAAGTGAAGGAGGAGGTACCTGGAGAATGAAGGGGGCTCGACGGCGTTGGAAGCCGGAGCGGAGCAGCTGCTGATGGCAGAGCTGCGACGAGGAAGGAGGTCCTCGGATCACGCCGAGGAAAGGACGCACCGGCCTGTCACCACCGGAGGGGGAGTCTTTGGGTTAAACGACGGATATCGTGAACGAGGGCGGCGATGCCCTTTATATAGGAGAGAGAGAAGGGGCCGACGATGGAGGTTGGTTGGCCGCGAGCGACGCGGAGTTCGTTGCGGAGGGCGGTGGTTGCGAGGTTTGCGGAGGCGGCGGCGGAAGGTTGACGGCCGGTTGCGAGATGGGCGCCTGGAGAAGATGATGGGTCACGGGTCGTTCGATCGGCCGAGATCGAACGACCGTGAGCGCGCCACGTGGCGGTTGAAAGGGAGAGGGGAGCACACGTGCTTGGCGCGTGCCTGGGGGCACGTGCCTCGCATGTGCGGGTATTTTAATTTTATTATATTTTTTTAATAAAAACGATAATAAAAAAGTCCTAAAACCGTTGACACGTGGCGGTCCCAGGGACTGCCACGTGTCAGCACCACAAAATTCTGAAAATAAAGACTTTGTAAAATGCCAAATAAATAGCAAATGACCTCGGATCGAAAAAATTCTTTCACAAAAAATGCTCGTCTCGATGAGATCTACAACTTTCATGAGACATCAAAACCAAACTCGATCAAATGCACAAAGTGAATTTTTGGGGTATCCCATGTACATAGAATACCTTGATTTTTGGGTTTTATAATTTTTTGTCGTTTTTAAATGAGATAAAAATCCGGAAAAACATGGTAAAAATCAGAGATAAATATTTACACATTAATCTATTTTTGGATTTTTATTAATTAAGAAAATATGTAAATAAAATGTAAAGTCAAAAACCGCTAAAATACACAATGTACAAAAGAGGTCCAAAACCCAACTTTCACATATGAGCTCCGATTCACTTGAACATGGTCTTGTTTTGAAGGTAATTGAATGTACATTAGTTCAAAACTGAGTAGGATCAAATCGGACACTGAATGGGGAAGATATGTGGCTTTTAATACGAAAATCCTGAAATTAGGGTTTGGGTTTTTGGTCCACTTATTTGGGTTAATGATTTTTTTTTGTATTTTTCATTTATTCTTGTTAGTGATATGTACACAGTGGAGGTAGTTTTGGGTTATTCGGAGTTAGCATGAAGGAGTTAAAAATCAGGGAAGTTAGGCTATTTACAAGTCAATTTTGGTAGAGATTTTTGGCTTCTTATTTTGTGCAGAAATTATGGATAAAATGTAATTCCTATGAAAACATGCATGAATGCTAATTATGCAGAATAGATGCAGAAATGCTGTTGATCTTGAGGGATTTGAGCTTAATAAATGAGATTTAGAGTGATGAATTCGAGATTCATCACCTATATTCTGATTCTGCACTGGATCTAGCAACGACAGTTTGTTTCTTATTCTTCCATGATACTAGTGAGCTGCCAACAAACACAATGAAGGCTGAAGTAGACTTCCTGTCATTAGGACACCCAGCATAATCTGTATCTGCACACCCTGTAACTGAGAGAGACGTATCTCTTCTAAATAGAAGACCTGCACCTAGAGATGACTTCAGATATCTTAGGACCATCAAAACTGCATCCATGTGTGCCTACCTGGGTTGCTCCATGAACTAACTTACCCTACTCACAACAAACGATATAGCATGCCTGGTAATAGTAACATACAATAATTTCCCCACTAGCTCTATGTATCGTCTCTTGTCCACTTCCTCAGATCCATCATCATAAAGCTTCACATTACGATCCATCGGGGTAGTAATTGGTCTACATCCTGTCATACATGTCACAGATAACAGATCAGTAACATACTTCCTTTGTGTCATAACCATACCTTGCTAATTTCGTGCAAATTCCAGTCCATGGAAGTAAGCGTACACTGGTCCTTGGTAACAAACTGTTGTCCAAGGAAATCCTTAGCTGCTTGAATGCCCTGTTCATCACTGCCGGTGATAACAATGTCATCAACATAAACTAAGATGACCATAATACCTCGCTGGTCTCTATTTACAAAGAGAGTATGATCTGTAGTAGATCTGACAAACCCCTTCCGTTCAATCAATTCTGAGAGCTTCTGAAACCAATCTCTCGGACTCTGCTTAAGGTCATATATAGCCTTATGAAGACGGCACACCATACTGGACTCCCCCTCAGCAGCAAACCCAGGTAGCTGTTGCATGTAGACCTCTTCCTGCAAATTACCATACAAGAAAGCATTCTTGACATCCAACTGAAAAATTGGCCAATCACGTACTACAACAACAGTAATAAGAATCCACAATGTAGAGTGATGCACCACTGGAGAAAATGTGTCCTGAAAGTCCACCCCATATGTCTGGGTGAACCCACGAGCAACCAACCTAGCCTTGTATCGGTTAACTGTACCATCACTCTGATGCTTTACAGTAAAATCCCATTTGCTACCAACAACAGACGAACCTAGTGGAGGATTGACGACACTCCACGTACCTCGCGACCGTAATGCTGCCATCTCTTCCTCCATAGATAAATGCCATTGATTGCTCCGCAATACTCCTGATATGACCGTGGTATCTTTACAACTGACAACCCCACAACAAAGTGCTGAAAATCCTTGGACAGACGCTCCAAAGAAACCTGAGAATCAAATTCCACCCCATATTTGGGATGCATTGTCCGTGCACGTTTCTGCCGTCGAAGTGCAATAGGGATATGCAGATCATTAACATGAGTAGTAGAGATATTATCTACACCATGTACCTCAGTCTGTACATGCAAATCACCTGTGTCATTAGAAGAACTAAAATGCTCAGTACATACCTCGGGCGTGCTGGATGATTGAGAAGGCGCATGAGCAAGGGGCCATCGCTGGTAGACCTGAGGAAAGAAAGTAGGAGACGGTGGTGGTACTAGTTATTATGGTGGTGGTGATGGTGGTGGTGGTGGTTGTGGAGATGGAGATAGAGTGGAACATGATAATGACGGAGGAGAAGGCATAGAGATATCTTCTCCATCCTCTGAAGGAGTAAGACTGTCACCTGTGGGAGAAAAATATATAATTGACTCAAAGAAGGTGACATCAGCACTGACATAGTACCTTCATCGAACAGGATTAAAACAACGATATCCTTTTTGGGTTTTGGAGTACCCAGCAAACACACATTTGACAGCTCTAGGAGAGAGCTTGTCAAGACCAGGAGAGAATTGATGAACAAACGCAACCAAACCAAAGACACGAGGCGTAACTGAGAAAAAGATCCGTCTCGGGAAATACAATCAAGAATGGGATCTTCTCCCCTAACACCGAAGAAGGCATACGATTTACCAGATAACAAGTAGTTAGAACCGCATCTCCCCAATAGGAATGAGGTGCACGACTCTGAATCAAGAGGGTTCTGTTAACATCCAAAAGATGGCGGTGTTTCCTTTCAGCCACTCCATTCTGTTGGGAGGTATATGCACAAGATGTCTGATGCACAATACCATGGGACTTAAGGAATTGCAAGAGTTGAGTACTGCAAAATTCTAGAGCATTATCAGAACGTATGTACTTGACTCTAGAAGAAAAAATGTTCTTTATTTCATTAATAAACGACTGAATAACAGGACCAGCATCCGACTTATTCTTAAGAAGGAAAATTCAAGACAATCTAGAAAACACATCAACAACAAGATAAAATTTGTGTCCTTGAAGATCAGGGACATGATTAGGACCCCAAATATCAAAATGGAGTAACTCAAACAGACCATGACTACTTGGACCCTGACGACTCTAGAAAGAAGACCAATGATGTTTCGCAAGCTGGCAGATCTCGCATTGAAAGGTGGAACGAGGAGAAATCTGTGGAAGAACATGAACCAGCTTTTGCAGAGGAAGATGATCAAACCGGAGATGCCATGTATAGGGAGAAACAAATTTAGCATGAAGAGAAGAGACATCAACATAAGGAGATTGCGCCAGTCTGTAGTGACCCCGTTGCTCACGGTCAGATCCAATCACGCTGCCCGTGAGAATGTCCTGAAACATGCAGAGGATCAAATATGGCACGACAATGTAACTCTTTAGTGATTTAGCTAATTGAAAGTAAATTCATTGAAAATTCAGGAGCATAAAGGACATTTTGAAGCCGCATCGCAGGAGTCAACTGCACCTCCCCCTGACTAGTAATGGGAGAGTGTTTCCCATCAGCTATCACAATCGATCGTCATGTCTGAGACGGATGAAAATCATTCAACTGACTTATGTCATCACAGAGATGGTGAGATTCTCCTGAATCCATAATCCACTCTGATAAATCTGCACTGTAACAACTAGTAAGAGCATATGTTGTACCTGACGTGGATGCTGATGTTGATGCAACTATCTCCGAAGATCCTGAAGAACTTGTTGACCCTTATCTAGGCATGATCTCTCTAAGTCGCGCCACCAAATCATCAAACCTCTGATCAGAGACCTATGAAGAACCCCCTGCCTGCTGAGCCTGCTCTGCAACACGAGTTGTAGTAGTCGGAACCCGTACATGGAATAATATATTTCCTCAATGTGACTTGTTCTGTGACAGTAAGTACACGGCTTCCGAGGGGGTCGACTACCCCCTCCCTGCCACGATCACCTCGTCCTCAAAATTGTGGAGGTCCTCCCCTGCCACGGGATGCTGCCATGGCTAAGGACGTCTTGGACAGTTGGGTTCCACCAGGAAATATGGAGAGTCTACTCAAACTGTGATATGCCTCCTCCATAGGAGGTATGGTAGCATCTGTGAGAATCTGTGCTCTGCAGCATCATACTCATGATCAAGTGTCGCTAGAATTACTCCTGTCATCACTGAGTCCCTATATGCCTTGAGTTGTTTTGGCGTGGCAGTCAAAGGAATGTAACCATGTAACTTCTCAAACATACCCCTTAGAGAAGTATACAAGGTATGAAGAAGACGATCATTCTGCTTTGAAGTAAAGATGCCGTGCTGAAGCTGCAGAATATTTGACTCGTTCTTAACAGGAGAATATGTAGCGGCGAGGATATCCCACATAGCCTTTGTCGTGGGCTGACTCAGAATGTCGTTGGCTATCTCCATGGATACCGTGCCCGATGACCATACACGTGCATAGGCATCGTCTTCCTCCCATGAGGCGTTAACCTTAGTCTTATCAACATGTTCCTCTTGTGTAAGGTTGTGCTTCTTGCCATTACACTGCATCAAACTCAAGAATTGCATGGCCCACAATTCATAGTTCATCCCATCCATCTTCACAATTGGTGCTGGACCTTTGAAGGAACCCAGGGATGGGATATCTGCCTTGTTGTCTGACATGATGACAACAATCTCTATAGACTGGGTTTACAAACTTAAACAAGCATGTCTACACTGACATATATGAAGGTGGTTGTGGGCGTAGACTCATACCACAACCCCTTCCATTCTTTAAAGACTCCCTGTAGTCCTTCGGAATATAAGTGTCACACTAGAACACCCTAGAAGCAGAGGACTACGAGATGGGGGCACTCACTGCGGTGCACGCTTGCACACGCTTGCATAGCATGCACTGCGGTGCAGGCGTAATGTCTGTCCTGGCAGCGCTCGTCCTGGCAGCCCTCGGCCTTGCGGTGCTTGGCCTGGCAGGGAGTGCCAGGGAGCGTGAGGAGGAGAGGCGCTCGGCTGGGCGAGAAGCGTGCGGGGGCACGTTGAGGGGGGGGGTGGGGGGCGAGAGACTTTGGTGGGGTTGGGATCTAGGACACAGGCTCCGGTCTAGGACTGTCGCTCTGATACCATGTGGAAAGAGAGAATGAAAAGTTGTATTCCATCTAACCCTAGAGCTCTCTTCTATAGGAGAAAAGCACTACGGGTAAAATAAATAAACATGACAATAGAAATAAATAACATAAGAAGAACGACAGAAATAACATAAATATCGTAACAGTAAGCATGCCAAGGATGGAGTTAGATGATGCAAAATGAGACCCAATTATCGCCTTCTCTTCCCTTGTATGGCCATGTGGGATTATGATTACGTTGAAGAGAAGAATTGATAGCATATGTGCTGCCTTATTTTTGCATATTATATATTATGTCATTGTACAAGATAGTTTCTTTAAATGGTTGTTTAGTTAAGACAGTCATTTCTCAATGCTTTATTACCTAATACTTGAGAATAAAGGATCATGTTTCATTACGTGCCTTCACCAATATCTCCTCCCTTCCTTTCTATAATGCCATAGTAGTGTCATGATTTTAGGATATACCTAGGCCAACGAGAGTTCTTCTTCCCTAAGCATGATTATTTAAATAGTCGTAACATGGATTTTTGTTGAATTTGTATTTTGTGCTTCAAAATTTGCGGAGCTTTTTGAATGTTGTTTTAGAAATGATGAAATGAACCTCCTTTAGAGATCCATCCAATATATATATATATATATATGTGTGTGTATGTATGTATGTATGTGTGTGTGTGTATGTATGTATGTATATAAAGAATCGAATTCACAAGTACCAGATATGTACCCGAGCTTTGGCATGCTCAAGAACATTTTCACAATAAAATCTCATACTCTGAAAGACAATACAGTTTCTAGCCAGCCAGATGGCCCAAACAAGTGCACAAACCCTCCTTCTACCTTCCACCAAACCTTTCCGATTACTCCCAAATGAAGACCAGAAGGAGTCAACATCCTCCTTCTATATCCCAGGAAAGTTTGCAGTCCTCCACGTCTCCCTAGAGCCAGGGAACTGAAAAAAAGGTGGTTAATGTCTTCCACTGCTTTGCCACACCTATTGCATGTCGCCTCTGCCGTAGGAAATAATCTAGCTCTTCTAGCAACAGTCAGAACCTTCCTTCTTTCTAGTAGCAAAAATAAGATCCGTATCCTAGTAAGGATCTCCCAGGTCCAGATCTTAGCACAATCCTAGTCAATCTCTTTAACTCTGACCACCAGAGGAGCAAAAATAACACAATACGCCTTCTTAACCTAGAACACCGCATCTCTCTAAGACCACGAATCTCTCCCATCAGATGGCTCTTCCATCCTCGTAAGCTTGGCGGAGAAGCTTAAAAAGTCCTCCACTCGTTGATCCAACAATTTTGTTGTAGAGACATGAGTCCAAGAGCCCCCTGCCCAAACTTTAGCCACTGCGACCTCCTTATCCTGCGCCAAAGCAAAGAGACTAGGATACATATCACACCTTCCTCTGCCCAACCATCCTTCCAAAATCAGAAACCTCTACCATACCCTAGTATCGGTCGAAACAAGGGCATCACACTGACCCAAAAAGCATCACATTATGGTCACCTCCAACAACCACAAGATATTCAGAAAATCTCCCCTGACAATCCACAACTTACCCCTAAGAGCAAAGCCATGCAGGGCCCAGATGGTCCATACACTTCAGATAACAGGATCCCACCTTCATCAAACTTTCGTTGCAACACCACAAACATTGAATTCTTAGCCACACGATTCGCCACCAACTCTAGACATCCACATCCCACGCCAGCACTACACCTCCAACACTACCAACGATTGGGACCATATGAAACTCTGAAAGTTGGTTCCCTCCCACCGACCACCACATACCTGAACCCTAATCTGCCAACTTCAACTCATGCAGAAACACTACATCGACACACCAAGCCACCAAGAAATCACTCACGGCCCTTCTTTTATCCTTATTCCCCAACCCTCGCACATTCCAACTCACAATCTTCTTGACCCACTCGGAGCGTTAACGACAAGTAGAACAACCCCAATACATTCCGTAACCCGTATGCGAACCTGAATGTCGACCGCAATAGCCACAACATCTCCAACACACTTCGAGCCCTCAACCGACTCAATCTCCATAGTTTCTTCCTCCCCCAGCTCCTAACTTCCTACAAAAGGAGCAAGAGCCCCTAACTGCCCCTTCAACTCCATCTCTAGCCACGAACGGGCCTCCAGCTTCCTCCTTTTTGTCAAGAATGAGAGGGGCAAAACCCCCTAGACTTCAGCCTCCCATCGCCCAATGCTAGCTGCCTTCTCCTACAAGCCCTCTCAGCCTCCAACAACCTCTTCTCAAGTTTACTCCCACGCCTCCTAGCTTCAAGCCCAAAAAGTTCCACCCCAGTTCACCTCCACAATCCTCCCCAACTTTGTCCTGCGACAAGACCCCCAGCACTGTCCGACATCCTTCCTCCATCGACGCAACCATCTCACTCTCCCCCAAGTAGCCTCCCGATCTTAGCTCCTCTAACCTCGGCGTCGAGCCACTAGGGGTCTCCTCCACCACCTCCTACGAGAGTAGAACCAACGGAGCTCCACAGAATCCACCTTTAGGGTCCGTTTGGTAACTGGGTTACCTTAGGGTAACCTGGTTTACCCCTTTCTATTCTTGGTTTGGAATTTCATCATAAATCACAATGACATCACATTACATTATTTATTCCAACCCTCTCCAACCCTCATAATCGTATGAAACAACTGCTATTCACATCAAGTTACCCCAACCCACCCTATCCCAGTAACCAAACAGGTCCTCAGTCACCTACATTATTCCTCCAGAAAGAGAAGAGCATGGGCTTATAATCGGAGCCATTTTTAGAACCCCCAACCCATTTACTTCTCTACTCGGACCTCTGAATAAGCCCGACCTGAGAAGACCAAAATTACCCCACCTCGGAAAAAAATCCCTTCCCTCCATATGAGGATTGACTGGTCCCTAAAATTAGGGCTTTTATAACTCTCGGCGGAACCTTATCCCGCAAGTCACGTGATGTAACCACCTTCGAGCTCTAAAAATCTCGTGCCCAAGATTTCGTCAGCATTGGGCTCGCCCCAGCTCCGACCATCTTTGATGAACCTCCTTTCTTCTACCACCACCTCGGTTCTAGGGGGTCACGAGGACCCGAAGAAGCAAATCCCCACCTTGGCGACATCACCACACCCTCCTCCGTGATCGTCTCCGCACCACAAAATCCCTCGGCTTAACTTCTTACCTTGTTGACCACCTTCAGGCTTCGCCAACCCGAGACAAAAGACCACATTGTCGACTCGAAAATCGACCATGTCTAGCAACTTCTTCGAGGTAAATCTCAGTTGCACCATAGTCTCCCAACTCTCCCTCGCGCACAAACTAGAGCGCAGGATCGCCTCCACAATCCCCACTAGCCATAGAGCATCTTGGATGTCTCTCAACTTATGACATCTCACAGGAAGGCCTCACACCTCCACCAACTTCGTCGAGGGCACCTCAATCACGCCATCTCGGAGGTGAGGCTGCTTTAAAGACACGTTGTGGGAGAACAACACCCCCACCAGCCAAGAACCCCTCAATTTCTTCTAGCTCTACCCCTCTAACATAGAGGGCACCTTTAGAGAGCCACACCACGTCCTCCCAGCTGCCAACCGAATGCCCCACCTTCAAAACCATAATAACTGACAGGAGGTCGGCCTTACTTCCTTCCGCGATTAAGATGTCGTCAACTGGGTCCAACACATGGTCGAGATTCTCCTTCCACCTATCTTCAACCACCGAATCAACCACCACTCCATGCCCCTCCTTACGACACCGGTATCACACCGATGCTCGAGCCATACATGTTCGCGCAATGTGGCTCACCAAATCGCATCTAAAGCAACACAAACGCTCGATCAAAAACATCGTGAACCCTCCTCCCACAATAGTGAACTGGAGCAAGCGAAAGCCACCCCCCATTCAATGCTCCTTCCACTCACTTTCAATGTGGCCCTTTCTCATTCCCCGGTGACCAGCAGCCACATCAGGCTGCCCAACGCCACCCCCTTCCCTCTCCAAGGACACTCTCCTTCCGCTCGTGGAGCCCATCTCAAACAAATCTCCGGCTTCTTGAATGTTTTTCTTCTGACTTGCACTTTGGTCAGGAGATTTTTCTCAGGGCGTCAGCACCCTTGGAGCTTCTATAATAGTGGAGTGGTGTATATATTGTTCTTAGACCTTTTTCGTTTTTTTGTGAACTCCTTTCCACATGCCATGACATGTGTGGTGCAAGTTACCTTTCCGTGGCATCTTAAAGGAGTTTATATGTGAGCCATGTTGGTCAAGGGGATTTTTGCTCTAGTTGTTTGACAACATCGGTCATAGATGTGCTATAAGGTGTAATAGGATTTTTAAGAAATTTGTATACATATATTGTTGCGAGTAAGGGAAGCAAACATGCGCAAAACTAAACGAGCAAACGCATGCGTTTACAGATTTGCAAGGTTCACCCGTAACTATGCTACATCCTCGGGCTGCAATGATAGGTCCCACTATATGTGAAGGGAAAAATACATAGTATTTATGAAAACCCTAACCCTAGGGTGTTTATATAGAACTCTCAATACAAATGAATCCCTAAGATAAATGGATGCATATGAATTTTATTCCTAATTTGTCTATAGAAATCCTTTATATACGAGGTACTTATGTTCTTCATAAATCAATATGGAATGTAGATCTTTTTTATTATATATTTCTTACATGGTATCGAATTCCCTTCCACTCTGACTCTACCTCGATGGCCACCGCCACCAAGTTCATCAATGACCACCACAAATGCTCCAACCCCTCTTATGGTTCTCCAAGCTACATCTCCTTCTCCAACACGGCAGCTTCAAGCATCTGTATTAGCAGTTATCCAGCTGCATCTCCATCTCCAAAGTAATGGCATTTGTGCTGCATTTCATGTCTATGGCAGCGGTTTCCAAACCACGTCTACATCTCCATAATAGAGGCCTCCAAGTCCCATCTCTATCTCTGAATTAGCAACCTCGGAGCTGCTCTCCATATCCATGATAGGGGTCTCCAAGCCACATCTCAATCCTCGAAGTTGCAGCTTCAAACCACATCTCCTCCTCCAAAATATCTTTCTTCGAAACGCATCTCCAATGCCAAAGTGGTAATATTCCATCGCACAAACTCAAGTTGGTTTCACACCAATTTTAGTTCTAGGGTTGCCTGCTAAATTAGCTCCATATCATTGTTGGTACTTAGTTGTCGTATGCAATGGCTTTGGCATCTATAGTTTTTTATTAGTCATATTTATTCCTAATTTGGCTATTGTAGTCCTATTTATTCTGAATACACGAGGTATTTTGTGTTCTTCAAAGAATCAATAAGAAATGTAGTTTTCCTTTATTTTATATTTTTTCACAACAGGCGCATATTCATGTCAGGAACTCTGTTGACTTGGTGAATTATCAATTTTAACTTTGGGATTATATCATTTTTAGGAGAAGTTGCACAATGCTGTTGCACTGTCTGATGATGTACAATCGTGTCATGGCTCAACTATTGGGAAGTGCGGAAAACAGATAAAAGACTCTAGTGACCAAAAGACATCAGTGCAAGCAAAAGTATCATCAAAGCAAAGAAAAGTGAAAGCTATTCAGTCCTCAAATTTTGTCTTTAAGAAGAAAATAAGAAAATCGGTGGTACTGCCTGCTCATGGAATTCTCAAGATCTCAAACAAAACTTCTCCAAATGAGGTTAAAAACTCTGACAAGTATTACTCATCTAATACCCCGAATGATGTTTGTTCCAAACGAACTAAGAGACATGTCAGTTTTTCAGACCAAAACGACATCATTGGACAAAAGAAAGGAAGTTCTGTGAAACTTTCTGATGTCCTAGTTGTGAAGGCTGCAGCAGAAAAGTCTGCCGTGGTGAATGAGACCAAAAATAATGGTATGGCAGAATTTGCAGATGATATACATCAATCCTCTCTTGAAATCACAGAGTTCTCTCGTGAGGATCAAACTTCCCCCACAGCACTTACTACGACCCCCACCGAGCCTTTGACTAAGCACAAATCAGTCACAACCATGGATCATTTGGTAGATCTAAACCATTCTCCTTATGGAGGTACCAGTTCTCCGTTTCTGGAACAGGGTGGTCCAATTCCATTTGCAAGTGATGTAGGTGCAGGGTGCTCTAGTATACTAGGCAACATTGCAAGAGATAACAATGGTTCAATTATGGGACATCTTTTAGGTGAAAGAACACAAATGAGGTCCTGTCCAAGCAGAGTGATAAGTTCTAATGATTACCCTAGTATAATGAACTCCCCATGGTCCACTAGCACCTCGGGACGGGTTTCATCCGAACTTTGCATGCCAAGAATTAGAGCTGACGACGGTCAATTGAATCAGTCTGTAAGTCATGGTAAGGATGGTTTTAATATTGTTTCTCAGGTTGAGTCTTCGCAGCAGCATCAACTAATGGGAAGGGTATGTTCCTCCGTGCCGGGAATACAATTATGTCCTAGTGGCCTTGAAATTAAGAATCCAACTCTTGCATTTCAGGGGAGGTGCAATAATGGCAACTTTATTGGTTTGCCTCTTAATTCACAGGGCGAGTTCATTCAGTGGCATGATAAAGATAATCAGCTGTCAGAAAATCCAAACCGGTTCATAGTTTCTGAGAGGGACTGTATGCAAAATTCAGTTGAATATTGGAATAACATAGATCGGCTAACAAACAAAGGCAAATTCTCTGATACTTTTGCCCATTTGAAAGAGAAACCAGGTCAATTACCTGATCCACGGGTTCTGCATGTAAATACGGGCCGGTATCAGGAGCGATTACCTACACATACTCACCAGGTAAGTTACTTGGACGCGGGATCAACTGGAATATATTACAATCCGTGTAGGAAGACAAATGGAATAAATAGTCAGCATGATGTTCGGTTCATTCAATTTGAAGGACACTTGCAGAATGGCTTTCAGCCCACTAACCGGCCAACAGTACGCCTGATGGGAAAAGATGTTGCCATTGGCGAAAATAGTGGAAATTTCCAACGATTTCTCACAGGAAAGGAATGGGTAGACAAGGAAATAATAGTCCACAGAAGACACGATGAAGAAGTTCCAAGTTGGTTTTCACAACCAAAGCTAATAGATGATTGGTCATCTGGTTTTGTAAAAAATAATATATTATGTTCTATGGACAGTGGGAGGACTTATCCAAGCATCTACGACATGATATCGAAGTATGATCATATAAACGGTGGGCCTCAATGGGCTGCTCGAAATGCAATCTCAATCGACAAAGGTCATGCATCCAATTTAGTGTCATTTGCAAATCATCCTACCACTATGTTGGTGAGAAATGCTCCTACGATTGAGCCATCTAAGTTAATGGACACATCAGTTCGTTATGATTTATGCATGCAAAATCCACCAAGCCATAGTCAATACCAACGTGATCGAGTTCTGTTTCCTGATGAAAGGCATTACAGGAGAAAAATTGCAGATCAAGATGGCAAATATCAAGAACGTGTAAACTTAGCTGATGACATTTCCCAAACCATGCCACCGCGGTTGGATAATGTGAGGTCACAGAGGAATTTTCAGGATGCTTCTCCTCATCCTAGCTTGCATTCAAAATATCGTCTCTTTGGAACGCCGGAGTCTGATGTCTATCGATTTGCTGATCCATCTCACTCGATGGAGTTTGCGAACAATTCCACAGCCTATGGTTTTTCCCCTATCATTACAACAGTAGATGCTCCTTCAAGTTCTCCTTTCATGAAGTTACAGTCTAATACTGCAATGAATTATGATCAGCAACACATATGGAGAGCTGACGTCAGTATACGACCGGGATTTTCATATCTTCGTGATCTCAATCAGGCTACAAGTACCAAAAGGAGAATCCCCTTGGAAATAGATGAGCTCATGAGGGCCCCAAAGAAACCAAATTCAGTGATGCTTTCTGAACCAGGACCACAGGGCGCCATTCGAGATGGTTTGTACATACATCGTTTAACACAATGCTCGTCTCCTCCAAATGATTTCCATGGCTATGGAAACAAAGTTGTTGGCATACATGACACTGCAAAAGATATTCCTCTGAATATTTCAGGATCTGATTCTCCGAAACCAGAGGACGGATCGTGGTCAGTGCCCACTAAACTCAGTGCTGGGGTAAGGCACATTCTCCGGCCAGGCCGGAATGTTGATCCGGGTAATTCCATTCCAGTGCATTCAACAGTACCTTTTGTTGTTGGATCAAGTTCTGGGAGGATCCACGAGCCTCAGAGTAAATCAGCAAAGATTTACCAGTTCTAAGGTGTGTTTTACAGTGTTTCTGTAACCCAACAAGTATAGCTAAATTTAGGTAAGTCAGATTTTGCTGTTGGCTCATTTTGTTAGGCTTTGCTTCATCTAGTTAATCTAGTATTTTATTTAATGTATGTACTTATACCATGTACACATTTTTCTGTTTATGCGATCTTTGTTGCTTCATGTTTGAAATCAGGAAATGCCATGTGAAAAGTTCTTTTAAATTCCTATATAAAAGGCATTATTAATGAATTTTCAAAAATTAAACTATAATATCAGAAAGCTTTCTGCCTTTTTTGGTAGCACATATAAAACTTTATGTACGGGAAAACATCTTATTATTGCTTGTCGACATGAGTTTCAATACTCTTTTCTGCTAACGATATTTGCAACGGCAATCCAAAGATGATATCACTAAGAAAAGATGAATAGAGACGAAAGAACAGTAGAAGGGAGAGAGTACTGCAGAATCAAGATAAATGATGGAAAAGATAAAGTGATTTGAATAGTAGCGATAGCAATAAGTTGCTCTTTCTCGAGAGATATATATTTATATCTCCCCGTTTTATTTATTTTTTCTCTTTTATCTCTATTATGTAATTTGCCTACCATAGTCTCTCTTCTCTATATAGAGAACCCTAGGGCCTCATGAATAAACAATTCATCATTATATTTCCATATGATATCAAGGTGACTATCTTATACCTTAGCCCTCTTGCCCTAGTCCCCTTCCCCACTGCTGGCCTCTCCTCTCACCATCGCCACCCAGCGGCCCCCTCCCTTGGGGCACCTCCAGCCCTCCGTGTGTGTGACACCTCCAACCATAGCGAAGCGTCCCCCTTCGCGTGGCAGTCCCCCGCGCAGTCCATGTCACCACTCTAGCGCATTGCAGCCCAACGTGCGGCCCTCCATATAGCCACAACAGTTAGAACCCGGGTCGGGGGCGGCTAAGCCTGACATCCCTAAGACCTCAGGTCCCGTCCAAAGACCCACGCCAAAACACTTCTCCTCTTCCCATCTTCTATAACTACGGCTTCTCCCTAGCTAGACAAAAGCCTGTGAGTTCGCATGAGTCCAAGCGCCCCGTCCTGCATCGCATACACAGGTGAAGGGTGCACACATCAGCTCCAACAGCTTGGCGCGGTGGTCACAACCACCCCTTGCAACCCCTCTTGGCCCCCAACGACCCCTGCAACCCCTAGCGGGCTCGTTCTTGCCATCTATGGCACCAGCCTTTGTCGTTGTACCTCTCGAGATCTTCCAACGGTCTGATTTTGGGTCGTTACTGGTGAAATCAGACCTTTAGATTCATCTATGTGCCCTTAGAGAACTCTTACGGTTGATGGAAATGGTTGTGGCATGGGTCTTCCCACACAAATGATTCCCCATATATTCGTATAGACATATTTCCTTCGGTCTACATCCCTAGTTACTTTTGTTTTCGACCTCTTTATCATCATGTCAGAAATCAAGGGTGGCTTCTCCTCGTCTGGTTCTTTCAATGGATCGATGCCCATCATAAAGATGAATGGGACCTATTATGAGTTATGATCTATATAGTTTATGAACCAGATGCAATGAAATAACAATGAGCACATTCTGACATAGCATGAGTCGGTTGGCAAGACTAGGGTGAGTGCTTCATGGAAGCAAGTTGACGCGTACGCATGTATATGGATATCTCATACTTGCACCACATAGACAACCAATGATATTTTGCATCAGCCCCTGCCAAAGCAACAAAGCAATGTGTGGTATCCTTTCCACCACCTATGGTCATGTGAAGAATGAGATCAAGATCTTGGATCTACATTGTGACATTTTCACGATTAGACATAATGATCATCCTTTACACAGCTTCTACTCTTCGCTTCAGGACATGTTCAAGAAGTTGCACAGCTTTATGCACGTGACCACGTCTACTGAGCAGTAGATGGCGTACATGAATGCCACAATAGTCCAAGTTTTTCTAGCAGCTCTTGATTATAAATATGATGCAGCGTGCACCCAGATTCTTAAGAGTGCATCTATACCGCAGATGGAGGAAACTTAAATTAGACTTAGCAGGATCACAGCCCCATCTACTACCACCATTCAACTCCACGATGGCCGCATCTAGAGACAAAGGAGATAAATCCAAGTTCATAGGGCGCGATGCATGTGGTAGAGTAGGTGGACGTCAACATGGACCATGCACTTATTATCATTGCCCTGATCATCTAGAGGAGATCCGCTACCTGAAGCATATCTACCTCGCACGTGCTCATGTGGCCGAGAAGGTTGAGCCTACTACTACTTTTGTACCTGCTGACGATCAGAACTTGGACAATATTGTCTTACATTTGATGGAGATTATGACTCATACTACCACTACTGCCAGTGCTCCTACAGTCCATTTTAACGTTGCCACCACAATCACAACCTCTTCTAGAACTTCAAGTATAGCTTATGCCCTTACCAATTTTCACAGGACAACCATGATAAAGTGGATCATGCTAGTGCATCTCATCATTTGTGCAGCGACAAAGCTCAGTTCGCATCACATAGATTTGTACCTCTAGGAAGATCAGTTATCATTGCACAAAGGACTCATTCCCTTATTACAGAACATGGGGATCTATTTGACATCGTTTATGCATGCATAAAATTTGTTTCATTGGCATGATTTTTCTATGAATTTATTGTCTTTTAGTAATATCACTAAGAATTTGCATTGTCTTACCATATTTGACCCCTCTTCTCTTGTTTTTCAAGACATACTCACAGACATGATAATTGGATGTGGACACAAGAAAGGGATTCTCTATAGACTGGTCCATATTCCATGTGTTTGTGCTTCTTCCATTCTCACTGGGACATGCCCTCAAAAGTCGTGTCATGTCCAACAGATCTCTTCTCGGTCTGCCTTTTAGTACGAGACATGTCAACTTAGGAAGCATCACCTATCTAGTTTTCCCATTCATCAGAGTTGTGGTAGCGGTACTTTATTTAAGCTTTTTCATTTTGATATTTGAGGTCCCAGTCGTGCTATTGGCCATCAGGGACACATTCTATTTTGTAACAGTTGATGATTTTTCTAGACTAACATGGATTTTTCTTTCAAAAAACAAGTCTGAGGTTGGTTCTGTTATTTAATCCTTTACAAAGTAGCCGTGAGACCTACTATGCTCTATATTCTGAATGTTGGTATGTGAACCATAGCCATGTATAACGAATGATAATAATGGAAATGAAAATGTTAAGGTAGATGTGTGGACACACATGTAAAAATTAGATTCAGAATGTGCAATCAGAAGGAAAGTTGGTATAGCTTTAATCGAGGATAATAACATGGTGATACATTTATACAAAACTTCTATCTAGAGCACACACAACTGAGCCGTAGACAGGAAATCCAATCCACAAAATAGCTTAAGGTGGTTTGGCCATTTGCAAAGGAGGTCAGATGGTGCACATGTGAGGAGGTGCAAGTTTTGGGATGTTGAGTTGTCTAAGAGAGTGCGAGGAATGCCCAAGAAGTATTGGAATGAGAGTATACAAATGGATCTTAATTTTTTGGATCTAAGCTCGAGAATAACTAAAGATAGATCTGAATGGAGGCAAAGAATCCATGTAGTCGACCCTACTTAATGTGGAAAAATGCTTTGTTGCTGTTGTTGTTGGAGTACTTGGTTGTATGTGTCATGAGTTGTAGCAGGGTAAATGGATCCTGGAGAAGATCCATTTACCCCATCCAGTGTTTAGTACCGCCTAGTTGTGGGACTTGGAGGCTCTGGGAAGGCTATATAAGGAGCCCAATACCTCCTGTATCCATTGAGAAAGTCAATAGACAAACACGCCCTATTTGAGGGCTTCTCCCGTGGTTTTATCCCGCTCCTGACGGAGTAGGGTTCCACGTTAAATCCTGCGTTCTTATTGTTCTTATTCTTTTTTCCATGTTTTCGCTTCCGCTTCCTATTTTCTAACATGGTATCAGAGCGGGTTCGATTCTCAGAGTTTTTTTTATGTTAGCTCATTATTCGAGATTTGATTTGTGTTCTTGAATATCATTATTCTGTTTGAATTTTATAAATTCTAGGGTTTCTATTGAAACCCTAATATCTGGAGTTCTGCTTCATGATCATGCTTGATCAACATCCCTCATGCAAGCAGGATTATTTTTCTTGGCATCCTATTCGCAACCATCCAGGCTACCTCAAGATCCATATGCCTACATCTCTCCAAGAAACGATGAGACCTTATCTTCGGGGTTCTTGTCGAAACCCTAATCCAAGGACACATCACGAACTCTAGAGCCTCTAATCTGCATCTCCAAACTGAAGCCAGGGCTCCTCCTTTCGCTCATGAACTCCAAGCGTGTTCTAATTCCTGGTGGAGGGGCTCTTCAGATCCCAGCGATGGCATACATCGGAACCCTAGAGGCAGATCTCCGCCATACATATCTCTTTCACACACAGTAGCCGCACGAGGTCCTCCTCGTGCCTCGCATCCTGGCAGCGCATCCATCTTGTACGAGATTCGAGACTCAGTCGCACCTCCAGGTTGTGCGCGTCCAGCAGATCGAGCCCCCACTATTGGCGGGGGTGCTCCAGGAGGCATCTCCTCGCTCGCGCGCAACCCTCTGGGGGCGATCAGCCCTCTCCCTCGGTGCAACCTCTCCTTCGCGCGCCCAGGCGGCACCCAGGTGGCGCGCTCCATGCGTCGCACCCTCTCCTTCACGCTAGCGGCGCACCTCCTTCCTGTACGCGAAGCCCGCGCGATAACGCCTCCTCCCTTCAGGCGCGCATCCAGGAGACATGCATCCAGGCGTGCCTCCTCCCTTCAAGCGCGCATCCAGGCGCACGACGCACGACCCTTGATCCAGATCCAGGCGACGCGACGCCTCTTCCCTTTAGCCTGTGCATCTCCGACGATGCGCAGCCCTAGCAGGCCCAGGCGATGCCTCCAAGCTCCCGTGAGCCTCTCGCCCTCACTCCAAGCGACGACTGCATCGGGTTTCTTTGGAACCCTCGATGCGAGCGGAACCCCAAGGCATAGGGCCTGTTTGGTTGCTGGGTTGGACAGGGTTGGGTTGGGCTGGGTTGGGGTGGGTGAATAGTAATCTGTGAGAAGGAAGTGCCCCTGTGAATAGTAACCAGGGTTGGGCCAACCCTGCCCAACCCTGCAACCAAACAGGCCCTATGGGTATCCAGAGAGGCCCGTTGGCCTTTGTTATTCTAAAAATTTTGTTGTTTCTGTATTAGAGAAATAAAAGGGGAGAGGGTATGTTTAAGGGCCATGTGGGTCGATAGTGTTTAAAAAAATCCTGTAGAGGGGCTGCTTCAAAGCCTAAAAGTAAGGCTGAGTTATAAAGAGAGAGAGAGATTTCAAAAAAATGGGAAGAAAGAAAAAGAAGCGCGTACAAGAAAAAACGGTACGCATATGTTACAAAAAAATGTGTGAAAAGCCGAGAAAAATGTCAACGGCTTAAAATAATGTATCGGCTTATATAAAAAAATTGAAAAGTTGCAAGAAATTCTTTGAGTATCTTTTCTCCCCATCGTTGTTGTCTTTTCCCAACTTAGTCAGCGTCCATGTTTTCCGACAAGTATAGGAGAAAGGGGGAGTATATGTAGAGTCACAGGTCTTCTTCCAGCCGGATTCAGATGCCAGATGCAGATTCGTCAGACCATCCAGATTTTCTCAGACTCTGTAATTTTTCAAATGATGATTTTCCATGCGCAATTCCAGACTCGACGTTCAGATTCCGAGTCCCAGTTTGATGCGTAGATTTAAACTCGACATTCAGATTGGTCAGAGTCCAAGTTCGAGGCACTCCATGTTGAGGCCCATTTTCGAATTCTCCGAAGAGGAGACTATTTTCAGACTCCATTCTCCAGCGACCGTGGACTCCGATGAGGATTGCACATCCACGACCCTTATTCAGTTTGGCCCCTTTTCAAAGATGGAGCAGTCGTCCACATTATTGTGGCGGGCCAGAGTACTTCGACGAGGAGACTCATTTCAGTTCCAGTGACTCTGAAAGGAGCAGTTCAGAGCACATGCTCTCCGATGAGGAGATTCAGCAGACTCACACTCTAGCTCGTTCGTCCTTCTCACCTAAACGACATAAGAAGTAACGTCCTCGACTGCAGCAATGTGTGCGTTGGGTTGATATTGTCCGTAGTGTCCTGTAGCATTGAGTTGAGTTTCTTTCTGTTTATCCAAGCTGAGCATTGCATGCTCCAGCTTGAGGGGGAGTGTTGGAGTACTTGGTTGTATGCGTCATGAGTTATAGCAGGGTAAATGGATCCTGAAGAAGATCCATTTACCCCACCCAGTGTTTAGTCCCACACAGCCTAGTGGTGGGAGATGGAGGCTCTGGGAAGGCTATATAAGGTGGCCCAGACCTCCTGTATCCATTGAGAAAGTCAATAGAAAAACACGCCCTATTTGAGGGCTTCACCCGTGGTTTCATCCCGCTCCTGACGGAGTAGGGTTCCACGTTAAATCTCGCGTTCTTATCGTTGTTATGCTTTTTTCCATGTTTTCGCTTCCGTTTCCTATTTTCTAACAGTTTTTGTTGTATTGTCAAGTGTGGAAATGCGTGAAATGAAAAGTTGGAATTCATCGTAGCCCTAGATCTCTCTTATGTAGAGAAAAGCTCTAAGGAAAAATTACATAAAGTGGATCGAAGAAATAAGAAAATGCAAAATAAAGATAATGAGATATAAATATATTAACACTCCCCTCAAGCTAGAGCATATATGTCTATCATGCTCAGCTTGGAACAACAATGGTGAAAAGGGCCCCTTGCAAGAACTTTGGTAAACATGTTTGTTATTCGATCACTTGAAGCATCGTAAGAGGTGGAAATAAGTCCCTTCTGAATTAAATCACAAGTATAATGGCAATCCACTTTTATGTGCTTTGTTCTTTCGTGGAAGGCTGGATTATTAGCTATGAATAAAGCGTCTTAGTTATCACATTTTAGGTGCATAGGGAAGAAGCACCTCAATAGTTAGGTCAATCAAGACAGACTTGACCCACATCATTTCCGCGCTCCCTTGGGCCATGGCTCTATATTTTGATTCAACGTTAGGTCTAGCCACAACTATATGTTTCTTACTCTTCCATGAAACTAACGAGCTACCTACAAACACAATGAAACTTGAAGTGGACTTCCTATCCTTAGGGCACCCAACATAGTCTGCATCAGCACATGCAGTAATAGTGAGAGACATGTCTTATCTGAACAAAAGTCATGCACCTGGAGAAGACTTTAGATACCTCAAGATCATGTTAACTGCATCCATATGAACATGCCTTGGTTGCTCCATAAACTTACTGAATCTACTAATAGCAAATGATATATTAGGCTTGGTGATAATGACATACAAAAGCTTCCCTACTAGTTCTCTGCATTGTCTATTATCCACCTCCTCAAAGTCATCACCGTAAAGCCTAGCATTGGGATACATTGGAGTAGTAGCGAGTCTACATCTTGTCATGCTCGTCTCAGATAGGAGGTCAGTGACATATTTCCTTTGCTTCATTACCATACCATGCTGATTTTTTGCAAATTTTAGATCAATAAAGTAACACAACTTGCAAAGATCCTTGGTCACAAACTGTTGTCCAAGGAAATTCTTAGACGCATGAATGTCCTGTTCATCCCTGCTTGCAATAATAATGTCATCAACATAGACCCGAGTAGCAACAATACCTCTCTAGGTTCTCATAGAAAAAAAAAGAGTGATCTGCAGTGGGTCCGACAAACCCTTGTTATTTAATCAACTCTGAGAGCTTCTAAAACCAAGCCCTCAAACTCTGCATAAGGCCATAGATGACCTTGTGAGGTCTGGACACCATACGGGACTCCCCCTCAACAATAAACCCTAGTGGTTGTTACATGTAGACTTCCTCCTGCAAATCCCCACACTAGAATGCATTTTTGACATCTAACTAAAGTAGCGGTTAGTCTCATACCACCACCACCACCACAACAACAACAACAATAAGAACCCGCAATGTAGAATGACAAGCAATTGGAGAAAATGTATCATGATAATCCACCCATGTGTTTGGGTGAGCCCGTGAGCAACAAATCTGGCCTTATATCTATCCACATTACCATATGCTCGGTGTTTCAACATAAACACCCATTTGTTGCCAACAACATATGCACCAAGGGGAGCCCGTACAATACTCCAAGTACTGCGAGACTGTAACATTGCCATCTCGTCCTACACATCTAGACGCCACTGACTACTTTACAAGGCCTCCTAATACGATCGTGGTATCTCCACGACTGACAAATCCAAAATAAACCTCTGCAAATCCTTTGAGAGTTGTGTTATAGAAACATGGGAAATAAGAGGATATATAGTGCAAGTATGCCTCTTCTTCCGTAAGGCAATAGACACATCAAGGTCCTCAACTTCCTCAGTAGTTGAGACTGGATCATCTAATGCATCCTCCACATCAAGATGTACACGTAAACCACCTGTGCCATTAGTGGAACACAAATGCTCAGAACATACCTGGGACGTTTTGGATGATGGAGGAGGCACATGAGCATGAGGTGGGTGCTGATAAACCTGCAGAAAGAAAGTAGGTGTGGCAGGTGGTGGAGGTAGTGGTAGAGGAGGTAGAGGAGGTGGTGGTGGTGATGAAGTCGAGTTTAGAGTAGACGACAATGGAGGTAGAGGCATGTAACCTCTTCTCCATTCTCCGAATGAACGAGCTTGTCACCTGTAGGAGAGGAATACATAATAGATTCAAATAATGTGACATCCACACTTACATAATACCTTTGTCGAACATGGTCAAAGCAACAATATCCCTTTTTGGGTTCTGGAATACCAACAAAAACACACTTGACAGCTCTAAGAGCGAGCTTATCAAGACCTGGAGACATCTGATGAATAAAAACAGACCCAAAAACAGGAGGCATAAGAGAGAAAAGATCCATCTTAGGAAACGTATTCGAGAATGGGATCTTCTCCTTCAAGACCGATAGCGACATACGACTCACCATGTAGTAAGTGGTTAGAACCACATCCCCCGATTAAGAATAAGGAGCACAACTCTAGATCAAGAGGTTCTCGGTGACATCCAAAAGATGACGATGGTTTCGTTCAACCTTCCCATTCTGTTGAGATGTATAAGCAGACGAAGTATGATGAACAAGACCATAAGTTTTAAGAAATTGAGAGAGTTGAGTATAGCAACATTCTAATGCATTATCTGAATGAACATACTTGACATTTGCAAGGAAAGCATTCCTTATCTCATTAATAAAAGATTGAATAACAAGACCAACATCAAACTTGTTTTTAAGAAGAAATACCCACGACAACCTTGAAAATTTATCCACAGCAACAAGATAAAACCTATGCCCTTGATGGTCTGAGGCACGACTTAGACCCTAAATATCAAAATGAATTAACTCAATTCGACCATGACGACTTTGGAAGCTATATCGATGATGCTTCCCGAGCTGGCAGGCATCACACTGAAAAATAGAGCAAGGATAAATCTGTGGAAGAACATGACACAACTTCTACAGAGGAAGATGACCAAATCGAAGATGCCACACATATGGAGAAATAGATCCACTACGAAGAGAAGAAGGACCAACATATGGAGATTGTACCAGTCTATAGAGACCTCCTTGCTCACAGTTAGATCCAACCATCCTGCTCCAATGAATGTCCTGAAACACATGGGCCAAATATGACACGACAATGTAAAACCTTGGTGATTTTACTAATGGACAGTAAATTCATAGAAAATTCATGAGGTAGAGACATTACGAAGTCGCATTGTAAGAGTTAGTTGCACCTCCCCCAGACTAGTGATGGGAGAGTGTATCCCTTATGCTATTACAACCGATCTCCCTGACTGAGTCGGACTATAAGTACTAAACTATCCTCTGTCACCGTAAAGATGATGGGATGCTCATGAATCCGTAATCCATTCTGACAAATCAGCTCTACAGTAAGAGCATATGCTATACCAGATGTAGACGATGATGGTGAAGCATCTACCTTTGAGGATCCTAAAGGAGAGCTGGTTGACCCAAGAGCAGACGTAATCTCTCTGAGCCGCACTACAAGTCCATCGAATCTCTAATTAGATGTAGGTGATGGAGTCCTAACCTATTGAGTCTACTCTGCAGCACGTGCTAAAGCGGGAAACCCATGCTTAGAGTAACATGTTTCCTCAAAGTGGCATGACCTATGGTAGTAGGTGCACGACTGACAGGGTCAACTACCTCCTCCCTTGCCATGGTTACCTCGACCATGATTGATGAAATGCTAAATCGCCTCTTTAATAAGTCGTTTTTTACCTTCGTAATATTGGAGACGATTTCAGATGTCATGTAGAATACCACACATTTGAATATGTAGAATATTTATAACTTGGCAAGTCTACCAAGGTCGAACACAGGGACACAAGCCTCCTCATCGATTTATCAAAAAAAGTTGACTAAAAATGAGTGATTAAAATCTTAGATTTAGCTCTTCATAATGCAGACAAAGTAAACACATCACAAACTGAGAACAAATATTATGCCGATGATAATGCTAGGAAATGATGCAAGAAACATGGAATGAGAATGCATTTTTTAATTTTATGTAAAAAAACTGAGGTATACAATGCATAAAATGATGACCATTATGCAATTTTCTTTTGATTTTTAGCAATTAAAATGATGCATGATGTTATGCAATAAGATGATAAATGTTCATGCAAGCAAAAAGATTCCCAAAAAATATTTTAGTTACTGAGCAATAAAATTGGTTCAATTTCTTGTTCAATTGACACATCAAATTAAGCGCTTAATAAGCAAACGATAGTCAACATCAAAGAGTATGAGACACTATGCATATGTAATTTTTCTATGTAATTTAAATTTCAAATCAGGAAATTGAACATGCCATTAGGTAGAGAGTTAAATTAGCTAAACAATGAAATTTAAACCAACTGAAATGGAGTTCGTATGCTCACGATATTAAATAAAGAGTCTAAGAGCATGAATTTGAGAAAAATATTCAAATAAATGGATAAACTACGCAAACTGGTCCCTGTAGGGGCATAAATAATTAATCAAAGCTAGTGGGGCATCCATGCAATTTTCCCAAGCACAGCATATGAAGCACACACTCCTAGGCTGGACCTCTTTACAAATATTCGAAAGGCATGTGGCATAAATGCAATTTACACAGCTTGCATGTGCTTTACAAGCATGCGGGCTAGGCTTAGGAGTGGGCTGAGGTTCGGATGGTGGCTTGGTGCTATTGCAGGAGCCTCGGGCCACGTGGTGGCCTGAGGTGCTTTATGCGAGGCTTGGTCCCACCGAGCCATCATGCTTTGATGGATGCTTCATGGATTCATCACAACTGTTGGATGGTCGATGGAGAGGAGCCATCCAATAGCACCTATACCTTATGACTTCATCCTTCGCCGTGGGAGTGGTGGTGTGTTTGGA
This sequence comes from Ottelia alismoides, assembly GCA_037367405.1. Taxonomy (NCBI): domain Eukaryota; kingdom Viridiplantae; phylum Streptophyta; class Magnoliopsida; order Alismatales; family Hydrocharitaceae; genus Ottelia; species Ottelia alismoides. The sequence goes on from JAZKJV010010141.1 coordinate 64,628, forward strand.
GCTCCGGTAAGACAACCAGAGCTCCAACAGCTTCGCTCGAGCCTGTAGATGGTCGGGGGAGCTCCATGATCACCTGGCAATGAAGATGGATGGGTGGATAAGTCGCGAGGGTAGCTAGAGAAGACTATCGACAAAGCCACACCAGAGGTAAAGCTCTAGAACGAAGCTCCGCCTGAGTCCGGCGAATGATGAGAGTACATGCAAATGGGTTAACAGAGTGGATAGCTTAAGCAATTGGGGAGTGAATAGCATGCATTGAACAAACGATGGTGGTTCTCAGAGTGGAATCTCCTCTGCCTCTAGTGGAGGAGATGGCCTAGAGTTGGCAAGATTGCAGAGGAAGGGAGGCAATGAACAGAGGGTAGCACAAGGATGGCAGATGATCAGTGGTGCTCGAGAGGAGGTCAAGTGATGGTGAACCTCATGGTGTGTCCGTAATTAAATTTGAGAAAGCAAAAGAAAAAGAAGGGAAGATGCTTACCTGATCGAAGAAGAAAGGGGTGGCTCAGAGCTTGTGTTGAGATTCATGTGCAGCTCGGTTCATCGCTCATGCCTGGGCAACAATCTCAGAGAGCTCAACGACACCGAGTATGGTTGTAACACGACTATCAAAGCTGTTGGCCAACACTGGCCTGATCACCCATCTTTGTGCGTCAACTTCGTCCTCTATCCCAAAAGGACGAGGAGGGCTAGGGCTTCAGGCATTGAGCGGTGGACAAAGTTGGACGGCGAAGGAGGTGACATATTTGAAGAAAATTCTGGCTGTTATAGGTGAGAGTATGTGAGTTTGTAACACCCAGTTAGAATGGAGGGAGACGTGGTTTGAGGCAATGAAGGCTCCGCAAAGGACGAGGGCGTTAGGGCTACGAAGGAGATGCTTTAGGTAGTGGAGGGGTGGTGTAGATCAACTGCTAGAAAAGGAAGGGAGACGAGGTCAGAGAGGAGAATGTTTGAGAGAGGACAGAGGCTGGAAATATGAGACACGTTTTGAGACATTGGACCTTGCGATCCAATTGCATGAAGAGTGCGCTATGTGATGACTGAGATGGCATCTGGCGATGCGTCTCCAAGGGCGGAGGGCTACCATGACGGGATGATGGGATTCATCCTACAGTCAGTAGGTGAACGACTACGTAGAGGGCTCAAGGTCATTTGATGGGATCCAATGGTAGAGATAAAGGCATGAGTGGGTAGTAGAGATCTCATATGACGGTGAGATCGAAAGGCTGAGGGGCTGCAAAGATTAATGGATGAGATGGAGGTAGGCGAAGGACGATCCAAGGGCTGAGAGGGAAGGCGGGTGCTGGCATGAGGGGTGAGCCGTGAATTTTCTTGACAATGCATGTGAATTTTCAAGTCTTGATTTGTTAAAGACCCTTAATTTGAGTGATCCTAAAATTCTGAGCTCAACCATGCTCTAGTAAAAATGAATCCAACTTCTCTAATTTTCAGACTCTCTTTTTGTACATATAATATAAGGACATGCCATTTAATGTGTACTACAATCATAAGAGTCGAGTCGAGATGCCACCCAAAGTCCCAGTCCAGTAGACTCTCCTCTAGACCTAATCTTCAATACTAGGGAACAAGTCTTTTTTTGTGTTCAATCCATTGTCTCATTAGTTTGTCAGACTTGAAAGTGTAGCTGGGAGGCCAGATAATGGAGAGCATATGATTGTGTATTTTCTTCTCTCCCTCACATTGGAACTAGGATTCTCTCATGTTCCTTTACTCAATACATGTATTTTTGGTTGTTGACCAGTGCATTTGTAAAAAGTTGTTGAGTCGTTTGTACTTGTTTTCCTGGGTGTACACCGAGATGTGTCTTCTTTAAGTATCTAATATACTTACACCCAGACTTGTATCACTTACAATGCATAGATCTTTTTAAGGTATTAGCCCAACTCATTGGTCATATTTAGCTTTGGTCCAAGTGGACACTTTGAAATTGTGGGGTGCGCTCGCCTTTGATAGAAGTTATTTTTATTTTTAACTTTGTATTCGAGAGCTCTTTTCATTCATATTTATTTTCTTTTTGGTAGGATAGCTCCACTGCTTTTACCAAGTTGGCGCACACTGATCAACAATTATTTAGTTTCATCACATCCTAGCACATAGGTCAATGTCAACCGATAACATGAAAACTTGTTCACATACTAGCTAGGGTTATCTGACACTCAGATTTCTTGAAGCCTTCATTGACTTTATTCCATCCTTGAACACCATTAAATTTGGTCTAGACTCAAATCTTCAGTCCTAGTCTCTTAAGTGATACCTCAAATCATCTCATCGTTCGCGCACTTTTAAAAGTGATGTTTTGATCATATTCTTTAGAAGGTAGAGATGAAGAGCGTAATATAGCGCGTAAATATTTCAAACTAGGGAAGTCTGGATTATTTAGTTTCAAACCCTGACGACTAAGGCTGGTTAACTCAGACTCTCAAGATCTCAAAAATCAAGTGTCCTCGAATCCTTAAACCTTGAATGATAGTGAATGTGTCGGGAATACACCAACTCCAAAGTTAGTGATTTTTTTATTTTTGAATTTTGCAATTTTTATGGGATTTTTTAAGAGAAATAATGGCTGACCGAGCTAATATGAATAGTTGCTTCTACTTCTAGCCAGTATGAGTGTAAGTATGAATTTTTAGACAGCGACCAGTATTACATCAAGACGGTGCCATTCACATTGTCTTTTAAATAACCACTTGATAACCAAGGAAATTCGAGGGTCGTACGATTTCACAAAGCAAAACCGCAGTCGATGTGTTGATCACTCAAAAGACCCTAATTAATCAACAAAGAACCCATAGTAGAAATCAAAGCAATGAATGGCACAAAACGTGAGTTAAAAATTATTATTCTCTGCAACTAGGTGTATAGAAAGCAAGTATGTAAATGTCGAACCACAGGGAGCAAATACGACAACCTATAATTATTTGTAAACAAAGTGTTTATATACAACCATATCATTTATCATGTACGTACATATATCTTTTGTAGGTTTTAATTAATTTTTTCTTTTATTTATTTTTATGGATTTTTATTTTCGTTTGTATTTTTAAATTATATATCGCCTTTTTCTTTTAAGGTATAAATATAATATAACTATATATAATAGTATATAATATAGAGCAATATACTTATAAATACGAGCAAATATAAATAAAGTTTAGCAAATAATTTTTTTGGATTTTAATTATTTTTCTATTTTTATGTTTTTTCTGGATTTTTTGCTAATTTTTCTGGATTTTTAAAGTTAAAAATATCCAAAATCAGGGATTTAATAAAATAAGCATAATTGATTTGAATATTAAAAATAGTAAATAAGGCCCAAATTATCCAAATCAATTTTAATATATAGATAAGTATATAAAGAAAATTAAGAAACGGAAACACATATTTTTGGATTTTTTAAAGGAATGTTTATATTTTAATGAAGGTTTTGGGGTTTTTCAATTTTTAGACCTTTTCTTTTTTCCATTTTTTGTGCTTTTTGGTCTAGAGTTAGCAACATAATTTTTTTTGGAATTTTTCAAGACGTTTTGATATTTTTTTGTATTTTATACACTAGACAAGGACTGTTTGTGCTCTAAATGATTTTTAGTAAATGATTGAAAGAGTCCAAAATTGAAAATACAAATAATGGTATGAAACTACAAGCAATCAGGAACCTGCATCTATTTTTTCATGATTTTTGGAGCACATAGCTATTTTAAATAAATCCATCAACCATACAAAAATACAATTGCTGGCAAGGACATACATGTAAATAAAATAAATTCTAAGGGCCTCAGTGCAATTTAACCAAAAATATATAACATGCTTCACAACTTTCTGGACCAAAACATAAATACAAAATATTCCAGAGGTGTATGTGCAAAATGGTCACCTCAAGTGACACAACACATGAAGTGACCTGGCTTGGACTTATATGTTATATCTAGGAAGTATATGGCTCGTCATGAAATTTCTCCATTTTATTTTAAAATTTACATTTTATTTACAAGACTAAATAATAAATACAAAAAGAGCAGGGCATGGTTTCAAATTACCCCTTTAGGCGTGCTTTCGAACGATCCTCCTCCTTTCACTTAGACACGTGGTGTCACCTGGTAGTGTGATACCCCTTCATCGTTCTGTGGTGCGGATTTGATCTTGGACTTCATCAGATGGTTGGAATGTGGCGTGATTGAATGACCAATATTAGAACTAGAGGGGGTGCCTCCATCTGACGGCTTATGCTTTGCTCAAAGAACAGAGAAGAAGGTCCCTATCTCCGAGCTTCGATCCATGATTCCTCCTTCCTCTAGTGGTCTCCGATGCATCTCTTGGGCTCTAAATGTCCGGGGAGGTTGTCCGCAGCTGATGGTGCTCATGAAACGGTACGAGACACCGTGTTGAGGGCCTGGAGGTTGGTCGAAGTTGGAGCACCCAGAGATCCTCGTCCAGGTGCGATTGTGTTGTCCCAGGAGTATGTTGGCCTTAACACACACACACTCATGAAGATGTTATATGGCTCGAAGCGACTTCCTTCAACTAGGTTTGAAGCTGTCAAGTGTGGGGAATGGCTGGAATGGGGATGCTCTGACAAACAACAGTGGAGGAGCATCGATCTCCATATCGCAAAGGTGATTTGGGTGGAAGGAGCATGGGGAAGCGTGGAGAAATGGAAGGAGAACATAATGGGGGTGGAAAGGAGGGTCTGAATAAGTAGGAATCCTGATGAATCAGCCGGAGACCTAGTGGCTCCAGAGAACCTAAAATTTGGGATCTTAAGCTAACCTTCTTGTTTGAACATTAAACTAGATACTGGAATGAAAATAGGGTATAAAATGTAGCTAGAAATTAAGATTCACAGCTCTTATACCTGTTATGGTCGATAGGGAGCAGGGCGTACCAGAGCATTGCTGTGGACCTCACCTTCTCCTTGCTCTGTTGCTTCTAATCACGGGGGAAATCGTTGTTGTCACCAGTGATTCACGCACACACATGAGTATACATGTAGGAGCTCTAAGAGGGATCAAAAGAAGAAGGTGGAAGGGGAAACTTTATTTATAGACAATGAGTTCGAGTGATCATGGACAACGATTGTTGATGTGATCGAGTTAGATTGGGGGATCTAATGATCCTGTGAGATAGACAGATGTGAGGTGAGAGATTTTCGTGAAGCACTCGAGGTGGAAAGGCCATCAGGGAGGCGTCGAAAAATAGTATAAGACGAGGGTCTTGAGGTTCTTACATGAGTCAAAGTTGAAAGATGGGGAGTTGATCGGAGTCAACGAATGGAGGGTTGCGAATGGTCCACGTAGGTGCACTGCTGGACAAAACTGCCTAATTATTCAAAAATAATTATTTAAAAATAGTGATTGATTTTATTAATTTTTATTATAAAATAAAAAATGTTTATTATTTTATATAGTATTTTATGATAATTTTTATTTATTGATTTGAGGTTATTTATTAGTAGTTAATTTATAGGGGTTTATAATTTATTTTTATGTACACAAATATATTTTTATTATATTTTGTGATGTTATTTGTATACTTAAATAAATAGAGGTACACATTATATAGGTATACTTATAGGTATTCATCTATGTATTATATACATTGTTTTATTTTAATGTAGTTTCGGATTTTATTTTATCTTTATATTTTTAATAAAATATAAATAATATTTACTATATTATAAAAATTTACTTATATAAAATAATAAAGAATAGATTTCCTTTTATTTATGTACAAGTATTAGCATAGGTATTTTTCTTATGTTTTATATAGACTTATTTTATTTTGTATTTTCCTTTTGGTTTTCTCTTAGTTTTAATATATACATAAGTCATTGATAATATATACAAAATTATAAAAATATAAAACTATAAAAAATTAAAGATTAAATAAATTTGGATAATTTATTTGCGTATACTATACAACGAGGGTCCAAAATCTAACTTTCACACCTTAACTCCAAAAATTATGAAACCACCTTCATTAAATAGCTTATTAAAAGTTATGTAAAATTAAAAGTGATTTTGATATATTTTAAGTTTTTATTTGAGAGATAGGGTCTAGGAAGTTGGGATTTTGGAATTTTATTCTGAGTAAAAAAAGTAAAAAGTACATTATTTTTGTATGAAATCAATTCTGTATTTTTCTATATTTTATTATCTATAACTTTCATGTTTAAAGTTTCCTTATTTGTGGTATAAAAAGTGAAAACTAAAATAAATTACAAATTGAATAATAAATGAATTAATAAATAGGATTTTTATTGTATAATTGGCCCTTATCTCCCCCTAATTTATTCCTTGTCGACTTAGTCATCGAGATTCCTAGATCTAGGAGTTTGGGGTCATAAACTATCTTTGATATTTTATTATTTTTTTCTTTTCTTTTCTTTATTCTATTATCTTGGCATTAAAAACAATATTTTATACAATATTTACACAATAATACATGAATGTTAATTTATGTGAAATAGAGGTAGTTACACGCATTTACTAGGGTTTTTAAGGCCAAAATGATATAATAAAGGTGATGAAATGGAGATTCATCACCTCCTATACTTGCCTTTGCTAGTCCCTAGCAAACACTTATGCAATAAGCGCAGAAAAAGAAAATAAAGAAAAGAAAAAGAAAGAAAGAGAGTGGATTAAGTTTAATTATCAAACATGTCTCCATAAAATCAAATTTTGGTTCTTAAGTCAAAGCTTTCGAATTTTAGTGCAGGCAGAATCTTATTGGGAATCGGATTTGAAATCCCAACAGCCTTCGAGAATCTCAAAACTCTGCTCAAGTCCCCTCAATAGCCATGTCAGAATATTTCAACTCATACGCAAACCTTTATGCCTATGAATCTGACTTGTACAATATATGTGATAGTGGCTCCTCCCCCCAATTGAAATGACAAAGAGACTGACTTCTTTGGAATGACAACCCAATGATTCCCCAATCCAGCAACTCTTTCCTCAAGGAACATGGTATTCCCTTTTAAGTTCAAGTGGCATCCAACTCAAGAGGAGGGGGTGGAGAGAAGAATGGATGGTAGCCAATGTAGCTACCTATCCTGGGATGCATGACTAGTGTAGTCAAGTCATCTAGTTGCAGGCTCACATGTTATAACTTTGAGGCTCAAGCTTGCTTGTTGACTATACAACATATATACAAACTCCGACATGCATTTTATTTTCAATTAGGCCTGCCCACTTTTTTGGATTTTTTTTGAAAATACTGTATACAACAACATTTACATAATGAGTTTTTCCTCTTGAGTCAGAAGACTATCACTCTTTTGAAGCATTATTGCAACCCACACTCTCATGTCTTTAGACATCACTGCCACTGGACGGGTTGGTGTACGCTTCCCTCCCTAGATGAGGACAAATGTTTCCACTTGTGTGCTTCTCATACCGGAAAATCCAATCCCCTCACCACCCCAACTGAGTTGAGCCAAGTGAAAGGTGCAAGTGTCCAAGTTAGGTCATTATCGACAAGAGTCGTGCGTGTCATCTGAAACACTCTACTTAGGCAGTCAAGAATCCATTAAACCAGGTCTCGTGATCCTCAAAGAATTAAGTCAACTAGGCCTGAAGTACTTCATTCCATCTCATATAAGGTTCCTGTAAATTAGGTAGATTTAAGGTCCACCCAAGCTCCAATCTTCATATTTTACACCAAACTCAATCCAAAAAATTCTAATGCTATGTACAATGAAATGAAAAATATTTTTGTGATGTAATTTTCAAAGTTTTGAACTTTTTACGGGTTTTTGGAAAAAAGATGATGCATATATTTTTTTGGATTTTTCAAAAATAATTTGCAAATGTTTTAGTATTTTTGTTTTGCAAATGTTTTTCTGATTTTGAAAACAAAAGATTTTGGCTTAAAATCTAGGTACAAATATTTACATGGGGATGCATCTTATATTTGCAAGAGTTGGGTTTTTAAGAATTTATAAGGGATAATTGATCATTTTCATTATATGTGTATATACAATTAATAAAGAATTTTAGAGTGATATATATATTCCTCAAACTTATTTGGAAATTGTTTTTCAAATAATTTTTGCAAACAGTAGTCCAAAATAATTTTTACAAACACTTTTACAAATATTTACAAACTTTTAAAAATCATTTTGCAAAGGCTTTTCAATTAGTATATATAGAATTTTCAAATTATTTTTGCATCCATTTTTCAAACCATCTGCAAATCATTTTTCAAATATTTTTATTTCATGCAAAGAAAAGAAATTTTACAAACAATATTTTTACAAAGGTTGATACATTTTAGAACATATTTTCCCTAACAGTTTTAAAAAGATTTTCAAACTATTTTTCAAACATTTTGCGAAAGCATTTTCGCCTGATTTATTAATCACTATGTAAAATGAATTTGATGAAATATAAGCATCTTCTTATTTAGTGAATTTAATAAATTCAACAATATTCTTAGCCATAAATATTATTAAAAATACGAAAGTACAAGTTATGGCTAAAGTATACACAGTATATACGGCCCTTTATACTTAACTTCAGCTATGTCCTCATAGGTCAGAGAGAGAGAGAGAGAAAAGAAGACATAACTCGTACTGAGTATAGAAAAGTCTAAAGAATAAATGAATGAAGAAACGAATGAAGAAATGAATGAACGAATGATAAGTTGACCCCCCATACTTAGGATCAAATAATCCTAAGTATAACAGGCTGTACACAAAGCAGGGAGGGTCAATGGTGGGAGTGAACAGAAGGATATCGTTAGATCCTCAAGCGCATCATGGAAGCGTGAGCACCGTATCGAATACGACGAAGAACGACTAGTCGTACTAGTTGTTCTATGTAGCGGAAATTAAAAAATTTTCATGCGACGAAACCACATGATCCAAGAACACTTCTCAGATCGTTTCGTCTAAACCACAAACAAGTATTAGGGTTACCTCTTGTAGCGTGGTTGCAATCGAGTCTCTAAACGAAGAGACCTCCTGTCTCAAGTCCGATCCGACGGAGGAGACGCTTGCGAGCGTGGGGCTGAACCGCGTGCTTCTCTCAATCCATGTTGATGATCCAAGCGATGGATCTCCTGATCTCGACATACGAGATCCGACGTCTTCTTCACGAGCGAGGCGTACCGAAGGAGACGGAGATCCACGAGCAAATAATCGGGCAACATAACGACAACGTTGCGGCGATGAAGAACCTCTCTAGGGCATCCATGGTGGGCGGCCATGAGAGGGAGAGAGAGGGATGTTGTGTAGAGAGAAAGAGAGAGAGAGAGAGAGAGAGAGAGAGAGAGTTTGCTCCAATATTGCATAGCCCTAGAGAGCATGGTATGCCTCTCTATTTATAGGGTTTTGGGATCCATGGATCTCATTCCATGGGACATATAAAATCAATGGATGAGATTGATTTATGTCCAATCCAATGATCAAGATTGTTGTTGGTAAAAAACCAACAAATAATAATCTAATTAAAATCAAATATATTGGACATCTCAAATATATTTCAATCCTAAATTAGATCAAGAAATTATGGAGAGATTTGCATGGAGATCTCCCCATTAGGAGTGGTGGGGACGACTACTAATTTCCTTGTGGAATTGGTGGCCGTCCACCATCTCTCCATGGTGGAGGCAAATCCTTGTAATCTCACAAGATTACATATCTCCATGAATTTCTCCCATAATTTCCAACAACTTTTGTTGTGATTTATTCTTCAAAAATAATTCAAAATTAACTTTGAGAATATTGCAGTCTTGCCATTAAAAAATTGTGAATCATATTCACAACCCAAAACAAAATGTAAATTACATTTTCAATTCAATGTCCAATGTGATTCCAATTCACATTAACATTTAATTAACAAATGTAAATTACAAATAGCTCTCTCTTATATATTATAAATCACATTTATAATATATATGACTCTTTCTATGGATATTGCTATCCACATTATTCATATCCATGATAAATAAATCAAATTTAATTATCATCGATCTCTATTCTCATGTTCCCAAATAATATGAATCACACTCACATTATTTATATCTTTGATAATTAAATCACATTTAATTATCTAAGATAATTCTCTTCATAATATGACTCAAATTCATATTATTCATGATAATTAAATCACATTTAATTATCCATTTCTCAATGCTCGGATACATATTATCAACAATGAAATTATCCTGAACCCTTTCAAGGACAATGTGCTTTCTCCGCGAATACTTGGAGATAAGGACAGGATGATTGTATTGTTCCACGTATAGTGACTTGGATATTGAGATCGTATCTCAAATCCAGATCGCGGGCCTCCCATAGATGCTTTATTAAATCAAGACCACAAATGTAATCTTCTCATTGCATCTGAATCACATTCACATCAATGTCCAACATTTGGACCAAGATCAGATTACTTCTCTACTGAGAGGAGTCACTAAAATCCAGACCCATTTCATCACTCCCTAGGAATGAAGCGTCATGGTTATGCACTCGTTTATGATCACATCACCTCATGTATTCCCAATACATGTACATCCTGCATACTAGAAGACTTAGAATAAACCCGAAGTATTAGATCAACTTTATACTGTCTACTTCAGGGTTCTATCAGTAAGTTTCTCATTCGATCATTGTGAGTTGGTATTGATCATACACTTTCCAAAAGCGTATATAATACCTAGGTCTTGATCATATACTTTCCAAAATCAAATTCAGTCAAGCTTCCAAAGCGAGATGACCGTGTGCACGGAATTTGATTCTTTCCAATATATCATGAGTGAGCTCATGCCTTCCGGTTCAATAAATGAACCTGTATGTTCCCTTTGAGAGATCGTATTACTCATATGCCCTTATATGCACACCAGCGCGCCGGTGTATAGACCTTGGTTGGGTCATCAACCTATTGGTCTGCCAAATGTACGTACTCAGACAAATAGCAACACATCTGTCTCTGGTAAGAGGATGCATGCCTGTATCATGACAGCATACAATATAGGACTTTGGTTATCTCGATCTCGTTAAGTCAACTCTTTGACCTAACTAATCTGACACCTCTGAATCTCTATTTCAATGCAGAGGACCTGCATCAAAAGGTCGGTCAGATATCAGCCTATTTGAGAAAAGGATTGCCATCTCCTACTCAGGCTGGATATCATCTCTTAACAATCATTTGACGGTGCTTAATGAGTCCTCAATCTAACCCTTTAGATATTCATCCAAGTAACATCCTCTATGATTCAATAGTTGAATCATCAACTGTATGATTATTAAGATGGCCATGGTACGTAACCCTAATTGTACTAAGGGACCTATTAAGCAAACTATTTATTCTTCATTTCAGATCAGGGAATGATATGTGCAATAACATTTATTGCATAATGGCTCGCCGTGGGCTCGCCTGTCCAACATGAACAACTTGTACGTGGTATGTCTCCCCATATACTTAGGGTAACATATCCCTAAGTATAGTCAAGAAGAGGAGATAGTGGAAAGGATCAAAGAATGAAAGAACTAGGGGCGCTTCACCCCATACTTAGGACGAAGTATATCCTAAGTATAAAGTCTGACACAAAGGAGTGATACGCCCACAAGCACACACATATATACATATTGTTGTTAAATATGGAAACCGAAAACATAGAGAAGAAAGAGAAGAAAAATATGAAAGCTTAAAGAAAGAGTTTTTAAGTGATATTATTTGAATCTTGTGATGTAGCTACTGTTGTGGATGTATCTTCATTGTGCAGTACTTGGATGGAGTCGACAACAACCAAGAAAGTGTCATGTTCAAGGTAGGTCTTCAGTAGTTGACCACTGATGACAAATGGTTGCGTATCAGGAAACAATTCTGATGTCACAATACTTCCATTGTCATGCACTTCTTGAACTTTGAACGGCCATGTCCATTTGCTTTTTAATTTACCAGGGAAGATCTTCAACTTTGTATGATTAGCCACATTTTCTGTCCAATCTCTAAAGTCTTTCGTCTGATGTGCCGATCATGCCAGTGCTTAACCTTCTCCTTCAATGTGTTATCATAAGCATAGTCTCTGAATTCTAGGAGTTTGTCAGATTATTTTTCCTTTTCTGACCACCTTGTTGTGAGTCTAAATTGTAAATGTTAACTGCCCATAGTGATTTATGAATTAGCTCCACTAGCAGGTGGCATGGCTTTCCATATACAAGGCGATAGGGCGGGCCCAACAAAGACTTGTAAGTTGTTCGATATGCCCAAAGGACCGAGTCCAACATCTGGGACCAATTTTTTCTGTCTGGGTTAACAAGCTTCTGGAGTATTGTCTTGATCTCTCTGTTACATAATTCTACCATACCATTGGTTTGAGGATGGTAAGGAGATGTGATGTGGTGCTCGATGTCGTACTCCTTCATTAATTTCTTGGCCTCTCAATTAATGAAGTGACTACCCCCGTCTGATATCAGACTCTTTAGAATCCCGAACTACGAGATGATATTTTCTTTTAGAAAGCGACATACTGTACGACTCTCTACAGCTCAAGCGAGGATAGCTTCAACCCAATGACGAGTCCGAGAAACCCTACGTTAATTTTGTGGAATTATCAAGCGTTTAAATTAATGTTGAATTTGTCGTTGCCGGACAATCGAAATCGATCAAGAAATAATCACAAGAATTTAATCAGTTTTTAATCAATGTGGTTTGATATTTATTTTACTTGAGCAAGTCCCAAGATCGAACTCAAGGAGGCAAAGGAAAAACTAGAAATTTGTCTATCAAAGTTCACGCATGGTTTTCGAGATAGTATTTTTTTGTATTTTTAATGTAATTTGGGATGCAAAATGCAAATATGGTCAATTTTAAGGACTAAAATGTAAAGATCAATCAAACGATGTCTGAAAAATATGAAACTTGGCCAAGATGACAATTATGATGAAATGAATGCACTATAATTTTTTTGAAATTTTTGGATCCAAGAAAATTATTTTATGGATTTGTAATGAAAATAATATGAATTTAAATATTTTATTATAATAAATATTAAACCTCTCTATTTCCAAGGGATAAAATTATCCAAGATCTATCACTAGATGATTGATCTCAGAAAAATCCTAAAATTAAAAAATATGAGATTTAATACCTATTAAAAATCAAATATTGAAATATGCAAAATGATTTTTATTAGAAAAATCATCCATGCAAATGTAATTCTTTTTGGGCACAATGTTAAACACAATTATCCCTCGAACCAATGATTTTTCGACAATTTTTCAAAGAGTGATTAATTACTTATGAATTTCCAAGCACTGAGTGGGCAAAATATGTAGAGTTTTGCAAAAACAATTGCTATTAATTAACCACAGACCACAAAAATATCACAAGCATGCCATATGGTAGACAATTAACTGTAGAACATCATGCTATTTTGAAATATTAAAACAATGTGAAATTGTTGATCAAAATAATAAGCAAATATAGGGGTCTCAATGCAAATAACAATAATTAAATAATGCAGGGCGAACTAGACTGTAATTACCAAAATCTGGAGGCGATTCTGTTGTGTGGGGGTATCGGGCCTCGAGCGCCCGGTACTGGCCGAATGCAGAAGGTGGCGAGGCGCAGGTGAGTGGGGGTCGACTTCCGGCAAGGTGGAGGCGAGCGGTGGAGCTAAATGGCATGGCTGTATCAAGATGCCGGAGTGGTTGAGGCGCTGGAGCTCACTGGAGTCAAAGCTTTAGCAGAGATGTCGAAGGCGGTGGCATTGGTGATCGATGGAAGTACCTGGTGTCGGAAGATTGCGCTTGGTGGAGATACAGACGATGAAGCTCGATGGTTGAATGGTATGGTGGATTGCGGTGGTGAAGTGGACGGTGGATTTGAAGAGTGCGGTGGGGTGGGAGGTGACGGGTATCCGCTGGTGAAGATGCATGGATGAAGAGGCGTTGGCTCAACGACTACGATGGCTAGAGCAAAGCAGTGAGTGGCTGGAGGCTCAAGCTACGACAAACCCGAAAATGGAGTAGGGTCGGATCTCGCTGAGAAGGAAGAAAGGAAGTGGGTCAGGTTGTCACGACCGACCTCCTCCTGTGAATGCAGTGCCGACGGCGGATGTCGCTCAACGGAGGTGGGCGACGGAGTTTTATAGGAACAGGAGTGGGAGGTCAGAGATGGAAAAGGATCGTGGGTGATCGGGGACTCGACGAGCAGTGGATTAGGAAAGGAGGTGGGGAACAATTAGAGATCGTGATATCGGGGAGGATGCGATTGGTGGCGAAAAATGTAGAGGAGGCGACTGAAGAGGAAAGTTGGAGGCGGCGGAGGGATTCACGAGGATGATTGATCTAGGATGAGATACACGAGAGGCGGCGGTCGGCGGAGATTTCGGAGGCGAAGTAACATTGCCCGTCGGCCAGATTATGAAAGAAGAGGGATGAGGACGAAGCGCAGCGGCTGTCTGATCGGTGGAGATTGGACGACATGGATGCTTCCACATGTCAGCATATGGGAAGGAGACAAGAGGAAGGGGCGATCTCTAGGCCATCCGATCGGTCGAGATCGGACGATCCCAGAGCTGCCACGTTGCAATTTTATTTTTATTTTTTTATTTTTATATCATTATTTTTTAATAAAAACTAACATATATAAATCCCAAAAATGGGTGACACGTGGCAGCTCTAAGAGCTGCCACGTGTCAACCCCAAAAAAATCGGAAAATAAATACCATAATAAATATGTCAAAAATAGTAAATGATCTCGAATCGAAAAATTTTCTTCACGGAAGTACTCGTATCGATGAGATATACAACTTTCATGAAGTGACCAAAATCAAAATTAATCATTTTCATAAAGTGATGTTTTTGCGGTATCCAATGTACAAAGAATACCTTGATTTTTGGTTTTTATACTTTATTTTGTCATTTTTAAACCAGATGAAAATCCAAAAAATATGATAAAATCAAAGATAAATATTTACATATTATTCTATTTTTTTGGATTTTTATAAATAATAAAAAGAAGAAATAAAATAAAACACAAAAAAGACAAATTTTTGTACAGACAGTTAGTGAAGTCTCAGACTCAGTTAGTTTCTTTGATTTCAATCTTATTTTAGATTTGGATTTTTATGCATTTTAATAAAACTTTCATCAAAGAAAATAAATGAAAAATAAATAAAATAAAATGAGTTAATTATGTACATAGAATATTAGGTCAAAAACCTCTAAAAGATAAAATGTACAAAAGAGGCCCAAAACCAACTTTCTCATATGAGCTCCGATTCATTTGAACTTGGTCTTATTTTGAAGGTATTTAAATGTACATCAGTTCAAAAGTAAGCATGATTAAAATATGCATTGGATGGGGAAGATATCATGATTTTAGTCCGGAAATCCTGGAATTAGGGTTTGAGTTTTTGGTCCACTTATTTTAGTTAGTGATTTTTTTTTGAATTTTTCACTTATTCTTGTTAGTAATATGTACATAGTAGCAGTGGTTTCAGGTCATTTGGAGTTAACAAGAATTAATTAAAAATCAGGGAAATTAGGCTATTTTACCGGTCATTGGACTGAGATTTTTAGCTTCTTATTTTGTGCAATAATGAGTGATAAAATGCAATTATTATCAAAACATTCATGAATGCTAGTTATGCCATATAAATGAAGAAATGCTAATAAATTTTAGGGATTTGAGCTTTATTCGTGACTTTTAGAGTGATGAATCTGAGATTCGTCATCCCCCTATACTTAAACCATGCTCGTCCCTGAGCATATAAAGAAGTGCCATGAGATGAAATGAGATTGGGTTCCATACCAAAATCATGAACAAAAGGTGAAAATGGAACTAGACCCAACCTTTGGATTATTAGTGTGGCAGAACTTCTGTGAGACTTAGAATTTAAAATGAACAACCTTCAAGTCCTACACATCATTGTCACAGTTTTGACTCAGAAGTCATCTTAGATCAATCCTCTTCTCAAAGCATACACCATGAACATTGAACAATCGACTCATATGTCTGAAAGGTTTTAGCTCTTCCCATCCAGAATGTCAGACTACCACACAAACCTCCTCTATAGTAACTCGTCCTCGGGGAGTCAGGTATTTACTTCTAAGGTTTGTTGCGATGTGTTTACAATCGAAATGGAGGAGAAGAATAGAAGAAGGGGAAAAGAACTAGAGGGTGACCAGTGTAGTCACCTCTCCTTGTGAAGCTTGCTAGTGTAGTCGAGTCTCCACCAAGATCTGCAGGTTTTCTTGAAGCTTGGACCTTTTTGGTCAAATATTTATTTGGTAGTTGTCTTCTTTTCGTTTGGATTTTCGGTAGCTCTGTTTGGATCTTGTTGTGCCCCTACGGATATAGAGTCGTTTTTTTCCGTACATGTTTTGGGGTCTTAGAAAAAATTGTGCACAGTCATCCATCCCTTTTCCGAAGCTTTATTTCAACCCATATTCTAGTCTTTAGATTTCTACACTACCAGAAAAGAAACTCACACAGTCTTCCAACACCCCGTCTGAGTTGAGATAAATGCATAGTACGAGAGTACAAATTAATTCCCTATTCCAGGGTTGTGTTTAGAATGAAGAGACCAGGTTAGACACTAAGAGTTAAACACTGCACATTGTCATGTGGAACTCGAAGAATTAAGTCAAAGGCATGAAGCTTCTAAATTTCTATTTCTCGGGGAAGTTCCTCTGAAAATTAGGTGAATTAAGGTCTAATCCAGACCACTCTCGATTTCTGCTCATATCTTTGTTCAGAACCCAAGGACTTTTCGCAAATGCAAATGCATGTAATGTTGGATGAAGTGTAGGTGTGGGAAATGCAGGACAAATTTTTTTTTGACTTTTGATTTTTTTCATGCAAGAATATTTTTTTGAGATTTTTATGCAAAAATGAATAAGAAGCCATTGTTTTAAAAAAAAATTAGGTTAGACACAATCAATGTTAGTAGCAAAACTTTTTGTTTTGTTTTGTTTTTGTTTTCTTATAGTTTTACCCACACCGTAAATACATATAGACTTACACGAAAGTACGAGCTATGGGTAAAATATATACACAGTATATATAAACACCCTCCTATTCTTAGCGAGTGTTATGTCCTCAGAACACAAGAAGTGAAAAGAAGACATAACCCGGGCTAAGCGTAAAAAAGTGAAAAAGAATTACAAATAATAGAAGTGGGACCGGCCCCTATACTTATGATGTGAACAGTCTAAGTATATAAGAAGGGTGAAAATGAGGTGGTTGGGAGATTTGAATGGAGAGAGTATATACAGATGAGCATTAGTTCCCCATATACTTAGGCTCTGGTCAGCTTAAGTATATAAGAAGGGTGGGAATGAGGCGATCGTGAGATGGGAAGAATGGTACGTACAGATGGCATTGATCCCCCCTATACTTAGGCCTTGGCCTAAGTAGAGGAAGAAAATGTACAAGAAGATCGATGTGGTCGGGAGGGATGGTGGGTAGCCAATGATTAAGGTGGTTTTTGGACGATCTTTTTGTGAGCATGTGGTGGGAGATCGTAATGATAAGCATATGATTCCCAAGCATTATCAGTGTTATCCTCAGAGAAATCATGCTGGAGAGCAGATGAAGCGTATGAATCAGATGAAAGATAACCATCATCAGAGTTATTCTCAGAGGAATAGTATTTGAAAGTGGAGACACTCCAGATATTGTTGTTCTTTAGTTGCTTCAGTTGTTTTCTCAGAATTTGATCTTTTTTGTGATCAAGAGATTCATCCTCGGATGACGAATACTCTGAAGCACAGTCTCAATCAGCTCATAAGAAAATATTCCAATATATTTAATGAGACTAGGGAATCGACTTTGGATGAATAATAGTGAGGAACGTGAGTCGTCCAACGGGAATCAAAATTTGGATTCTTGCAAAGATAGGGCTTTAAAATTGCCCAACATACCTCACTCATGTAGATTACCCTTTTCGGACCTGATGAGGAATCATAAGACAATTCCTTTTACGGAAGGTCGAAATTGACCTTCTTTTTAGATGAAGAAGCAACGATTTTGTTTCGTGAAGATGTAGGTCTTGGGAGTGAGGTGTTGATACTTGAGTCTCCATATGAATAACCATTGAAAATTTTCTCCTTTGTCGGTGTATATCCCGCATATTTGTTCTTAATTTTCTTAATGTTGGCACACTCCTTAGTTGGATTGATTTGATCAAGGTAGTCAGAGGAGGTTGACTCAGGGTGAGCCCATGCATATGTCTCAGGATCATATAAGAAACACTTTTCTAGAGCAACAGGAAATGGAATAGTAGGGAGAGTCTCTACATGTTCGTTCTCAATTAACCTGATGTTGGAGCATTCCAGTGTCGTGTTGATTTGATCAAGGTAGTCAGAGAAGGTTTGGACTGACTCAAGGTGAGACCATGCATATGTCTCCGGATTATATGTGTCATATATTCAATTTTCCATGGTGAGAGAAGTGGGAAACAAATCAGTGGAAAGAGTCTCTAAACCAATAGTCTCATCAATAGCTGTTATCTCAGGTGTAGCAACGAGGTAAGGCTCATCTACCGCTTGATGGTTACGGCTGTCAAGGGCTTCGTGGGTTACCTTAGAAAATCGTAGTTCCTCAAAGACTTGTTGAGATCAAAGTGCTCCCAATGCTATAAAATTGATCGTTCGAGTCTCGCACTCAATAATTGCCTTAGTCAATGCCAAGAATGGCTTTCAGAGAATTATCGGAGACTGGGTGAATTCTCCTTGATGTTTAATATCAATGATCGTAAAGTTCACTTTGAGCGGAGCACCTTGAAATGTAACGATGACGGAAATTGTTCGTCTCAGCCGCTTTGTAGACCAATCAACCAATTGAACGATCTCTCTTATTTTCCTGATAGGCCCGAGTTTGAGCTTGTCAAATACATAGGTTGGGAGGATATTGATTGGTGAGCCGTCATCGATTCAAGCATGGGTAAATACGGTGTCTTTGATTCCACAGTAAAATATGGACAACCACTTCACTATGCGGCTCCTGGTTTTTCTCCTTAACACGAAGGATGTGGCCATTGACAAGATGTGTCTTTCAGTCTTTGTTCTTATCCTACCTGACTTTTTCATCACTAATTTGTTCATTAGAAATCCTTTAAGGTCGGGGAAGTGTTCAATGGCCTCTATAAAGGGAAGTTTAAAAATCAGTCTTTTCTCCAGTGCTTACCTTAGAGTAGGATCCAAATTCTTCAGATCTTTTTCAGTTTCAATTATTATGATTTTTTTCTGGTTTTTCGATTTTTTGAGTGTTTTTGAATATTTCATTTTTTGGTATTTTCGCTGTGGTGTGGTGATGTGGTGCTTTTCTGTAGATGATGAAGGATTTTGATTTTCCAAGCAGAGTCAGAATCAGAGTCATCCCCAGGGGAGTAATATGCAGAGGTGTCATTGTCCGCGTCGTCCCTAGGGTGATCATAGTTTACATGTTTATGCATATCCCCATGATTTTGAACATTAGATCCAATCATTTCATCCTCCACTTTTATTCTTGAGTTTCCATAAAACGAATCGGTCAGTGAAATTTATAAATTTTTTCTCCATTAATTCAAATATCTTATTTATCCTCGAAATATCATCCTCAACAATCTTTCCATTATCAATCATGGGAGCAATCGGTGTAAGTTATTGTTTTTGAATTTGAGGCTCAGTAATTTCATCTTCCATACTGCTGTTTGTGCTGAGAGGAGATTCTCTTAAAATATCCAATATATGATTGTCATTTTCTAAAAATTTCTCCTCAAAAATTATGGAAGGAGTCTACTTGATGTGAGGGCCACTATTGGTCTCATACTCAACATGGTGTGATTAAGGTATGTATAGTTGGTTTGAGTAGATTCCATTCCTTCGGTCATGATTGCTCAAACCCTTATACTGTGGAGTAAACATACAGGGAATATGTGTATCACTATCATCAGTCCGTTCCTCTGCATGAGTTTCATGTATGAAGGTGGGATTTTCATGGTTAAAAAAGATGGAAGATTATCAGGTACAGGCCAATCCACATCATATGTTCGGACCTCCATTTTATTCCCAATGGTCAAATCTAGTTGTGGACTTGTGAAATATTGACATGTTCCAACAATATAGTGAGGAGAGATTGAGGTAAGTTGGGGTTGTTATCTCGATCGGTCATTTGTTTCAAAAGTGGTTTGACATTCTAATGATCATGATTTCCGACGAGTAATGGGTCAATCCAAGATGGTAGTTTATCATTTGTGTTCAAGGTTGGGGAATGTGGAAGATGTGAAGAAGTGTTAAATTCGACCGAATTCATCATGTGGTTAGAATCTTCCATGAATGATGGATTGACATTTAAAGAATATGACGGATGGATTGTATGATCAGAATATAGAGGATTGACATACGAAGAAGTGGAGACCTCAGTCAGTTGTTTGTTTGTATGATCCAAATACAAAGGATTGTCCATGAAGTAGATCGGATTTGTAGAGAGAGATGGATCTATTTGTGGGTGAGAGTCTCCTGTGGAAGTTGGATGATGTATAGTTGGAGGAGGTTTTGAAATTTTAGGTCTAACTAAGACGAATTCATTTTCATAGTATAGCTCTAATGGATACTCAGACAAATGTCCTATCATTTTTGAAAGAGCTAACATAATGTATGACGATTTGGATGAGATGAATTTATTTTCATAATACGGATCTGGAGGGTTCTTGGACAAAAGTTCCATAATTTTTGAAGGAGGTTTATTTGTTGACATAATGGATTGATGTTCAAATGCCTAGGATATTCAATAGAGGAAACCCTAAATTTTTTTCAAGATTAAGAAAGGAGAGTGATGGCACAAATACACAATTTTTGATATTCGAGCTCGTTCACGCACACCAATGTAAACGTGAATCAACCCTAGGTTCACCAACTTACACAATGAAGCCGCAAGAGTACATCAATTATCTTTTCAATTTTAGTTCATGATAAATTAATCTTTAAAAATAATTAGCGAGTTGTTAGGTGCCGAAAAGTTTCTTAAAGACTAGCCCAAATTCTTACGACTAGTTGCACCTACGTTCAACCAGTATGGGTGTAAGTACGGACCGTAAAACGACTACCTGTGTTACTTAAGGACGAAGCCTTATGCAGTGCCCTTTAAACCACCCACTCTACTAAGGAAATCCAGACCATTTATCGGCTACCCATATTCCTCACTAAGAAGTTGCTAATCATTTTTATAGAATCAATAGTCAATATGAAAATTCGGAGTTCGACTCTAGCCTTAAGTGTCGTCTCTCGCTCATTTAGAAAAATAAATGCATCCAAGGTCGGGGTTGCTCTCCAGTTGATTTAATCGGCTTTGTTTAGCAGTCCCAAATTTAATTAGGCGATCACTAAAAAATTAGGTGAGCACAAATATACGTCTACTGTCAAGTCCCAATTTCCTTTAAAATTATGTGACAAAATAGGAGGGAGAAATTCAGGAAAAGCCGATGCACGTGAAACAATGATGTATGCTCCGATAGAAGACTTAAAGTGATTCTCGCAATCTTCATGTGCAATGCAATACAAGAATTGAAAATTTAATCTATATGAATGCAAGCCAATAAAATTGCACTTAGCAGAAATTTCTATTAGTCGTGAAGAGTTGAATTAAAATTTTGACTAAGTTTAATGTGCGTCTCAATTAAGTGAAGTGTGGTCCTAGATTCTACGAGCACAAACAATAAATCCTAGAAGCTCTAATAGCCGTATGTGCAGGTCTAACCTACGAGCCACTCAAGTCATGCCCCACCCACACTGGATAGTGAAACAGACCACGATACACCACAGAAAAAGTTTGAGGTCTTTTTTACATACGCGAGAGTCCAAATGGACACCGCTAGAAATGAGCAATTAATTACAGAAATTAAAATTGCTGAAAAAAACCTAGACTCTACGCTCTCTCACGACTCGACTCGATCTTAATTTTATTTGCATTTTTTCGAGCGTCGATGAAGATGCGTCGACTTCGTGGGAAATCGCTGCATGTATATCAGGTACCTCGCAAGAAAAAATGAGAGAGAGATTGTTAGAGAGTGATACAAAAAATTATCAAAAATAAAGACAGAAAATAAATACTTGAAAAATAAATGAAAAATGTATAGTGGCATGTTCGGGGGTCGGACTACCCGACGGTGTGAAAACAGAGAACTAATTTTTTTAGATAAAATCTAAGCTGTTTGTCTCCCCGGCAACGATGTCATCTGATGAGTCTGAGAAATCTACGTTAATTTTTTGGAATTATTGAGTGTTTAAATTAATGTTGAAAGAAACCCTGCGTTAATTTAATCAGTTTTTAATCAATGTGGTTTTATGTTTATTTTACTTGGGCAAGTCCCAAGGTCGAACTCAAGGAGGCAATGGAACAACCTAGAAATTTTTCTATCAAAGATCGCGCATGATTTTCGAAAAAGGTATTTTTTGTATTTTTAATGCAATTTTGGGATTCAAAATGCAAATATGGCCAATTTTTGAGCCTAAAATGTAAATATCAATCAAACGATGTCTGAAAAAATATGAAACATGGCCAAGATGACAGTTATGATGAATTGAATGCACTGTAATTTTTTGAAAATTTTGGATGCAAGATAAATATTTTATGGATTTGTTAATGTAAACGATATGAATTTCAATATTTAATTATAATAAGGATTAAACCTATCTATTTTCAAGCGATAAAATTATCCAAGATCTATCACTAGGTGATGGATCTCAAGAAAATCCTAAACCTTCAAAGAATGATATTTAATACCTATTAAAAATCAAAGATTGAAATATGCAAAATGATTTTTATTAGGAAAAACATCCATGAAAATGTAATTCTTTTTGGGCACAATGTTAAACACAATTAACTCTCAAACCAAGGATTTTTCGACAATTTTTCGAGCAGTGATTAATTACTTATGATCCAAGAACTGAGTGGGAAAAATATGTAATTTTTTGCAAAAACAATTACTATTAATTAACCACGGACTACAAAAAATATCACAAGCATGCCATATGGTAGAGAATTAACTGTAGAACATCTTGCTATTTTTTAAATATTAAAATGATACGAAATTGTTGATCAAAATAATAAGGAAATACAAGGGTCAGAATGCAAATAACAATAAATAAATAATGTAGGGGGAACTAGACTGTAATTACCAAGAATCTGGAGGAGATTCTGTAAAAATTCTAAAGAATTACGTGCGATGCACGTGTCCTCTAGGGATGGGGCGTTTCTCAGAATAGTTGAACTCCGGGGAGCCTTCTGTAATTTACCCAAGTGGTCACGTTCTACGCTCATGGCCTTGGTTGCTGGATTCCTACGCAAATAGTCGGGTCTTCAGGAGATTGGATGCAAACGTTCCCCCAACACACGTGCTTCTCACGTACATGGGGGTCTCGATCCTCGAGCCCCGATGTTGGTCGAATGCGGAAGGAGGCGAGGCGCAAGCGAGCGGGGGTCGACTTCTGACGAGGCGGAGGCTAGCGGTGGAGCTCGATGGGGTAGATGTATCAAGATGTCGGAGCAGTCAAGGTGTTGGAGATCGTTGGAGTCAAAGCTTTGGCGGAGGAGTCGAAGGTGGTGACGTTGGTGATCGATGGAAGCGTCTGGCATCAGAAGATCGCATGTGGTGGAGATACAGATGGTGAAGCTCAATGGTTGAATGGTACAGTGGATTGCGGTGGTGAAGTGGATGACAGATTCGAAGAGTGTGGCGGGGTGGGAGGTAATGGGTATCCGCTGGTGAAGATGCGTGGATGAAGAGGCGTTGGCTCAACGGCTACGATGGTCGGAGCAAAGCGGCGAGCGCCTGGAGGCTCAATCTGCGACAACCCCAAAAAGGGAGTAGAGCCGGATCTCGACGGGAAGGTAGTAGAGAAGGGGGTCGGGGTGTCACCATTAACCTCCTCCTATGAATGTAGTGCCGACAACGGATGTTTCTCAACACAGGTGGGTGACGGAGTTTTATAGGAATGGGAGTGGGAGGTCAGAGATGGAAAAGGATCGCGGAAGACTGGGGACTCAGCATGCGGTGGATTAGGAGGGGGGACAATTAAGATGTCAGAGATGATGTGGTTGGTGGCGAAACCCGCGGAGGCGGCGACTGAAGATGAAGGTTGGAGGCGGCTGAGGGATTCACGAGGATGATTGATCTGGGATGAGATATGCGAGGGGCGGCGGCCAGTGGAGATTTCGGAGGTGAGGCGGCAACGCCCGACGACCAGATTGGGAAAGAAGAGGGATGAGGACGAAGCGTAGCGGCCGTCTGATCGGCCGAGATCAGACGGCCTGGATGCTGCCACGTGTTAGTGTATGGGAAGGAGACAAGAGGAAGGGGCGAACTCTGGGTCGTCCGATCGATCGAGATCGGACGGTCCCAAAGCTGCCACGTGGTGTTTTTTAATTTTTTTATTTTTAACTAATATTTTTTTAATAAAAACTAATATATATATATATATCCCAAAAATGGGAAACACATGGCAGCTCCAGGAGCTGCCATGTGTTAGCCCCACAAAAATCGAAAAATAAATACCATAAAATATGTAAAAATAGTAAATGACCTCTGATCAGAAAATGTTATTCACAAAAATTAGTCGTCTCGATGAGATCTACAATTTTCATGAAGAGACTAAAATCAAAATCAATTATTTACATAAAGTGATATATTTGGGGTATCCAATGTACATAGAATACCTTGATTTTTGGTTTTTATTATTTTTGTCATTTTTAAACTAGATAAAAATCCGAAAAAAATACGATAAAATCAAAGATAATTATTTACACTTTATTCTAATTTTTTGGGTTTTTATTAAATAAGAAAAAGAAGAAATAAAATAAAACACGAAAAAGACAATTTTTGTACAAGCAGTTAGTGAAGGCTCAGATTCAATTAGTTTCTTTGATTTCAAGATCATTTTATATTTGAATTTTTGTGTATTTTAATAAAACTTTTCATCAAATAAAATGACTTAATTATGTACATAAAATATTAGATCAAAAACTGCTAAAATATAAAATGTACAAGATAGGCCCAAAACGCAATTTTTACATATGAGGTCTGATTCACTTGAACTTAGTCTGTTTTGAACGTATTTGAATGCATATTAGTTCAAAAGTGAGTAGGATTAAAACAAACACTGGATGGGGAAGATATCAACGTTTTAGTATGGAAATCCTGGAATTAGGGTTTGAGTTTTTGGTCCACTAATTTTAGTTAGTGATTTTTTATATTTTTCATTTATTCTGATTAGTAATATGTATATAGTGGAGGTGAATTCGGGTCATTTGAAGTTAGCATGAATTAATTAAAAATCAAGGAAATTAGGCTATTTTACAGGTCAATTGGACTGGGATTTTTAGCTTCTTATTTTGTGCAATAATGAGTGATAAAATGCAATTATTATCAAAACGTGCAAGAATGCGAATTATGCCACATAAATGAAGAAATGCTAATGAATTTTAGGGATTTGAACTTAATTCATGACTTTTAGAGTGATGAATCTGAGATTCATCCCCCAACGACTCACATAATTAATAGCAAGAAGGATGTGGTCGTATCACTAATTGTTTGGGAAAGGTCCAATGAGATCGATCCCCCAAGCATGGAATACATCAGCAATCTGAATAATCTTTAGGGGCATGGATTCTTTGGCTATAAGTGTGTCTTTCAATCGCTGACAGTCAGTGCATTATTTGACAAATGCTACTGCATCCTTAAATAATGTAAGCCATCAGAGGACACACTGCAATATCTTTATTGTCGTTCTATCTCCAGAATGGTTTCCACCAGATTCGAGCGAGTAACAATGCTCAATGACACAATGTTGCTTCGTCTGAGGAATTCATCTGCGCCAAATACAACTTGTTCCTTCCCTGAATAGTAGAGGATCTTCCCATTAATAGAAATGGATTGTTGATAAGAATTTTCCTTCCGAATCTTCATCCATTCCTGTGGAAGTATGCCTTAGATGAGGTAGTTGACAATATCAACATACCAAGGGAGTGAATCTACTGCTAGAATGGACTTGCTAGGAAACGTGTCTGTGATGGGTGCACTTCTCAGTGGAGGATCTTGCGGCTCTATTCCGAAGAGGTGGTCTGCTACCACATTCTGGACTCCAGGCTTGTCCTTGATTTCTAAATCAAACTCCTGGAGGAGAAGGATCCATCTTACTAGTCTGGGCTTGGCATCCTTCTTCTAATGTAAGTATCTGGTAGTAGAGTGGTCAGTGTAAATCGTGACTTTTGATCTAAGAAAATAGGATTTAAACTTCTCAAGGGCGAATACCACAACCATCAATTCTTTCTCTATTACAGTGTAGTTTCTCTGAGCTTTATTTAATATTTTCCTGGCATAATAAATGGTATAGGGCGCCTTGTCTTTCCTTTATCCTACAACAACCTCAACTACAAAATCTGACGCGTCGATCATGATCGCAAAAGGAAGAGACCAATCCAACGACTGTAGGACTGGAGCTTCAGTGATTAACTCCTTCAGCTGATTGAATGAAAGGAGGACATGTTGATCAGCATTGAACTCAGTCTCCTTGCATAGTAACTCTGCAAGAGGTCAGGCGATGCGACTGAAATCACGGATGAATCCTCTGTAGAATCCCACATGCCCCAGAAATAACCTCGCATTCTTGACTGTTTGAGGTGGCTCAAGGTTGACAATCACATACACCTTTGTTGGGTCAATTTCTATGCCATGTTTGGAATGCTCAAAATAAGAATCGAAGCTGTCACCATAGACAGAGAAGTCATGCATAAACACCTCAAGAAAACTGCGTACCATCTCAGAAAAACTGCAAGCATGCATCTATGGAATGTTGTTTGTGTGTTGCATAGTCCAAAGGGCATTCTCCTGAAAGCATAGGTGCCGAATGGGCAAGTGAAGGTCGTTTTCTCTTGATCTTCAGGGGCGATTGCTACTTGTGTTGTACCCAGAGTACCCATCCAAAAAGCAGAAGAACTCCTTCCCAGCCAGTCTATCCAATACTTGATCAATGAACGACAAGGGGAAGTGATCCTTCTTAATTACTACATTCAAACAATGGTAGTCAACACATACACGCTATGATGTCAGTACCCGAGTAGATATATCCTCTCCCCTGTCATTAATAACCATAGTTAGCCCTGATTTCTTCGGAACTACATGCAGTTGGCTCACCCATTTGGAGTCATAGATGGGAAAAATAAAACACGCATCACACCATTTCGTGATTTATTCCATAACAGTATCCCTTAGATTTTGATTTAATCTCCTTTGAAACTCGCAGGACGGATTGGCATCTTCGTCTAGGTAGATGTGGTGTGAACACAGAGCAGGATTTATCCCACAGAGATCGAAAACGTACCAACCTAGTGCCTTGTGATTTTTCTCTAGAACCTTAAGGAGTCTAGATTCTTGTTCCAGGTTCAACCTACTGCTGATGATGACCGGATACATGTTTTCTGCACCTGCAAAGAAAGCATACTTCAGGCCTGTTGGAAGTGGCTTTAGTTACAGTTCTAATATGGTCGGCTTCTCGGTAACTTCTGAAATGGTGCTGGTTGGAGGATGCCCAACCTGAACTCTTGAGGTAGTGCAGACCTCGGTGTCTCGTTGATGTTTTGACAATGTGCCGAATAGATCTGCAATGGACTTATTGTGTTTGGGATGGAGTGAGTTATCTGAATCAAAGAAGTGCTTCAGTAAAGTGGACTCTATATCTCAAATGTCCTCGGAGCTTGTATCGATTATGCTTTCCAAGTCCTCTAGAGAGAGGATTTCCTATGTCCATGGATCGTTCAAAGAGAGTAGTGTATCTCTAATCTCTACAATGAAGTCATTGTCTGCTTCAGACGGTGTTGTATGACCTTTATCACTTACGACTTTGGGCTTGTTGATCATGTATATAGTAATTCTATTGTTGCCCAAGCTGAAGGTGATCTTTCCAGACCCGTAATCAACCATGACTTCTGAAGTGCGCAAGAATGGCCGACCAAAGATGATAGGGGTCTGTAGTAAGGGTGCAGGGGAGTCCATATCAAGGACTACAAAATCAAATCGAAATTGCATGTGTTGCACCTTTACCACAATGTCTTCCTAAAGACCTCGAGGTCGCTTGATGGATCGATCAACAAACTGAAGGATCATTCGTGTCTGCTTGAGAGGACATAGTGTAAATTCTTACACTAGTCAAGAGGCAAGAAATTTGATGGAAGAAACACTGTCAAACAATGTTCGCTCGAAGACTTGATTGAAAATCTCACAATTGATCAAAGGCACTCCTTTGTCTTGTTTTTTTCTGTGAGAGATTGTTGATGGCTGCAACCATGGCCATGGTGAGAACGTGCTTCTCAACCTGTCAACATTTTTTGTTTCATGTTGGTCGATGCTTGTTTGTACATGCCTCCTTAAAACCTTTCTCCACAGTGGGCATGCATTCCATGGCCTTCATTAAAGAAATATCAATAATCAAATTATTGATGATATCCAAAAATCTGGGATCAGATAATGTACTTTTTCTTTTTGCATTTTTGGAATTTCTATTACTTATGTAAAAGGAATATTTACAGTACTGAAATTAGAATCATAGTTCTTATTTACGATAAAATCCTTGTCCACAATATTCTGTACATCTGGTTGATAAAAAGGAGTACATACTTGCAACGAGTGTGCTAGTGCAGGTGGACAAACAAAAGGCGTTGTCTCGGCTCCGTTGGTTGGTGTAGGATCATTTGTTGGTGGCAGATCCTCCCTGGTTGTCTCGGCTTCACGTCAACGGCAAACATCTTTTTGGTCTTTTTGAGATTTTTGCTTTTTTGGTGTTTTTGCTTATGGTGGTGTAGGTGAATGGTAGTTGGCATGGATCCTTCTTCTTCCCTGTGGCTGTCACGACTGATGCAAAAGATGATGATTCACACATGAAAGCATTATTTTCCCCATGACTTGTGGTATATGGAAGTAAACTCCTACCGCTCCTGAGAGTGACAACATTAGATAAAATAATATTACTACTATCTGGCTCTAGGGATGTAGAGTGGGAATCACATTCTACCTGCTCTTTTCTTTTGAAGCTGTTGGCGTTGGCTTCTACCTGCGTTGAAATGAACGTTTTGGTGGCAGTCAGGTCGTCGAGACTTTTCGTCATATCTGCCAGGTCTTTGACATGTTGGGTTGACCAATTACATGTCAGGTTCATTACATTCACCTTTGAAGGTTCAGCATGCAGACCACACTGTGGATGATTGTTGTATGGCTGAGGCGATGATTGCTGATGTGGTTAAGGAGGTGAAGGAAACTAGTACAAGTGGTATGAGGGAGGAGAGTACTGCTGATGGGATGGTGCAACCGCGTACTGGTGGTATAGTTGTGGCTAGAAGTACTGCGACTGAGCATATTGTTGATTCTGCCTCCATTGGTTATTGTATTGTGGAGGATTTTGATACCGAGATGGGGGTTGAGAGGATTGTTGATAGCGACCACACTGGGGTTGTTGGTAGGCCTTATTAGCTTGTGGCTAACCTTGAGGATGTCCGGTAGGACGGGCCAGCTGTGCATCATTGCACCAAACACCATTGATTTTTTGAATCACGTGTGGTGGCGAAAAAACTGGATCAGAAGATGGAAGGAAGTCCGGCTAGTAAACCACCATCTATTGCTACGGTTGGCCCTGATCGGAGCCTGCACGTAATACACGCGCTAGATTATCGGTGGCTGCTGACTCGGTTGAGGGTGTTGTGGCCGCGATGGCTCATCCTTCTTCTTAGCTGAAATCTCTGTAGGTGATGTCGCCGACTGGACAACACTGATGGTGTCCACCAGCAGCTCCAACTGCTTAGTGATCTAGTCTAGTTTGTCTAAGTGTTGCATCCTCTTTTCGATCATAGTGAGTTTCTCAAGATCTTGCGATCACTTCTCACTAATATCAACCTTTGAGAGATAGCCCTCGATGATGCTGAGGTTGGAGCTCTCATCTCTCTCTGCCTCGCGAGACATCGCCATATGAACTTGCTTCTGGAGGGATCTGGGGTTGCTTTTGATAGGCACGGGATGAAGATAGGGTAGCCTCTCCTTCGACCATTTCTTCAAATATTTTCCAGACTACATCTTCATCGTCATTGAAGTGAGATCCCCCACAGGTTGCATCGACGAGTCTTTGTTTTTCTATGTTCAGTCCCTCGAAAAAATGTTTAACTAGGCTTGTCCTTAGTATCTCATGGTGTGAGCATTTCTTCTGCAGATATGTGAATCTCTCCCAGGCTTCATGAATGGTCTTGTGCGCACCTTGAGAGAAGTTATCTTGGCTCGTATCTTGTTGAGCTGACTGGGAGGATAGAATTTGTGCAGAATGGTGGATTTCAGTTCCTCCCATGTCATTACAACCTTTCATAAATGATTTCCCCAGTACAGGGCCTTGTTTTGTAAACTTAAGGGGAACACCATCATATTCACTATGTCCAAAGTAAGATTGGGGTAGTGGGTAGTATGACAGATGCGTGAGAACTGTTGTAGGTTAATGTAAGGCTCGTCACTAGTGTTACCATGAAATGGCAAGAGAAGAGAAAGGAATTTAGGTTTCATCTCAAAGTGAGAATGCACCAGTAGAATGAAGATCCACTCGGTCATGTAGTTGTCTCAAGGATTATATGTCTCTTGCAGCAAGGGTTTCTTCCTCCCTTGTTCTGGTTCTTCCTCATCTGGATCATTACGGGGTCCACCACCTCCTCCAAATGGTCCACCTCCTCCTCCTGCTTGTCTATTCATTACATCATTCAGCGTGTCCTGGAATGCAGTCTGTGCTAGGACCTGCTCTGTCAGCTACTGCTTAATGGCCTGGATAGATTCCAACAACTGAGCAATCACCTTGTTCTGATCCAGCATCTGTCCTTGCTCAAGTTGGGATAGTGGCCACTGACCCTTGCCCTTTCCTTGGGGAGCCATTTCTGGATATGAATCCGAAGAGATAAATTCTATGTTGGGATCCAGGACTAGGGCTGGTTTCTATCTAAAATGTGAAAAGTTCCCAATCAGACCACTTGAAGTGGATTCCCAACTGCCAAGATGATTATGGAATTAGGGTCAATCACAAAGTGTTGTGAATGAAAAAGATGTGGATCGTAATCGACTCTCATTCACAACGACGAAGGTGAGACAAAAGTGATCCCAGTTTATTGGGTGGTTAAAAAGGACGGATAAAGGACGAGGAGTTTGGAGATCGACGCGCAAAGTCCAGTTCGGGTTCTCGGGAATCGCCTTGAATTATTAACAAAGTCGAGTCTATGGAATTGATGTAGGTGTCGACGAAGTCCCAACTAAACTATCCATATATAGACATTGTTTAGCAAGAGGGAGATCGATGCAGGGGAATAAAACAGAGTGTAAAATCGTAGAAAGGCTCGAATTGAACAGGGGTCAAAAGGAAGACACATATGACAAATTTTGTGCAAATGACAGGACTTTGATCTTTGAACCTTAATCTAGACCTATACAAACACAATGCAAAATATGTATTCATCAACTCATGCCATGTGAAGCCGTCAAGGTTCGACTATTTATTATCTTTTCAGTTTTAGAGTTGTTATTTCAAGCATATCTTATAACAAGTCCTTAGCATGCTAACCCTATTGGAGAGAGAGAGAGAGTACTAGCAAAAAAGTATGTCGTACATGTCCTTGTCCTTTGTAACATGTAGTATGTGCTTTTTGAGGTCCTTTTAACCCTTCTTGAATCCCTACTTAGCCAAAAAATAAAGAGAGGAAGCTGATAGGAGAAACCGCTACTTCGATTCTGGCTTGCAATAGAATCATACGTGAACATGCAAGAACCTACTCAGACGCAAACCAATGAGACAGACACCCCCATGAAGGTGTGGCCTAAGCACAGTACTTCAAACCATGTCAATATTCCACACAAGACGGGAACACCATCGTTAACAAGTCCCTACTCGGTCACGTACGATAGAAGTGCCATTACTTCGGAAATCCAGGCGATACTCATGGCAGTTACAGACTAGGTTTTGGGCACTAAGGTACCTGAAATCAATGAGGGATTTATGAACCCAAGACAATGAAAGTCCGTTACAAAATTTAAATAAGGTTAAATTTTATTTAGCAGTCCCCTTGTTTTAATTTTTGGGGTTTCACTTTTTTTGGATCTGTTTACATACAAGCACCTATCGTTTTATAGATTTTAGTTTAAGTCCTAGGTGCTCAAAATATGAGGGAGATAGCAAAAAAGTCATCCAAGTCGATTTAATGAAGTCGATTTAATGAAGGAAATCTATCCATTGAATTTGATGATGCATGCTGAGTTAGAGGACTTACAATGCTTCCCAGCCCTCTCCATGTGGTATGCAAAACATAATTTTTAAACCTATCTACATGGCTATATGCAATCGACAAAATCACCCTAAATAGTAGTTGTTATTAATCGTGAAGAACCATAGGTTAGTTATTTAGAGATAAACCCTAGAATCCAATCTTGGAAACATCTTGGTGCCATCACAACGGGTCCTTCTAGCGTTGTATGACGTCTATCACGACGCGTAGGTCGGAATCCAACTAACTAACATTTATTAATTTGATTGCATTCCTGTTAGTGTTTGGACCTAATTACCGAGGTAAGCAACCTATGTCTAGGGGCTGACTCCATGCACACAAAACAAATAAAAATAAGGAAGAAAACTCAAAACAGTGGGAAATAAAATAAAAGAAGGTGAGAAGACACAAAAAACTATGAAGAGGCCCCCAGGTGAACAGACACCCGAACACTGGATCTCATTGTGTAGAGCAGAGTCCAAGTCTTTAATTATTACAAATTACTAAGTTTCTCTCTCTCACCAATAAATACATAAATGAAACTAAGCTATCTCTATGCTAAATCCCCTTTCGTTGATTCCTTTGTAGCCTCTCCAACTGGTTAAGGGATGAAGACCAACCTCCACCAAGCACGGTTGCATCGGCCTCCTAAGAAGTCGTTCTCACGTGGCGGGCCCTCGCAACAAAGTCACAAAGGAATAATATTAGCATATATAATCAAAATAAGCTATGTACAAAGAATAATTGAAAGATTATATGCAAAATAAATCAATTATTGTTTACGTTAATAAATTTATGAATAAGAATAAGTGACTACACAAAAGAAATGACAAAAATAGGCTACACTCATTGCTCCCCGGCAACGACACCATCTGATAACCAAGGAAATTCAAGGGTTGTACGGTTTCACAAAGCGAAATCGCAGTTGATGTGTTGACCACTCAGAAGACCCTAATTAATCAACAAATAACCCACTGTATAAATCAAAGCAATGAATGGTACAAAAAGTGAGTTCAAATTTATTATTCTGTACAACTAGGTGTATAACAAGCAAGTACATAAAGGTCGAATCACAGAGAGAAAATACGAGAACCTATAGTTATTTGTAAACAAAGTGTTTATATACAATCATGTCATTTATCATGTATATACTTATATCTTTTTGTGAGTTTTAATTTTTTTTCTTTTACATATATTTTTATGGAATTTTATTTTTGTATATTTTTTTATTTTTTTGTATTATCAGATTTTGTGTTTTCTTTTTCTTTGAAGGTATAAATATAATACAACTATATATAAGGCTATATATAATATAGAGTAATATACTTATAAATACTAGTAAATGTAAATAAAATTAATCTAATAAATTGTTTTTGGATTTTGTATTTTTTTAATGTATTTTATGATTTTTTTAGAATTTATTAATAATCTTTATGGATTTTAAGTCAAAACTATCCCAAATTAGGGATTTAATAAATACCAAAATTGATTGGAAATTAAAAATAGTAAATAAGGTCCAAAATTATCCAAATAAATTTTAATATATAGATAAATATATAAAGAAAATTAAGAAAAAGAAAAACATATTTTTGGATTTTTGAAGGAATTTTTAGATTTGTGAAGGTTTTTGGGGTTTTCAGTTTTTAGGCCTTTTCTTTTTCCATTTTTTGTGATTTTGGGTCTAGAATTAAAGTAGGGTAAAATAAGCAACATTTATTTTTTTGGAAAATTTCAAGATGTTTTGACTTTTTTGGTATTTTATACACTAGATAGGGACTGTTTGTGATCTAAAATCATTTTAATAAATCACAAAAAGATCCAAAATTGTAAATAAAAATAATGCGCCAAACTACAAGCAATCAAGAACGTGCAACTATTTTTTCATGTTTCTTGGTGCACCATAACTATTTTAAATAAATCCATCAACCATACAAAAATATAATTGCTGGTAGGGGCATATGAAAATAAAATAAATTCCAAGGGCCTCTATAATTTAACCAAAAATATATAACATGCTTCACAATTTTATAGACCAAACCTAAATACAAAATATTCTAGGGGTATCTGTACAAAATGGTCACCTCACATGGGACGACACGTCAGGTGACCTGACATGGATCTATATGTAATATCTAGGAAGTACAAGGGTCTTCATGCAATTTCTCCATTTTATTTTAAACTTCACATTTTATTTACAAGACTAAAAAATATATAATAAGAGGAGGGCATGGTTTGCAATTTACCCCTTTATTCACGCGATCGAACGATCCTCCTTCTTTCACTTATACATGTAGCGTCACCTAGTAGTGTGATACCCCTTCGTGGATCTGTGGTGCAGATTCGATCTTGGACTTCATCATACGGCTAGAGCATGGCATGATCGAATAGTCAGGATTAGAACTAGAGGGGTTTCCTCTATCCGACAACTCTTGCTTTGCTCGAAGAATAGGGAAGAAGGTCCCTTCCTCAAAGATTTGATCCATGATTCCTCCTTCTCCGGTGGTCTCTGATGCATCTCTTGGGCTCTATACATTTGGGGAGGTTGTCCGCAACTGATGGTGCTCATGAAATGGTATGGGACATCGTGTTGAGGGCCTAGAGATCGATCGAAGTCGGAGCACCTAGAGATCCTCGTCTAGGTGCAATTGTGTCCCAAGAGGAGTCTGTTGGCCTTGTCACATGTGCAAATATATTCTATATATCTAAGCGACTCGCTTTGACCAGGTTTGAAGATGTCAAGCGTGGGGAATGGATGGAATGGGAATGCTCCGGTGAATGATTGTGGAGGAGCATCGATCTCCAGATCACATGGGTGATCTGGGTGGAAGGAGCATGGGGAAGCATGGATAAATGGAAGGATAACATAATGGGGTGGAAAGGAGGGTCAGAATAGTTAGAAATCCTAATGAATCGGCCTTAGACCTAGTGGCTCTTGCGAATTTTAAGCTAACCTACTTGTTTGAACAGTAACTAAATACTGGAATGAAAATAGGGTATAAAAATCTAAGTAGAAATTAATATTCGCAGCTCTTAAGTATGCTATGGTTGGTAGGGAGCAGGGGGTGCCGGAGCGTCGCCGTCGAATTCCCCTTCTCCTTGCTCCCTTGCTTCCAGTTATGGGGGAAACCACTGCCGTTACCGGTGATTCACGCGCACACACGATTCTACACATAGGAGATCCAAGAGGGATCAAAAGAAGAAGGTGGAAGGGGAAGTTTTTTTATAGATAATGAGTTTGAGTGATCGTGGGCAGTGATTATTGCCATGCTCGAGGCAGATTAAGGGGATCTAATGATCCCGCGAGATAGACAGATGTAAGGTGAGAGATTTTTGTAAAGCGCTCGAGGTGGAAGAGCCATCAGGGAGGCGTCGAAAAATCAAAGAAGAAGAGGGTCTCGAGGTTCTAACAGGTGTCAGAATTGAAAGACGGGGCGTTAACCAAAGTCAATGAATAGAGTGTTGCGATTGGTCCACGTAGGCACACTTTAGGACAAAACTGCCTCATTATTCAAAAATAATTATTTAAAAATATCGATTGATTTTATAAATTTTTTATTATAAAATAATTTTATTATTATTGTTATTATTATTTTATGTAGTATTTTACGATGCTTTTTATTTATTTTTTGAGGTTATTTATTAGTAGTTAATTTTTAGG
The DNA here is from genome assembly GCA_037367405.1 of Ottelia alismoides. Taxonomy (NCBI): domain Eukaryota; kingdom Viridiplantae; phylum Streptophyta; class Magnoliopsida; order Alismatales; family Hydrocharitaceae; genus Ottelia; species Ottelia alismoides. The sequence continues at coordinate 100,565 of JAZKJV010010141.1, forward strand.
GGTTTATTTATATGTATATTCATCTATATTTTGAATATTTTATTTTATTACCTTATTTTATATATTTATAACTTATTTTATGTACAAAAACATATTTTAATTATTTTTTGTGATTTTATTTATATACTAAAATAAATAGGGGTATATATTATATAAGTATACTTGTAGGTATTCATTTATGCATTATATACATTATTTTATTTAAAGTAGTCTCTTAGGTTTTATTTTATCTTTTTTTAATAGAATATAAATGATAATTACAATAGTATAAAAATATATTTAAATAAAATAATAAAGAATCTAATTCACTTTTATTTATGTACAAGTATTAGCATAGGTATTTTGTGTATGTTTTATACATAATTTATTTTATGATTCTTTTTTGCTTTCTCTTAGTTTTAATATATACAAAAGTCGTGAATATTTTTTTTCAAAATTATAAAAAATATAAAATTGTAAACATAATAAGGAATAAATAAATTTTAATATTTTATTCGGATATAATATACAATAAGGGTCCAAAACCTAACAACTTTCACACCCTAACTCCAAAAATTATGAAACCACATTCATTAAATAGCTTACTAAAAGTTATATACAATAAAATGTGATTTTGATATATTTTGAGTTTTTATTTGAGAGATATGGGTCTGGGAATTTGAGATTTTGGAATATTATTCTGAGTATAAAAAGTACAAGGTATATTATTTTTGCATGAAATCAATTATGTATTTTTCTATATTTTATTATTTATAACATTTATGTTCAAAGTTTACTTATTTGAGGTATAAAAAACTGAAAAATAAAATAGGTCCCAAAATTGAATAATAAATGAAATAATAAATAGAATTTTTATCGCATAATTAACTCTTATCTCCCCCTACTTTATTCCTTATCGACCTAGTCATTGAGATGCCTAGATCTCGGGGTTTAGGGACATAAAATATCTTTGATATTTTATTCTTTTTTCTTTTTTCTTTAGTCTATAATTTTGGCATTAAAAACAATATTTTATACAATATTTACATAAATAATGCATGAATTTTAATTTATGTGAATTATAGATATTTACATGCATATACTAGGGTTTTTAAGGCCAAAATGATAGAATAAAAGTTATGAAATGGAGATTCATCACCACTCTACTAAGGAAGATCGTAGTTTCCTCACCGACAAATATCTACTCATTTTTAAGCTCAATAATCAGAATCTCTTCTCAAGAAAAGTTTTTTATTTTTCAAATTTTTATAAGATTTTGAATAAGGTTTATTGTATTTACAGAAATAAGTCAGTTAGTCCCTCATTTTTGAAATGATTTTTGAAAATATTTTTCAAACCATGTTACATAATAGATATAGACTTTCAAAACATTTTTCAAACGATTTTCAAAACGAGTCAAACCCCATTTTTCTAACCATTGTCAAATATTTTTGAAAATAGTTTCGCACAATTAGAAAAATTTTCAAAACATTTACCAACATTTTTTTTAAAAATTAGTTCAAAAATACTTATACCCTAGCCCCAAAAAGATTCAAAATTTTTAAAATATGATCTATGTCTAAAGTATATATACAATATATGGTATACCCCCGATATTTAACTTCTGCTATGTTCTCATAGCACAAAGTGGTATTAATCCATAACTCAAGTTAAAATACAAGGTGATATAGCCGAAATGACTCAGTTGTCCCCCCATACATAGGTTAAAATAGCCTAAGTATAAGATTAACATGAAGAGGGTATAATATGTTTGACTAGGGTCCCCCTATACGTAGGTTGAGAATAGCCAAAGTAGAAAATATGCAATAAGGATCGTGGGACCCACGGTTAGTACTCCGAGAATGGTAGGCTGAAGAGTAGCCTAAGTATTTGGATGTGAAAACTTAAGGATGGGGAACCTAGGAACCATTAGGGTTAGAGGGGGAGTGGATCTATAAAATGAGTGAATCTTTAGAGATAGAGAGTGGATACATGAGGGTTGGGTAGAATATAGAATCAGGCTCAACCAAGCAAGAATAACCCATGATTCACCAACACATACATGAGGACAGTAAAAGTTCGACCATATTTATCTTGTTTGTTTTAGTTAGTGATCATCCAAATATCGAGTCCTTTACACATGGTTTAATGATAGGTTTTGGATACTATCCTAGGGATTCGTCCTCACTTTTCACATTCAATCAAAAACTGCATACAATGAGGGTATTGCTCTCTCATAAACCAGGGTTCATTTTATTCCTTTTATTTTTGTCAACTTGCATTAGCAGTCCTAATTTTATGCTTAAGTTATCACCAAATTAAAGGTGAGCACGGATCAATCATCCATCATCTAACGACCATTCCCAATTTCCTTCAAAAATCTGAAGAGTAAATTAAGAGGAAGTGACAAGTCGCTAAATATGATATTTAATTTGGGCACATTGTAGTACGTGTACTTAGCGAATTAGTCAGAACCGAGAGAAGGATCTCCGTGAAGAGTGTCTCAGCTTAATTTGTATCCCGGGCAAGTCCGGGGTAGAACACATGGAGGCGAAGGAATAACTTGGTTTTAATTTGAAAACTTAGGTCTAGATTTTCAAGCGGTAATTTTTTTACATTTTTTTAATCAAAATGAAATGCCAATACAAGTGAATTACAACAATAAGAAAACACACAACTAGGCCAAATTAATTTTAATGTCAAATCAGTTCAATTCAGCCAAATTATATTTTTCCCAGAGTCCTAATACAGAGATGAACACAAAACATATTTTTGTCTTTTTAGGGTTAAAATGCAACAATGACAAATGCACACTTTTATGGATATTTTCACAATTTTTCACACAAACAGTAAGCAAAAATTATGAAAATTTTACTGAAATATAAGCATGATGCAAGGAAGTTAAATAATATTTTTGGATTTTTTGACGAAATTTGATTTTTCTATGAATTTTTTAATGAAAACATAGTGACAATGCATAATTAATTCCTAATAAATCCAACATTACAAATTAATCAGAGTGTGAATTATCTCAAAAAGATATTTAGATGATCAATTCATGAGAGTTGAAATTTTGCAAAAAAGATATATGCGAATTTACTTAAAAATCAAATATGAATTTCACTCTACAATTTATTTCAGGCACAAGACAACTCCACTTTGGATGAATTTTGGGCAATATCTCAATCACATATCAAGGCATCATCGCAAATTTTTGTGGAATTTTTAGAGCAACTGTGAGTTAGATATCAATTTAAGAGAACAGAATGGGTGAAATATGTAGAATTTTAGTTAAACAATTTTAGTTAATTACTGAAAGACCATAAAAATATAAATAAATATTCACGTGGTAGAAAACTAATTGCTCAACACAATGGCATTTTTTCTTGAATAAAATGACGCAAAGTTGAAGTCCAAGTTAAATTGCAAACACAGGGGTCTCTGTGCAAATTTAAAAAAACAAAATTTACTACAAAATATGTACATGGAATGAATTGTAATTACGGAAACATGAAATATAAAAGATGCAATTTTTACATGAAATAAAAATGGGGGAAGAACCCAAAGAGGCGGCGACGCGGATTGGTGGAGCGGCCGCGAGGACGGCGAGGAGGGGCGACGGTGGTCGGTGCGGGGGAGCCGCGCACGGCGGCGAACGCCGCTGGTGGTGGCGCGGGGAAGCCGTACACGAAGCCGAAGGCCGTGGCTGTGATGGCGGCGGTGCCACGAGCGATGGAGGCCGCAGCTGGAGGGGGCTGGCTGCGGGCGAGCGGCGAAGGCCGCGACTGTGATGGCGACGGGGAGGCCACCGGCTGGTGGTAGCGGCGGAAAAGGGAGGGGGGGAAGTAGTCGCTGCTCCTTCCGTGAATTTTTTATTTTCTTTTGTTTTTTTATTTTTTTGTAATATATTTTTTTAAATTTTTAATTTTTTTAAATTTTCTTTAAACGAGAAATATGTAGACAAAAAGGAGGGTGAGAATGGGTAGATGGATTTGGAGATGACAAAGATGATGGCGGTGATGAGGATATAAACAAATGTGGGTATATGGATGGTAATGTGATGGACTAAAAAAATGCAAAGATAAAAAAGGATAAGATGAAACTAAACTTACCTACGATGGAGAAAGTCTCCTATGAAGTGCTCACGAGAGCACGGTCTTCGCTCGAATCACTGGCGAGCGATGAGCTCGAGCAGTGTGTGCAGATGCAGCTGTGATGTTGGCCCAACAGATCTCACCGTAGAGAGGGTTGTCGTCGCTCGACCGCGGTTGTGTCGCTGTCACCGATTCAACTCTGGGAACTAGGCTCTCCTCACATAAAGATGGATACAGTGCAAATTGAGGAGGACGGATGTATATAAAGAGGATGAAATGAGAGGTTATTAAAGTGGTGGGAGGTTATATTATTAATGGAGTTGAATGGGAGGTTTAAAAAATGGTGGGGTTGAATGGAGGTTGGTGGTAGAATAGAGTTGAATGGTGGTTATTGTAGAGAATGTAAAATAAATAAATAAATAAAATAAAATAGAATAAAGTAGACTACTTTAATTACAATAGAATAAAAGAGAAGAAAATAAATAGTAGAGAATTTACAAAAGAAGACAAACAACATGTACATTTTTTTTTGCTTTTCTAATATGTATTTTTTTATCTTTTTAATAAGAGATATATACAACGAAAAAATACGATAAAATATTACAATCAAAATACAACACAATCATGATTTTTTTTGTATTTTTACTAATTAGAAAAGATAAAAAAAATGAAGAAAGAATGAATATATACATAATATACAATGTACATCTAGGTCCCAAAACCCAACTTTTGCAAATGAGCTCCGATTTTAATGAAACCACTTCCGTTTGGATAGATAATTTTCTAACTTGAATTTTAAAAGTGAGTTTGGTGAATTTGGTTCATATGGAGCGGGAATTTGACTTGGAAGTTGATCTTTACGGCTTTTTTTCCTTTGGGATCTAGGAGCATTTATTTGAGGTGAATTTTGTTTTGTATTTTTGTATTTTTATATACATTGTTATGAACAAGATGGAGAAAGAATTTACCAAAAAGGAGTTGAAATGAAATTATTAAAAATACATGAAGTTTTGGGCTATTTACATGTGAGAAACTCCTTTGATTTTGCGGCTTTTTTATTGTTAATTTATTTTGTACAATCTAATATACAATAATTAGTGTGTTTTATTTACAAGAGTTATTTTGTTAATTTATTGATTTTATGTACATTTATTTGATATTTTACTTGGGGATTTCGCTAAGATCAAGATATTGAGATGATGAATCGCGGATTCGTCAAGAAGATCGAGAAAAGCCAATGCATACAAAAAAATCATGACCAATACTTCATAGAAGAACTTACAATGCCTCCAAAAATCTCCTTGCACGTGCAAGACTGTATAAAAAATTTTACTATATATGCATGCAAGTCAAGGAAACTACACCCTAAGTTAGCGAGAAGAATTAGATTTAAATTTGAGTAGATAGGTCGATGTTTATGTGCATCTCAATGAATTAAGGAGAAGAAGTGAATTCTCCTCGATCCTTATTGTGTTTCCTAAAATACGAATCAAGCACATAAAATTTGAATGGGAAGCTCGGAGATCCATATGCCTAACCCTAGGCTCGAACACTCAAATGAAACTCCACCTAGATTGGGGTGCAACATGCTCCACACAACATATGCAATATCCAATTTCATGTACAAACGCGAGTCCTCGAACAAGGACCGCTGAAAATGCAATTATTACAATAATATACACAATATGAAAATGTAAATGATTTACTAATTAAAATCCTCGAGATCTTTAGAAAATTTTTCCACAACTCGTTGCAGCAGAAGCTCCCAACTTCACGCCTCCATGTTGATTGAGCATCCTCCATCTCTACGAGCCTTGGCACAGAAGAAAAATATCAAAAATACATTAAGAAATTTAATCAGAAAAAGATGAAAAAACACAATATGAAAAACTATATTTTTGAAGATAATCGACTCAATTAATATAATAAAGTCCAATAAATAAATAAGGATGTGCCGTGTCCCGGTAGTGATACCATCTAATGACCTGCTAAATCACATGTTTAATAAGTCATTTTTGTCTTCGTAGAATTGGAGACGATATTAGATGCCATGCAAAATACCACACATTTGAATATGTGGAATATTTATAACTTGGCAAGTACACTAAAGTCAAACACATGGAAATGGATCTCCTCATCAATTTATCGGAAATTATTGATTAATAATTAAAATCTTAGATTTTGGTCTTCATAATACAAACAAAGTAAACACATCACAAAATGAGAACAAATATTATACAGATGACAAATGCTAGGCAATGATGCAAGACACGCGTAATGAGAATGCATTTGTTATTTTAATTTTATGTAAATAATTGAGGTATACAATGTAAGAAATGATGACCATTATACATTTTTTGTGTTTTTAGCAATTAAAAGGATGCATGATGCTATGCAATAAGATGCTAAATGGTTATGCAAGTAAAAGGATGCCCAAAAAAATAGTTTAATTACTGAAAAATAAAATCATTTCAATTTCTTATTCAATTGATGCATAAAATTTATGCACTTAATAATGAAATGGCAGTTTACATCAAAGAATAGGAGACAATATGCATCTAGAATTTTTCAATGTAATTTAATTGTGAGGAGAGTCAAATTATCTAAAAAATGAAATTGAAATCAACTGAAATGGAGTTCGTATGCTCAAGATATTAAATAAAAAGTCTAGAAGAATAATTATGATAAAAATATGAAAATAAATGGATAACTACGCAAACCCGTCCTTATAGGGGCATAAATGTAATTAATCAAAATTGGTGGGGCATCCATGAAATTTTCCCAAGCGTGACACACAATCATTCCTGGGCGGGACCTCTTTGTAAATATATGAAAGGTGCAGAGTGCAAATGCAATTTACCCAACCCATTGTACTTTGCACGCATGCAGGCAAGGCTCGGGAGGGGGCGGAGGTTCGGATGGTGGCTTGCTGCTGCTGCTGCAGGGGCCTCGGGCCACGTGTCGACCCAAGGTACTTCAGGAGGGGCTCGGTCCCATCGAGCCTCCTTGCTTCGGTCAATGCTTCATGGATTCATCACAGCCATTGGAAGGTCGCCAGAGGGGCACCATCCAACAATACACGTACCTTCTTTCCTTCATCCCCCGTCGCGGGAGTGCTTGTGCGTTTGGAGCTCTAGCGAGGCTGCCAGATCTCCAACGCCTTCGCTCGATCCCATATAAGATTCGAGGATCTCCATGAGCACCTAGCAATGAAGGTGTATGGGTGGAGAAGCCGCAAGGGTAACTAGAGAAGTTTGTCGATGAAGCCATATAAAAGGCAGAGCTTTAGAACGGAGCTCTGCCTAAAGTCCGCTAATGATGAGTGTGCCTATAAATGAGTTAGTGGAGTGTATAGCCGAAGTGATTGGAGAGTGAATGACATGTGTCAACAAAGAATGATGGTGGCGGAAGGGAATCTCCTCTGCCTCAGATGGAGAAGATGGTCTAGAGTCGACATGGTTGCAGAGGAAGGGAGGCGATGAACGGAGGGTAGCATGAGGATGGCAAATGATTAGTGGTGCTCGGGAGGGGGTCAAGTGATGGTGAACCTCAGGTTGTGTACATAATTAATTAGAGAAAACAAAAGAAAAAGAGGGGAAGATGCCTACCTGATCGGAGAAGAAAGGGGTTGCATGGAGCTTGTGATGAGCTACATGCGAAACTTGAGTCATCTCTCGTACCTAGGCATCAACCCTAGGGAGCTCAACAATGTTGAGGGTGGCCATAACACAGTTATCAAAACCGTAGGTCAACACCAGCCTGATCACCCATCTCCACGCCTAAACTCCGTCCTCTTCTATTACAGGAGGAGGAGGATAACTAGGGATTCAAACATTGAATGGTTGATGAAGTTGGATGGCAGAAGGGCAACATATTCAAAGGAAAATTTTGACCATTACAGGTAGGTGGGAGGTTATTTTGTAAGGATCAGTTTGAGAGGACGTAGACATGGTTTATGGCAATGAAGGTTCCAAGAAGAACAATGGCGTTAGGAATACAAAGGATAGGCTTTAGGTAGTGAAGAGGTGGTGTGGATCGGAAGGAAGGGTGGCAAGGTCGGAGAGGGGATCGTGAGAGAGAGGAAAGAGGCTAGAGGTTGGAGATAGGTTCTGGGCCATTGAACCTTGTGATCCAACATCCAAGAAGAGTGTGCTAAGCGACGGTTGAGATGGAATCTTGGGATGTGGATCCAAGGGAGAAGGGCTATGTGAGAAAGGGTGACCATGATGGGTTGATGGGATTCATCCTACAGTCGGGAGGCAAGTGGCTACGTGGAGGGCTCTTGGACGTTGGATGAGTCGTCATCCAAAGTCTAAGATAAAGGCGGGAGTGGGTGGTGGAGATCTCATCTAGTGGTGAGATCGAAGGTTTGAGGGACTGCGGAGATCAACGAATGAGATGGAGGTGTGAGAAGGAAAATCCAAGGGCTGGGAGGGAAGGTGGGTAGCGGCTTGAGGGGTAGCCCGCATGGTGGCTCTAGATAGCACCACATGACCCAATCACATTATTCAAAAATAAAAAATAAGAAGAAATTAGAAAATAAATAAATGGAAGCTAGATTAGAAAAAAGTCAAAACATGAAAATTGTAGATCTCGATTAGATCTACAAGTTTCTTGCTGGATAAAAAGTCAAAATAAATCACGTACACAGGCAAAAATTTTGGAAGTATTTTTTAAGGTTTAATAACACTTGATCTAATTCTTTTGTGATTTTTTTATCTTTTAATTTTTTTTCAAACCAAAACAAATATCTACAATATTTCATTTATTTTTTGGGATTTTTTAATAAAAAATTAAAGGAATAAAAAAGGATTAGTTTTATCAATAATTAGGGTTTATTTACAAGGGAAGTGTAAATTGTTAGTTAAGCAGAACTAATGAAGAATTTTATTGAGTTGTTTAATCAAGGAGGATAATAATTGATAGATAATATAATTAATCAGAGATTCATCAACGATACTATATAGTGCTCCCCCTACTACAAGATGCAAGCATAAGTGAAGAGTTCTGAGACTATTGAATACCACTAGAAGATATGGAGAGCATGCTTAATCTACAATACGCCTCCTCCATTGGAGGTATGGTGGCATCAATAAGTATCTCTGCTCGAGTAGCATTATACTCATGATCAAGAGCTGCTAGAAAAACTACAGCCCTCACCAAATATCTACACGCCTTGAGACGCTCTGGTGTAGCGGTCAAGGAATGAAATCATGGATCTTCTCAAACATACCCCTCAAAGAAGTGAAAAGGGTATGGAGAGGATCACCATTCTGCTTCAATGTGAAGATATCGTGCTAAAGTCATAGTATCTTCGACTCGATTTTCGCTAGAGAGTACATGGTGGCAATAATGTCCCACATAGCCTTTGCAGTAGGTTGACTCAGTATATATCATTGTCTATCTCCATTGACACAGTTCTAGATAGCCAAACACACACACACATATGCATGATCTACCTCCCATGAGGCATTAACCCCAGTCTTGTTGCTTAGCTCCTACTTTGTGAGGATGTGCTTCTTGCCATTACACTGCATTAGGCTCATGAACTGCATGGCCCATAGTTAAAAATTTGTTCCATCCATCTTGACGATGGTGTTGGACCTTTGAAGGCATCCAGGGATGAAACATCTACTTTGTTTTTTGACATGATGACAATAATCTCCAAGAGTGGATCTATAGACAGAAATACTTGCGTCTACACATATATACGAGAAGATGGTTGTGGGTGTAGGCTCATACAACGTGGGTGTAGGCTCATACCACAGACTTTTCCATCTGTTGGAGGCCTCTTTGGGTAACTATAGTATTTTTAGATGATCAAGTGACACCATAGAAACCCAGAAACATACCTAACAGGAGACAGATCACACATAAGACAACAAAGGGTCGCAGGAGAGGATACAACAACCTTAGGACTCTACCGGAGGGCCCTGATGGTAGCGGCTTAGATTGCTGCTGCTGATTCGGTACCAACAGAGACTGTCACTATTGTGTGGCGACCGATGATGGCTGTGGCTATTATTGTTGTTTTGTTGCGTAGTTGCGCATGATGGTCAGTAGCGGAGGCTCCACGGGAACAAAAGTCGACAGTGGAGGCTCCACGAGAACGATGGGCAGCGGAGGCCGGACGTGTGGGATATGCTAGGGTTTAGGTGGGGTGGGGTATGTAGGGCACATGCTCTAGTCTAGGAGCATTACTCTGATACCATGTGGAAAGGCATGAAATGAAAAGTTGGAATTCATCATAGTTCTAGAGTTCTCTTATATAGGAGAAGAGATATAAGGGAAAATTATATAAAGTGGACCGAAGAAATGTAAAAAGGCAAAATAAAGATAATGGGATATAAATATCTCAACATCAAGTATGTTCGCTCTGACTATGCCTTGGAGTTCTACATTTTATAGCTTTCTTAGTTCGTCAGGTCCCTCTGCATTATACACCAGGGATACCAGTGCTTCGATCTGGTTAGACAGAATTATTATGTTAGTGTTGATGTCACCATCTTTGATTCGATCATGTATTTTTCTCCTACATGTGATAGGTTGACTCTAACTCCGAAGATGAGGTCTACATACCTCATACCACCTCCAGTTGTGGTTCCTCCTACACCATCACTAGCTCCACCACCTCCATGACCTCCACCACCCTTACCTCCTATTGTGATTACTCCGACGCACCCACATCCTAGTACTTTTGCTCAGTTTTTGCCTTATTAACTTTCGTATGCCACTTATATACCCTTGTTCACGGGCCACCCCATCATCCAACATGCTCCAAGTATGTTATGAGAACTTTCTTTCTACTGACAGCACTGGTGATTTGTCTACACAACATGCTACTTTATAGGACGAGCATATGCTTCCTCAAAAGGATACTTTACAGGATGTAGATGATACATATGACATTGATATGTCCATTACTCTCCGAAAGTTGAGGCATATGCGTGCTATGTATCCTCATGTTGTCCATGTTTCTTTGGGGGTTTATTCCAACAGATTTCAGGAGGTTGGTTGTAGGATTATTAGTTGTAGAGGTCCCATGAAATATCAAGAGGCTTTGCGAGACATTACGTGGCTTATTATTATGGAAAAGGATATAGATGACAATACTCTAGTCATGTGGTACATGGATCTTGGTTACTACCCCCATAAGGGCTTCTATGGTCAACTACAAATGGATGTTTATATTGAAGCATCGTGCAAATGGCATCGTTGATAGCTATGAGCCTAGCTTGTGGCTCGTGGGTCACCCGAAATTAAGGGGTGGACTATCACGATACAATGTATTCGTCATTCTACACTATGTATCCTTCTCTCTGTTGTCGTGGTACAAGACTGATCTCTATCCTAGCAGGATATGAAGAGTGCCTTTCTATATGGTGATCTTTAGAAGAAAGTCTACATGCAACAACCACTTGGGTTCAATACTGGGGGGAGGGGTATCAGAAGGTTTGCATACTTCATAAAGCTGTCTATGAAGTAGAGTCTCAGAGCATGATTCTAGAAACTCTCAAACTTGATAGAGAAGCAAGACTTTACAAGATCGACTGCAGATTATTCACTATTTGTTCATAGGGCTCAAAGATGTATTACTGTTATTATGCTCTAGGTTAATGATATAATTGTTACAGGAGATGTTGTGCATGGTATTAATGTGGATATAGAATTTCTTGGACAATAGTTTATCACCGCGGATCTTTGTTATTTACTATACTTTCTAGAGCTGGAGTTCACTAGAAACCAACATGGTATTGTGATGATCTAGAGGAAGTATGCCACTAATCTCCTCTTAGAGATTTGCATGGAAGATTTCATACCTTCCACTAATTCAATGCTTCTCAGCATAAAGATATATTATGATGATACAGAGGAGGTGAACAAGAGGACATACATAGAACTCATTGGAAAGCTCATCTATGTGACTATTACCAGGCTAGACATTTCCTTTGCTATGAGCAAAATTAACTAGTTTATGGAGCAACAGATGCATGCATATATGGATGTGGTTAACATGATCTTGATGTATCTGATGTCCTCTCCATGTACTGGATTATTGTTTAGTAGAGGAACACCCTTGCCATCATGACATGTCTGCAGACACAAACTATGTGTGATGCTTCAAGAACATGAAATCTACCTCTGGCTTTGCAGTATTCATAGGGAGCTCTTTCGTGTCATGGAAAAGAAAGAAGAAGACCAGGGTGCTAGATCTAGTGCTAAGTCAGAGTACTGAGCCATGGCACATGGGAGAACTTAGATGAAGTGGGCCATATTCGTTCTGACTAACTTAACTATTGATGCACCTCTTACCATGCATCTACAATGTGACAACAAAGATGCACTTTTCATTACCAACAATCATGCCTTCTATGAGAGGACCAAGGATTTGAGGTAGATTGTCATTATACACATGACATGATTCAGATGGGTTTTATCTCTACTTCCCACGTTTGCTATAGGCAACAGACAACATATGTTTTTACCAAGGAAATTGCCAGACATTGAGATAATGCTAGATTGAAGAATAATTTAGGAAAACAACAAAAGAATGAAGTTAAATTATTATAACTATTGTCAAGATAGATACACAGATTCTGATATAGGTATATACTGATATCAAAATAATATCTAATTATGTATCTACTTTAAAATAGATATGAATACATAAATACGATATATATGTGTAACAGGTCATATGTAGACGTATCCATATGTATTTGCACATTAATATTGGTATTACAAATTTGTAGACTAGAATAATATATTAAATTTACACATTTCATATCAATTATATCAATAATTAATGCTGTGTGTATTTGTATCCATTTAAAATCCATACAAACACATATGTCTATGCATGCAAGCGGGCGGGAGAACTTAGGTGGGTCCCTATGTCGTGTGCGTGCACGTTCATGTGCCTGCATGTGTACATGTGTATGTTAACACGTGTGTGTGTGTGTGCGTGTGTGTGATGGATACAATAGTGGATCACATACAGATGCAACCATATCCTTTTGTATATTGAAGTTGGTATATGGGATGCCTAAATAAGACAAACATATTAAATATACTTGTTTTATAAAAGTTAAATTAAAATTTAAGTTTAAAGAAAGATTGATTTCTTTCTATTTTTCTCCTTCCAAACATGAAAAGAGAATGCGTCTTATATTAAAATTTCCATTCCCAATATGAACTAAACAATGGAATGGAAAAATGTTTCTTCCAATTCTTTTGTTAGCTCCATTATTATGTTATTTCCATGTATTTTATTTCTGGCCAAACAAGGCCTTGGAATCTTAAACATAATCATTGAGGTCAATCTAGTCACCAACTTAATGGTTAATATTTGATATAATAAAAGCACGAGTAACATATCCATCATATGAAAGAGTATTTAGATAACTTATGGAGTTTCTCAAGGAGGCAATGTTTGAGATGTATCAGAGATGTTTCAAGCTGAGCATGATTGGCATCTATGCTCCATTTTGAGGTAGAGTATTGAGAATTATTTTATTTTTTATTTTTCTATGTATTTTCTTTTCTTTTCATCTTTATTATGTAATTTTCCCAACATAGTTTCTTCTCTACACATAAGAGAACTCGAGGGCCTCGTGAATAGACGATTCATCACTCTTTCCACACCATTCATCTAAACCATGTTTACCATTGAATGATCCTTAATTTTTATTTTGGCCTACATACAACCACATCCTTACACTTTGTTATAATATACGACATTTATTGGTATCTCCACTTATTATAATTTGATTAGCTCCTCACAAATTGAAACAATAAATAAGTACTATGCTATCCTTTAGCTCAGAGAATGTCATGGTGGTCATTTTGGAAAGAGAGACCAATTGACAAAAAAAGGACTACAAGGTAATCGAAAATCGTAGAAGGCAATGACCTACTGGAAGAACCTGTAAGATAACACATGGCTTACCATAATACATTAATAAAGGGTATACAGCTAAACAGATCTTTTAATCAGATCTTCTCAATCATTTATAATTTGAGTACCAGTTTTGAACAAGTTATAGCACCCCTCATTTGGAGTTGATACATTGTTAATTTATTGTTGCGAGTGGAAAAAGCAACACATGCAAACACAATCAAAGAAGGAACATGCAAGCACACATATTTATAAAGTTCATGCATAACTGTTCCACATCCTTGGACGACATCCAGTTTCACTATTTGTAAAGAAGAAGAATACTGCATACGATACAAAGAGACCTAATCCTGGGGAGTTTATATACTACTCCCAGTACAAATGGATTCCTAATGCAAACAGATCCATATACCCAAATAGAGATGCAACCACATATAAAATGTTGATTCAAGGGTGTGTCCCCAACACCCTCGTCAAGTAGGGTTTGGTGTAATAGGGAGGGAGGGTGCATCCAAACGGTTCTTCAACTGGTTCAACATAGAAAATGATTAGGATTCAAGATATATCATCAATCTCCATCTTGAATTGAATTCTCTAAGAAGCTTTGTTATGCTTCGCTACCGCTAGCCCCTTGGGTCTAGTGTCAACTATCGATATTGAGCAAATTCAAACAATGTTTGAACTTGCTCTCGAGAAGTGCCTTTGTGAACATATTGACTAGATTATATGTTGTGCCCAACTTCTTAACCTTAATCCTCTTCTCAGTGAAAATGAAGTGAAATTTAACATCTTTTCGCTTGGTCTTATCATGATACACCCGATCCTTGGATAGGCATATTACACTAAAACTATCGCGATATACGATAGACTAATCCTATTGTAGAGTGAGATATCCATCTAAGCCTTTCAGCCAAATGCCTTCCTTTGAATCTTCAATCAAAGCTATATACTCTGCCTCTATGGTAGATAAAGTAACTGATGGTAGCAATATAGCCTTCTAATTGATGATAGAACTCTCCAAAGTAAATATGTAGCTTGTCATTGACCTTCTCCCATCAACATTTGCATCATAGTACGAATATCCGGCAACCATACATTCTGAATCATTTCTATAAATGAAATCAATGTCAAATATTCCTCTCAGATACGAAAATTCCATTGACTGTCTGCCAATTCTCTCCCCGGGTTCCTCATTAATATGCTAAAGATGCACAAAATAAGCAATATCTTGTCTTGTGCATACCATTACATGCGTAAGACTACCAACAGTGATGGCATAGGGAATGTGTGACATGTGTTCCTCCTCTGCATATGACTGCAGTGCAAAAGAAATCAAGAGATGAATACTGCAGCAGATGAAGTACCTAAGGGATTTTCTTTAGATATCCCAAATCTCATTAGAACTTTCTCAATATAGTTCTTTTGAAATAAAAATTCCTTTTACACAATCCTTATGGTCATCATTCACAAAATCTTCTTCAGTGCACTAATGTCCTTCATGTCAAACTCTAAAGTAAGGAGATTCTTTAGATCATCTAATGTACTTTTCTTCCTAGCAAAAATCAACATGTCATCGACGTACATTAACAGATAGATGAAGGACTTGTTCTCCACCTTATTGTGGTAAACCTAACAATTTTATGGGCCCATTTTAAACCCAAGACCAATCATGAATATGTTAATCCTTTTTTACCATTACTTAGGAGACTTCTTAAGCCCATACATGCATTTCTTCAATCTGTATGCACAATCTTCCTTCCTCTGAAATATGAATCCATCTATATAACTCATTAGAATGTCTTCTTCAAGTTCACCATGCAACAAAGTTGTCATTGCATATAACTGCTCTAGCTTCAAGTCTTGATGTGCTACAAGAGCTAGTAGCTCTCTAATGGATGTATGTCTTACAATGTGAGAAAATATCTTGTTGTAGTCCACACATTACTTAGACCTTCCTGGAATAATCATTAATAATAAACATAAAATACCTAGCATATCCAAAAAGTGAGACCCGTGAAAGGGCCCGACAATCAGTATGGATGTTATTAAGTGTCTCCTTCGTCTTGTGAATAGTTTCACTGAACTACTTCATATGTTTTTCCCTAATATACAATGCTCGCAGAACTCTAACTTGGATCCCTTGAGATTCCTAATGAGATATTTCTGACTGAAGATATTCATCCCCATCTGATTTATGTGCCCCAACTGCATATGCTATAACTCTATTTCTGATTTCACATGAGATACCAATGCAACATAATCACTAACTATAGACCCCTGCATAACATATATGGTCTTTTGCTTGTTACCCTTGATGATAACCACTCCAACTTGGGGAACCTACATAATCCCATCCTTAGCAATATATCTATATCCTTTAGAGTTCATAACTATAAAGGATATCATGTTAACTTTTGTCACTGTCCTCACGACCCCGTCATACTTCTTGATCTTCACAGAGCCATACCTATATTTTCGTACATTACATTATTTCCCATGACGACGCTTCCACCATCAATCTTCTCATAGGTCCAGAACCACTTCATTGGGTCATACAGTAAGAAAAACATGAATGGAGAATCCATGTAATATTAGTTACTTTTTAATATGTGATGGAGAGGATCAAATTGTCTTAGGAATCCGTGCCTCCTCGAGCCACTACAGAAAATATGATATTCTCTTTCTTTTTCGAGCGGTCTTTCTTCCTATATCCAGGTTCCTTATAGTAGCTGCAAGCCTTCTTCTTTACTTTCTTTACATATCTAGAACTAGTATGACTATTTTCATGAACCATGCCCAAACCTGCAACATGAGAGTCCTCCTTTCTAGTAGCCATATGTCAAATTTCATATGTATGCAAACTCATGCAAACTTCCTTTAGGACTATCCATTTTCTACCCACACAAATGACTAGAATTTCCAAACGATAATAGAAGAGAACCTTAAAAAATCAACATAGCATCCTCATATCCTATCTCAACATCTATGTTCTTTGAATCCATCAATAATGTAGTTAAGTGATCTATCTGTTCTTTAAGAGATGTAGCTTCCTACATATGGAGAGAAAAGAGACATTGCTTCAACGGTAACTTGTTGGTTAGATACTTCGTCATGTACAAACTTTCATGTCTCGACCATAGATTGATCACATTTTTCATTGGTTACCTCATCGATAATCACATTCACCAAAATGTACTATAATCATCGAATGCACTTTATCTTCCTGCACCATTAACTCAGAGAGCTCGAGTGCCTTCGCTCGCTCCTTGTCCAATGACTCCCTTATGTCGCGCTGCTTTAGTAGGGCACACATCTTGATCTGCCATAGATTGAATCCATTCCTCCTTGTGAACTTCTCTATCTACAAATTGGGTGATATCATTTGCTTGACAATCCGAATGAAACATGATGCTCTGAGACCAGTTTGTTGCAAACATGCAAACACACAAATTTACAAGGTTTACCTGTAATTGGGTTACGTCATTGGACGATGGCTATCGGTTTCACTATTTGTGAAGAAGAAAAATACTACATATGATATAGAGAGCCTAAACCTAGAGAATTTATATATAACTCCCAATGCGAATGGATCCCTAGTGCAGAACTGCTGGTAAATTTTTTAACCAGGGGTGATGCCCTTACTCCCTCATTTGGTAAGGTATGGTGCGACCAGTGGAGGTGTGGAACATACCACAGTGCTTTAACTGGGTTCGAACAAATTATTTGGATTCAAGACATATCAACTTGCCTATTACTTGAAAACAATGCATTGTGAACGATAATGTTTGGGTTCTATTAAGCTTGTATCATCGATATATAGCAGTAGAAGGACCATGTTGTATATGAAATTATAGGATTCTCTGGATAATCACAACATTTTTTATGTTTAAAAATCATGTGCATGCGTAAATTTGTCCCCTTTGTTTCCAAGTGTAATTAACTTAAGTTCACTCTTCGAACGCATCATGTTGCTCCGTGCATACTTCTTGTAAGTCACTGTGGAGAATGACATTCTTGATGCCAAAACTAATACAATTTCATTCTAGTCAAAAGGTAAGCTCAAAGTTTTCCAAATGGTAAAAATCTTGATATCTAAGCTGAAGATCTCATTAAATCTTCATCGTGTTGGTAAGTGAAGTTTTCGGCAACTATCCTTGTGTTAATTTGTCAAGTATTCAGTTGAGCTTATCTTTAATTTTGTAGTCCCTTAACTAAAAAATTGAAGTCGCACTTTAGTCTAACTTTACTAGAGGTGTCGTACAAGCACCCAAACGTTACTATGTTTGATTGCCTCTAGCTTCTTTATGTACACTTTATTGAGATTTCAGAGTTCCTTCGTGGAAAATCATTGACAAGAAGGTTTCAAAAAATAATTTTGTATATGTGCAATAGTAAACCAACTTAACTTGTGTGCACATCTAGTAGAGCTTGTGTTCGAATAAGTAAATGATGTCCGGTAAAAACATGATGTGATATGTGCATCTGAATAATTTTAAAAGGTCCATCATTGTTCTTGTTGCGCGTAGAAGTGGCTACATTAACGAACAGGGGGATAAGCACTCAAGAAAACGACCACAAAACAAAATTTACAAGGTTCACCCATTGTCTTGATGAGGCGGCAACAAATCTCTCTTAATATAGTGGAAGAATGGCAGTAGATAGGATGATTCAAAATTTAACCACATGGGTGTTTATATAATACTCCATAGATGGATCCTCGTAATACCAATGAAAATAGGATCCAAATTCCAACACAAACAGACATTGATGATCCAAATCAATCTCTTTGAATCCATCAATGCAATCTCTATATTAGCATCCATTTTTTTAAATCCAAAATCAATGTCTTTGACCATCTAGGTGGTCTTTAAGAGGAATACCTTCAAGCTTGTAAAAGTATGTAGTCATCATTCACTCGGATAGGTCACTGCCAAAAGTGTTAATTAGCAGAAGACTAACTAGGTTTAGTCTATTTTGTATTTCTAAATTATTTTATATACAATACTTATTTTTTATGTGTATTCTTATATATTTACTTAGATTTGGACATTCTCAATATTATTATAAGAAATTAAAGAAATAATTAAATTTCAATAAAACATCAAGCATCTTAAATTTAGTTTACTTTTAAAAATTAGGATAAAAATAAATAAATGCCAAAACTATCCAGCTATAACCCACTAACCTATATTCAATTGACCACTCCATAGACCAGATTAATCGGATCGACTAGTAAGCCTAGAAGATTGATTTTTGCAAGCATAGTACCTTATTATATATAAGGAGAGAAAATACGTTGTTTTCACAATAAGTTGTTGATCAGAGAATTTAGCATGTATGATTCAGTATAAATCACATAATTAGGATAATCTTCTCATCGATGACCTCAGTGGTGATCTCATCCAACAGTCCTAACATGATCATTGGGTATATTTTTTGTTCTTGGTCGGCAATTCCAAGGGTTCATGTGCCTTTTGTCCTATCTTTGTTCAATGGTATCCGGACATGAATGTTGTAAAAGTTGACTGACTGGCCTGACTAGTAGGTCTTAGTAGTCTACTCAGTGGAGGTGGTTGATTGAGTATTGACTATTTCCAACTAAGTCAATTAGTTGACCTATCTTTGCTTGGTGACACCATAATATTTTTTTATTTTTTAATACAAACCTATCTTTTCTTCCATTATGATAGTAACAAAAAGTACAAATCTATGTAAATATATAAAAATATATGTATAAAAATGGTTTATATATTTAAAATAATTAAGAAAATTCAATACTGATTAAAGTTTGACTATATCCGATTAGTTACCCGACAATAAATTAATCCTTAGTCAGTGACTCAACCGATCGAGTATCGACTACCGATTTTCGCAACCTTGCCAGACGCCATGTTACTTGAGAAGGACACCCATCTTGACCTATTATAGTCCAAAGTTGTTCCTACTACTGAACTTCTCAATCTGCCTATTGTGTGACATCATCTCCTTCTTGCTTCATATGAACTTAATGGCTCCAATACCATTTTGTTGCGCATCGTAGAAGTGGATGTGGGATAAACAACCAAGAAAATTACAACACATGATTTATAAAGTTCACATGTAACTAGGTTATGCCCTTGACAATGGTAGCTGATCTCTCCCAATATGATGTAAAAATTGCACTACGGAGGATAATTCAAAACATTAGATCCGTAGATGGATATTCCTATTGCCAATACAAATAGGATTTAAATACAAAAAAATATTTATTAGATATCACTACAAATGAGATTTAAGTCCTAATAAAAAAAGGATATTAGGATCCAAATCATTACCAGCAGTTCTCTACATTACATCCGATGTCTTTATCATATACTTTTTGATTTACTAGTGCATTCAAGCATTTATGCTTATAAGGATGTTAGGAAATCCTTACTAAACAATTTCTCACATATGACAATGTTTGTGGGAAGTTTCTCATAAGCGAGGAATGCATTTTCATTCCAATGGAATGAGAATGCCTAAATGAATTGTTGAGTTTAGATGTACAGTTTTACTTTCATTTTTCCTTGGTTGATGATTGTGATGTGAGCTGAGTTTTTTTTTAGTTAAATAGATCATGGCTGATGATCTATTTAACTTTGTAGGACTAAATATGTAACTCACCTTCGTTATTCATTCGTTGAACAAGTGAAGATTATTGGGAATGGATCTGATTAATAGTATATCATGTACAATACAAGAATATATAGTGGTTTAGCAATGTTCCTTTATTCTCTGCTCACACTAGGCTCTCTCCTTTCTCACAAAAAAAAATATGTAGGGCCTTCGACAGTGACAAGAATAGAGAAAAAAAGCTTTGAGCTCTTGTTCTTCCCGATACTATCTTTTCTAATATATTCTAATATTATATATTAGGGGCCTAGTCTAGTCCACTTAGATCGCACGTCATTTCCCTTCTGTTGAGAAAGATTTGCCTTCTATATCCTTATTTTTTAAAAACAAATAGGTAGGACAAGCTATATTCATCTCCCATGTAAATGGGATAAAAAAGAAGTGAGAGAACATGGTGGCGAAGCCTGTTATAAAATTAAAAGACCAAGGCCACAATATGGGGTCTCATACTTGTAAATACCAACAAAAAAAATAAAAATGTTAATTTTGAATACTGTTGTATTCTATCCTAGGAAATGAGCCCTTTAATCGAAGGGAAAGGTGGGAGGACTTTGGTGGTGGGTTTTTTTTAAGTTTTGCAATTTCCAAAATAGGTCCTAATTAGGGGTGTCCAAAAATTATTAAGTTCTGTATCACTTAGATTCTATTTGTTAAAAGATCGAGTAGGATTCTGTTAAAAAATAAGATGAACCAAAATACACACACATATATATAAGAAAAATGTGCGTGCGCGCGTGCGTGCGTGCGTGCGTGCGTGCGTGTGTGTGTCTGTGTGTCTGTGTGTGTCTGTGTGTGTGTGTCTGTGTGTGTGTGTAGGTAAAATGGGGCTGCCCCCAGTTAGCTACCCCCGCCCCATTTTCTCCATGTTTTTATTTTTTTTTTGAAAATTTCTTCCATGAATATTCATCACTATATCCCTATATTGTATCATTAAAATTTCGTGTGAAACAGAGACTCCTACGGCCTCCATCCAGACAGTCATTTTTTTAACGGTAACAGGATTTTTTTAATCGACCCCGTTTGGATGGAGGTCGTAGGAGTCTCTGTTTTACATGAAATTTGAATGACATAATATAGGGATTTAATAATGAATTTACACGGTTTTAGATTTCAAAAAAAATTGTGAAAAAAGGGGCGGGGGAGCTAAGTTAGCTCCCCCTGGGGGCATACACATTTTACCCTGTGTGTGTGTGTGTGTGCGTGCGTGCGTGCGTGCGTGCGTGTGTGTGTGTGTGTTAAATGGGGCTGCCCCCTTGGAGTACCCAACTGGGCTACTCTCACCCCTATTTTCCCCTCATTTTTTTATTTCTTTGGAAAATAAAAATTTGTAAATTCATCACTATATCCTTCTAACATTCTTTTAAAATTTCGTCAGAAACAGAGACTCCTACGGCCTCCATCCAAACAGGGTCGATTTAAAAATTCCTGCGACCGTTAAAAAAATGACGTCTGAATGGAGGACCTAGGAGTCTCTGTTTCTGACGAAATTTTAATAGAATATTAGAGGGATATAGTGATGAATATACAAATTTTTATTTTGCAAAGAAATAAAAAAATAAGGAAAAAATGGGGTGGGAGTAGCCAAATTGGTTACTCCCAGGGAGCAGCCCCATTTTACCCTATATATAGAGAGAGAGAGAGAGTGATCCTATGAGAGCAAAAAATTGTGAGAGCATGAGAGAAATGATCCTAGACCACATGATTCTGTTTTCTCTCTCCTGGATAAATCATGTGGTAAATAATCACCCCTCTCATGCTTTCACAACTTTTTTGCTCCTATAGGATCACTCCTCTCTCTCTCTCTATCTCTCTCTCTCTCTCTCTCTCTCTCTCTCTCTCTGTGTGTATATATATAGAGGTAAATGGGGCTGCCCCCAGGGAGTAGCCAACTTGGCTACTCCCACCCCTATTTTTCCCTCATTTTTTTATTTTTTTGGAAAATAAAAATTTGTATATTCATCATTATATCCCTCTCACATTCTATTAAAATTTCGTCAGAAACAGAGACTCCTATGCCCTCCATCCAAACATGGTGGATTTAAAAAATCCTGCGACCGTTAAAAAAATGACGTCTGGATGGAGGGCTTAGGAGTCTCTGTTTCTGACGAAATTTTAATAGAATGTGAGAGGGATATAATGATGAAATACAAATTTTTATTTTCAAAAAAAATAAAAAAAATGAGGGGAAAATAGGGGTGGGAGTAGCCAAGTTGGCTACTCCCTAGGTGCAGCCCCATTTTACCCATATATATATATATATATGTATGTATGTATATGTATGAACCAAACTTGAATAAGATGTGTTCATTCATAATGCTCGATTCATTGAAGGTTGATTAAATTTAGCATAGTGCATGCCTAAATCTATGTAGGTATACATGGTTGTTTGCATGCAATTATAAATATTTGGTTATTAACTATTAAATATAAATCTTACTTCAGGGATAAATGAATCAAATCATCTATACAAACCTATGTTGAAGTTGGATGGAAGTGCAGAATATATGTTTTTGAATGTTTTTTCTCCAATATATTGGGAACATATTCCCCGTATAAACCGAGTCACGGTAAAATACCAAAGGTGCAATACCAACAACAACAAAGTTTTTTACCACAATTAAGTAGGGTCGACTACATGGATTTTTTTGCCTCCATTCAAATCTATTTTGGGTAATTTTTTGGCTTAAATCCAAACAACTAAGATCCCTTTGGATAGTCTCATTTCAATACTTTTTGGGCCTTTCTCGCCCTCTCTTAACTGGCTCAACATCTCAAAACTGCATCTTCTAACTGGTACATCAACCGACCTCTTCTGTAAATGACCAAACCATCTTAAGTGGCTTTCTCTCATCTTATCCTCTATCAGAGTTACACCAATTTCCTTCTGATCGCATAATCTTGAATATGATCTTTTCATATATGACCACACATCCACCTTAGTATTTTCATTTCTTCTACTGTCATTCTCTGCACATGTCTATGGTTTATAGGCCAACATTATGATCCATAGAGCATAGCAGATCTCGTGGCTGCTTCGTAATATTTTCCTTTGACTTTCAAAGGGATTTTCTTGTCACAAAGAATAGTAGAGGCTCCTCTCTACTTTGGTTAACATGCATTTATTATATGAGTAACATCTCCATTAATTTCTCTATCCTGTTGCAAAATAGATCCGAAGTATCTAAAAGAATCTTTCTTCAGAATGTTATCGTCTTTAACCTTCACTTCGAGTCCTTTACCGAAGAAACATGATATCATCGGTGAACACCATATACTACGGTATCTCACCCTGAATGTAGTCAACTCTTCCATAATCAAAGTAAATATGAGTGGACTCAAAGCTAAACTTTGATGCAAACCGATATTGATGTTAAAATAGTCTGTCCTCTTAGACTAGATCCTTACACAAGATGAAGTCTCATCATACATATCTTTTATGATGTTAATGTATAGGACAAGTGCATGTCTCTTCTCCAAAACTCTCCACAATTTCTTCCTTGAGATTGAATAATAAGCCCTTCTCCAAATCAATAAAATTCACATGGAAATTCTTTTTTTAGCTCTATAAATATCCATTGTTCTCTCAACAAGTGCATAGCTTCAATAGTTGAGCACCTGATATGAATTCAAATTAATTTTCAGTTACTTTGAAAATTTACCTCAATCTACTTTCAATCACACATTCCCAAATTTTCATAGTATGACTTATCAGTTTGATACCTCTATAATTTGAACAACTTTGAATGTCTCTTTTATTCTTATAAAGAGGCACCACAGTACTTCACCTCCATTCTTCAATCATTTTCTCGCTTCACCAAATCACATTGAATAAATTTGTGAGACAAGTCAAACATCGTTCACCTAGAACCCTCCAAACGTCTATAACAATGTCATTAAGTCCTTCCCCTTTCCCGGGTTTCATAACTTCTAAAGCTT
Source organism: Ottelia alismoides (assembly GCA_037367405.1). NCBI lineage: Eukaryota > Viridiplantae > Streptophyta > Magnoliopsida > Alismatales > Hydrocharitaceae > Ottelia > Ottelia alismoides. The sequence goes on from JAZKJV010010141.1 coordinate 125,126, forward strand.
CATCCATTTCCTTCCTTTATATTTGTCTATAGCTTGCACGATTCAGATGACCTTTTTTTATAGCAAACACTCTCTTCAAGAAGAATGAGGAACATTTACTTACTTATAAGAGTGTCCCAACTAAAACACAGATAGATTACTTTGCAACGAGGAGAAGTGATCGGTTGTGTTGCGGAGACCACACTCAGGAGAGAGCTAGACATCACAACATTGCTTGCTAGTCATGGATGTGAAAATAAAAGGATTGGCAAAGAAAGAATAGTTCCAAGATCATTAGAACTAAATGGTGGAATATTTAATTGAAGCAATCAAGCTTCAAGGACAAGGTTTAGCAGACTTATTTTGTGATGTGTAACATAAGTGCAACTGAGATGTGAGAGGCGGTAGCATCTTGTATCTAAGGGTAGCCAAAGAGATACTAGGTGAGTCTAAGGGAGAAGTCCTAGGTCAAAAAATGTCTTGGTTATGGTGTGAAGGGGTACAAGAAAAGATTAAAGATAAAGGAGCTTCCTTTAAAGCTATGTATAAGGATAGAACAAAGGAAACTATCACAAACTACAAAGTGGCGAAGAAGGAAGTAAATAAGATTGTCAGTGAACTTAATTCAAAAGCTTATGAAATTTTGTACAAAAAGTTTGACTCGAATGAGTGCAAAAAGAGATATTTTTATTAGCAAATGTAAGAGAAAGAAAGACCAAAGATCATTCTCAATTGAGATGCATCAAGGATGAAGAACGACATGTGCCTGTTACTCAAAAGGATATATAGAGACTAGATGGAAGGAGTATTTAAATAACATTTTCATTGAGAAAGGAAATAAAGAGATTACTTTTGAGAGATCTTGCTAGCTTCCCACATGTCCACTAAGATCTCCACATAGGTAAATCATCTCTCTTTGTGGAAATCATTCCAAAAAGCTTGTTTAATCCATTCCTCTAAATAAACATGCAATACATAAATTGAGATTATATTCATAACTTCTTTTTCTAATACCAATTTTAATAATTAAATCCGATCCCAAAACTTTGCACCTAAACCACACTGTCCTTCAAATCCGTACGAACAACCACTCCAACACCATTTCTACTCCTCTCTTTACCTGAATACCATAATTTATAGGCATGTCCTCTCAATCTCCCTTACTTTCTCTCCAACTCTTTTTGACTCTTGAAGACATAGTGTCTGAATATTTATTCTTTCCATTACATCTACTATCTCCATTGATTTGTTGTCAAAGTGCTAATATTCCAACTACCTATCCTCAACTTTTTTTGCGACCTAGTCTGGACTAACTTCTTTACTTGCATGCACCCATCATGCGAGAACCCTTGAAATTTTCGGATTGCATCCATGTGATGATGCAACAAAACTAGCTTATTTACTTGCATGCATTCCTCATGCAAGGACCCCTACAAATTTTGAATTACATCGAAAGACTAATGTAGCAGTCCTTGCCAATTTCTCATTGCATTTGGGTGATGCAACATGCCGTTATGAGAGAGTGCTCTAACAAAATCTATATGTTTGCTTAAATCCATGTTGAAAAGATCCAACTATCCTGAGGTAAATTCCTAAGCATTTGACTCCGATTATTTTTACGCTGGCTGTCAGCTACCTAACACAACCCTCGTTAATTTACTTGAGATTGGGACCATCCATGGCTGAGTTAGAAATTCCAACCACAGATGCACGAAGAATTTTAACATGGAAAACTACAAATGCACACAGATTTTTTAACGTGGAAAACCCTCAATGTAAGGGGAAAAACTACATGATTGATCGTTACCCAAAATCAATCACTATAATCAAAGTACTTTCACATGAGGGGTGTATACAAAGCCAATCCTATATACGGTGCTTTAAATTATCAAAGGATGGAGAATAATAAAGAGGAGAGATGTGATTAAATCGATAAATCTATCTCAAATTGTATGCAAGAAGAGTGGAGAAGAACCATTCCAAGGAATACTCCCCTCAAACTTTGTTGCAACCATGAACCCCCTTTCTTCTCCCTCCCTCTCCCCCTCTCTCTGTGCTATGACAACTTGTGTTGGGATGATGTTGCCATGCACCCATGCTCTCTATTTATACTCCATGGTCTTACCACGAATAAGAAAAGAGGACTAATATTCCTAAAAGATAATTGATTTCCTTCTACAATTAGGACTGATTTTTCCTTTTCAATTAGGACCGCCAACATCCTATACAAGGGTTAGGTTTTCACATGGAGCATAATCTACCTAACACAACAAGCCTTAATCAACAAAAACAATGTGTGCAAATGATCATATTCAAGGTTTGTTTTAAATCGAATATTTAATGTACTGAATTAAATATTTGCAAATCAGGGTTGAGTCGAATCTAACTTGAATGTTGTTTTATCTTATCAAGCTGAACCAAAACTTTTGAATATGCTAAATGGACCAAATCGAATCTAACCTGGTAGGTTACTTCACGTTCAATTGGATTACACCCCTAACCCTGATTACACCTTGCAAAATAAAAATGTTAATAATAAAAAAAGGGAACCATGGGAAAAGGACCCGTGAAGGGAATACACGTCTCACTTAAATTGTTGAAAGAACAAATAATCCATCTCAACCATAATCGAAAAGTTAGAAAAAGTATAAGAGAGATGTAAAGAGGTAAACATGTACAACAAAATAGTCATGGTCAATGTTGGACATGTGAGCCTACATTGAGCCATTATGTATTAAAAATTATTACAGATCATTCCTCAATATGAAATGAATAATAACTAATTTGCATAATAGGTCCCTTATTACAATTAGGTGTATATACCATGGCCATCTTGATATCATATTGTTATTGGTATAAAGGTTGGATAATATAGGCTTGTGTAGGGTTGAATATCTACAGAGTTATATTAAGGACTCAACTGTACCGTCAAGTGATTATCAAGAAGCGATCTCCAACTTGAGAAGGAGATGACGATCCTTACTATAAAGGATGACATCTAACCAATCTCGTGATGCAGGTTCTCTGCACAGGGAAAAAGATTCAAAGGTGTCGTGTGAGTTAAGTCAAAGAGTTGGTTGATGAATATGCATTTCATCATCTTTATTCATTTATTTTAGCTTACATCCCTTATAAAACACTTGTATATATTAATAAATTCATATTCTTACTAACTTACACATGTGTATAAATATTATACACATATTATTATTTTAACCTAACATAAATAAATAAAGAAATACATGAAAAATAAAGAAATATATATACATATATAAGAAGATTGTATATATGTAATAGATACATGATAACTCGAACCCCGAGAGAAGGTCAAGACGACCTTATCGTCTAGGAATAAAGTAGGGGGAGATATGGCCTTTAATACGAAAATCCAAAAAAATATTTGTAAATACTCTTCATTTTATACTTTATTATATGTATATTTGTATAAAACTTACACTTTTTGATTTGTACATAAATTGACCTTTAATTAAATAAATTTCGAAACAAAAGTTGTAAATAAAAATATTTTCTAAATAATAAAAATAATTGCAAAATAAAATCATGTACAGAATAAAAATAACCACATCTGGAAAAAGCCATAAAGCAATAATTGAAAGACCAATTCCGGCTCCATATAAACTCAAATTGAATAAAACTTAATTCCATCATATTATAAAAATATAGTGGTTTCATAATTTTTGGAGTTACGGTCTGAAAGACGATTTTCTGGGGTGGTTTGAAATATCATTTATTTATTTTAAATATTTATAAATATTTATTTTTATACAAATTATATTTTCCAATAGTTGTAAATACTTTTCTAATAATTATTTAAAATAAATATAAAACATTTAAAATTTCAAAACATATAAAAACTAATTTCCTTATTTAACTATATTTATAATGTATCAATGTATATACTATATGTATATAGTTTATTTCCTTAATTAACCACCACAAAAAATTAAATATTTAACATCTATTATTTAATTTTTTTAAAGTGATGAAATTAATTAATTAATTATGTAAATAATGTAAATAGTTTTATCCTTCATTAAACTCCTCCCTTCTCTTCCTCTCCATTCAAATTTTGAAAATTCAAATTCAATTTTTTCCTCTATTTATTTAGCTCCTCCTCCCTCATTCCAACTTGATCAATCTTTTTGATGAGAGGAGCCTATTCTGCAAGAGTCATCTTGTCGTAGAGAGGTGCCTAGCTTCCGAACCGTCCGATGACAATGAGTTGGTCCTCATCGAGGCCATCATGACATTATCCGCTCCTATTTTCGTGTTGTCGTGCTCGAGTCGGTGTTGGTATTTTCTCTATTTGTGTATACACAGGATTTAGAAAAAGATAAAAAAAATACAGTTGTTGTCTCTTCAGAAAAATTTTAAAAAAAACTTAACGGCAGGTGTCGCCCTCCTCAACCGTCAGCGGCACCAACCACCTCGTCGACCTTCGCCCGACCACCACCTACGATAGTGTATGTCACCCTCATCAACCATTGCCGAGCCAGTCGCAACCATACCACACACATTGCCGGCCATGTGAAGGAGCTCACTGACTACCACACCTGTACCGCCATCGCCGAACCACTTGCGGTCCATCATGAAGAACCATCGTTCAACCCCCCCATGCTAGAGCATCTCCCACGCGAAGCCATCTAAGTGGAGGAGGTGCAGGTGGATCTGCTACTACCGTCATCGCGCAGCTACCCGAACAACTTCCCCCCTCACCATCGTCCACGCACCTCACATGGGTCATCGATGCCCAACCACCTCTAGAGCACCGATCAACATCGCAAGCCGCTTATGCATGCTCAAACTTGTCTCAACTTCACCCCTTCCACAATCTCCATCACCCACGAGTCCAGAACATCAATGCCACCGCCAGCACTTCACCGTCGGACCTACGCATTTTTCATCGACCATCTTCAACAACCCCGACCACTCCCAACGCCGTCGAGCCCCTATTGAGACAACAACGCATCCCACTACCATCTTCCCAACAATGCCCAGTTCGATCTAGCAGCTCCCCACCAGTCCCCACATCCCCCGTGTTCGCCGCTTCCAGCTCCAGTTCCCTGCCGTAGAGCCAACGACGTAATTTCTTCATCGACGTTGCTACACCAGGGATTGAAGGGGGTGCCTCATCTCCTACTTCTACGTCAGGAGCTTCATCACCTCCTCCGCAAGCCCCTCGATGGTCGGAACCTCGTCGAAGGATGTTTGTACCTCGGAAGCCACCGCCGGGCGTGAGACTCGAGACCATCCACACGTAAGGTACACGTGTTCGTAGGGGGAACATTGTAGAGCCACCGATAAAGGTCTCTAATTTACAAAAGCATCCCCGCACATGACCTACCAGAAAATTTGCAGATACAACCCTAGACATTCGTCATATTAACAACGCTCCCACATCGCGCCATGGATCACGTGCTACGCATGTGACAAATGGGAATTTTGCAGAAACACCTCAGGAGTTGCGGTAATTACATTCCAGTCCTTCTAGTTGCATTTTGTTTAATTTTAGTTACTGTAAAATTGTAGATATACCCTTGTGTTCTCCCTTTATTTTAATCCTCTGTTTTGCAACATTTTATTGTTATAAAAATATCAATTTGTTCTTCAACTAATTCTCTACGATATGGTATGCTTGTGATCATTTTATTTTCAACAGTTAATTAACGATAATTGTTCTTGCTAAAATTGACATATTTTTCCCATCTTGTGCTTAAAAATTCATAAGTAATTAACCATAGCTCTGGAAAATGCCAAAAAAAATCAAAATTGTAGAACTAGTTGCATGTCACTTCATGCCCAAACAGAATTACATTTCCATGCATGCTTTGTTCTGTAAAAAATCATTTTGCATATTTCAATCTTTGATTTTTAATAAGTATTAAAACTCATATTTTAAATTTAGGATTTTTCTGAGATCAATCACCTAATGACAGATTTTAGATAGACTTACCCCTTGAAAATAAATAGGTTTAATAATTATTATAATTAATTACTGAAATTAACTTTATTTGCATTAAATCCATAAAAATATATATCTTGCATCCAAAAAATTCCAAAAAAAAATTAGAGTCATTCACTTCATCATAATTAACATCTTGGCCAAGTTTCATATTTTCAGACATCGTTTGATTGAAAATCATATTTTAGTGCCTAAAATTGGCCACATTTGCATTTACATTCCAAAATGCATTAAAAATAACAAAAAACCTGTCTCGAAAATTTTGCACGAAATTTGATAGATAAATTTATAGGTTGTTCCTTTTCCTCCTTGAGTTTAACCTTGGGACTTGCCCAAGTAAAATAAACATCAAACCACTTCGAATAAAATTGAATAAAATTTTATGGTAATTTCTTGACCGATTCTGAATTCCCGCCTACAACGAAATGACACATTAAAGCTTAATTCACACAAAATAACATAGGATTTTTACTAATCGTCACCCGTTTACATACTATTTGTTTATAAATAAAAAAAATAAAAAACATATAATTTTTTTGATCTCTCACATTTGTTTTGTAGGAAAATTGAAATAAAGAAAATAAAAATTTTAATATATGTTCCTATTTACAGTATAAAGAAAAAATTAACAACAATCGCGGCCTTGTCCTTGTGCCTGGATGTTATCCACCCACACAGTAGTGCACCGCCGCCTGCGTGGCCGCCCGCGATGCCATTCGTCCACTCTACGCCAGACCTGCACCACCAATGGCTCTGCACGGCAGTTGTGCCTCCTGTCCGACCTTCTCTCTCAGTCGCATCTCCGTCGACATCGATCTGTTTACCAGCCGTGCGAAGCGCATGTTAGCAATGTGAGCCCGAGGCATACCATTCCTACAATAAATGTTATTGTAATAAATGATTTATCAATAAAAGTTATTGATTATTTTTCACTCCCTTTCTGAGATTAAATGAATAAAATGCACTATAAGGTCCCTCTGTACAATAAGGTTTATATACCATGGCCAACTTGATGATCATACAGCTATTGATTCATTGATTGAATCATAGAGGCTGATGCTTGGGAATATCTAAGGAGTTAGATAGAGGACTCATCAAGCATCATCAAATGATTTTTAAGTGATGATCTCTAGCCTGAGTAGGAGATGGTAATTCTTTCTCATATGGATGATATCTGACTGATCTCTTGATGTAGGTCCTCTGCATGGGAATAGTGATTTGGAGGTGTCAGATTAGTTGAGTCAATGAGTTGACTTAACGAGATCGAGATAACCAAAGACCTATGTTGAATGTTGTCACATCATAGGCATGCATCCTCTGACCAGAGATAGATGTGTTGCTATATGTCTAAGTGTGTACATTTGGCAAACCAATAGGTTGATGACCTAACCAAGGTCTATACACCGGCGAGCTAGTGTGCATGTAAGGACATATGAGTAATACGATCTCTCAAAGGGATCATACATGTTCACTTGTGAACCGGAGGACATGAGCTCACTCATGAGGTATTGGGACTGATCAAATTCCATGCATGGTCGTCATGCTTTGGAAGCATGACATGAATTTGAAGGTAAGATATATATTTTGGGAAATCATGATCTATACCAATTCCCAATGACCAAGATTGAGAAACTTAGTGATCAAACCCTAAAGATGACAGTGTAAAAGTGATCTATATCTTCAGGATGGTCATAGATCTTCCAGTATGTAGGATGTACAGGTGTTGGGAATACCTGAGGGTGATGTGATCATAAAAGATTGTATAACCATGACGCTTCCATTCCGAGGGAATGATGAAATAGGTTTGGATTTTAGTGACTCCTCTCGGTAGAGAAGTGACCTAATCTTAGTCCATGCATTGGACATTGATCTGAATGAGATTCAGATACAATGAGAAGATTAGGTTTGGGGACTTGATTCAATCAAGCATCTATGAGAGGTCCATGAGATCTGGATTTGAGAAGTGATCTCAATATCCAAGTCACTATACGTGGAACAATACAATCGCCATGTCCTTATCTCCAAGTATCTGAGGAGAAATCGCATTATTCTTGAAAGGGTTCAAGAATAATTTCATAGATCTAAGCATTAAAGAATTGATGATTAAATGTGATTTAATTATCTTGATGTGTGTTGAAATTATCCAATATAATTAAATGTGATTTAATTATTGTGGATAAGAATAATGTGGATAGCAATATCCAATTATTCATAATATATTATAAATGTGATATATAATGTATTAGAGATAGCTAATTATAATTATATTTATTGATTAATTATTAATGTGTATTGGATACACATTGTGTAATTAATTGAAAATGTAAATTATATTTTGTTTTGGGTTGTGAATGTGATTCACAAATTTCCAATGGCAAGATTGCAATATTCTCAAAATTAATTATGAATTATTTTTGAAGAATAAATCACAAAAAAAGTTGTTGGATTAAATAAAGGAGATTTCCATGGAGATATGCAATCTCATGGAATCTCATGAGATTGCTCCCACTTGTAATCAAGTGGACAACCACCATAACCAATATGGAAATTGGTGGTCGTCCACCATGATCCATGGGATGCAATCTCCATTTTGGAAATCTCCATTTATTTGATTGGTTTAATTTAGGATTGATTTATATTTGATTTGTCAAATATATTTGATCTAAATTAAATTAATAGTTGTTGGTTTTTACCAACAACAATCTTGACCATTGGATTAAACATAAATCAATCTCATCCATTGATTTTATGTATCCCATGGATTGAGATCCATGGATCCCAAAACTCTATAAATAGAGAGGCATACCATGCTCTCTAAGGCTATGCTTTTGGAAGCACATATCTCTCTCTTCTCTTCCCACATGTCAACTCTCTCTCCCTCTCCTTGGTGCCCGTCCACCAAACCCTAGAGGAGAAAGTTGTCGACGCCTTCACCACCGCGCCGCCGCTTCGACATTCTTCGGTTCTCTATCTTCCTGGAGTATTACGCTCACGAAGAAGACGTTCGATCTTGTACGACGAGATCAGGAGTTCACCCTGATTGGATCATCTTGTTGGATTGCGAGGATCACACGGTTCATCCCCGCGCTCGCAAGCGTCTTCTCCGACGATCGGACTTGACACAGGAGGTCTCTTTTTGTAGAGACTTGATCAACCATGCTTCAAGAGGTATTCCTTTTATGCTTGATGTGGTTCTAGATGAAACGATTCGAGAATCGTTCTTGGATCATGTGGTTTCATCGCATGATTTTTTTTAATTCCGCTGCATAGAACAACTAGTACGACTAGTCGTTCTACATCGTATTCGATACGATGCTCATGCTTCATTGATGCGCTTGAGGATAATCTCATATCCTTCAGTGCAGTAGTGTGGCCCCATCACCTCCAGTGCACTGCGACACGCTTGTTGTTCCTCCAGAAGCCCACTACCACTGCAATTGCGCCGAACCGCCTCCAACTTCATCCGTGCTGCGGCGTACCAGGTCGTGCGACCTACACACCGCCGTGACCCGTGACTGCCCAGACTGCCTTTCGCCGACCCCCCATCGTCCGCTTCCTCCAGCAAGCCTCCGTCGCGTGCGGTGGCTTCTCGCCGCCCCCGGCCAGACAGTCCCCTGCTCCCTCGCCTTATTGTTGTAGGCGACAGTGTCACCCCCTCTCCATCGAACCACTTGTTGAAGATACGAAGAGAACAAAGGAAACCTAGAGGCGTATTTTTTAAATAAAATATTGGAAAATTTAAAAGATCCCCTTGATGTTTTCAAATTTGCAAAGAATCCCCTACACTCAAGCACACTGCATGTGATTTGCACGTGACAGACTGGGTAATTTGCGATTCTTACCTGCAATTTATCTCTTGTTTTATTTCGATGCAAGAACTTTATATATTTGTATTCAGGTCCTTGTACTCCAGACCTTGAATTTCTTGCTATTTTTATCAAAATAAATGTTTTTCATGCTTTAAAAATTCAACAAAAATGTATGAATATTCTTGTTATGTCCTTGATCATTGTATAAAATTTTCATCACATTTCATCATCATTTGATATTTCTAAAAAATCAGAAACAATGTTATTTTCTCTTTCCAAACTTGGAAAAATCATACAAAATCAAAAATATATTTAAAAATTCCAAAAAATAATGTAGGTATATTTTATTCCCCTTTAATTTCTTTCCAATTTTCATGCAATAAACATTTACAAAACTTTTAAAAGTTGCAATATACTGAAAATATTATAAAATTTGTAGAAAATTCTAGAAAAATCGAGAAATTGTGATTTCAGTCTTTGTTGTAGATAATTGTTTATTTAGAATAAAAATAAGTTCCAGTAATTTTGGGCACTTAAAATAATTTTAAGATGCAAAATACTCTTGCATGTGCACTATATACATTTGTTTACACTGTTTGATTTTTATAAAATCACAAAAAACATCAGAAAAATTTGAAAAAAAATACAAAAACATTTTAGAACATATAAAACACAAAACATTTTCTTGTATTTTTCTGAGCATTTCCAGATATTTTGAAAAATACTAAAAGAATTTGGTGTGTGCATCTTTATTCCCTTGTGCATATTTTGACTTGTGCTTTATTAGAAAAAAATTGAAAAATAAAAAACCACTAAAACTTTATTTTTGAAATTTAACTTCTAAGTTTTTAAATCGTGCTCCTTGTGTTCGACCCTAGTCGTTATACCAGGTAAATTGAATAGTGAAAACCGCTTACATTTCATTGCTTGATTTCTTTAAAGTGGTTAATATATTTTTCTTGTTGAACACGCTTGGCGATTCAGGTTACAGTGACCCTTGATTATTTGATACTTGACCCGAGTTATCAGGCGTGTCATCATAATGGCGCTATTGCCGGGGAGCACGATTTAGCAGTCATATTTCAGCCTTTATTGTCTCTTTATATTTTAACTGTTTTCTGACTTTCTCAGTTTCTTTTTGTGCGAGGGACTGCGTGGAGGATGACTTGGAGTCTTTTTGGATGACTCGTTTATGAGATGGAACAAAGAAGAGAAGAAGATAGTCATTTTATTTAGAGAACAATTAACTGAGTTGTAATAATTAGAACTTGAACTCTTGTGGACTTGGACATTATTCGGGGTTTGTTTCGCCAAGTGTTGGTGCACTTGGGGGACCTTACCGCTATTTTGTTTTTTCTTGATTTCACCTCCTAACTTTCTATTTGATTCTCGCGGATTTAGCCCCTAGACATAGGACTTTTGTTGATTGTGACGTAATTAGCTAAGGCCCAAAATCTAATTACTCATCTGTACCTATAGATCGTAATTGGACCTTGTTAAAAATAAATTGAAAAAGTTAGCTTAATTGGATTTGATACCACGTACCGTGAGGAGTCACATACAATGCTAGCAGGACCAATTGTGGCGGGCACTGAATGACTCCCAAGATTGGACTCCGGACTCGATTCGATTAGCTAACTATTGTTCTTCACGATCAATAGAAGTTGGTCGACTAAGGTTGATTTTCCCGTGCATCATATAGTTAGTTTACTTTCAGTATTTAAATTATGTGCGGATCATATTGCATGTAGAGTACTGGAGGAAGGTACACATTTTCTATCTCTGCGTGCATCATTGTATTTGATTATGCATCGGCTTTTTCGACTTCCTCCCCCTGTTTTTGGACTCAAATTAATCAAAGAGGAAATTGGAAAGCTCGTTAGGCTTTATTTTTAAAAAAAATCCAAAAAAGTGAAAATCAAAAATTAAAAAATTGGGACTGCCGATGACCGAAAAATCCGAGCAACTAAGGTAAATGAAAATGGAACTAAGGTCATTGCGACCTCGGTCGCTCGAGAAATCCGGATCAACAAGAAAATAAAGATCAGACCACCAAAATAAGGTAAGAATCAAAGAAAAATAATAGTGGCCCTGGCTAATGGATTAGCCTGGTATAGCGACCAGGGTCGGAATCAGGGAGCATGTGATGGCCTTGCGGCCTACGAAGTAATCTAAAAGAAGAATAAAATAAAATAAAAGGCTTTTTGGTGGATTTTTAAAATTTTTTATATTTTTTTGGATTTTTTATGTAATTAAGAAAATAGAAAAGCAATGAATTAAGCAACTATAAATAATTATTTATCTACTCAAAAATTATCCAAAAATTCAAACAAAAATGTTTTTATGTTTTTATATTTTTTTACTGTTTTTGGTTAATTTTTGGTAATTTTATGATTTTATTGAATTTTATAAAAATCAAACAATACAAGAAAATAGAGGTACTGTCCAGTCAGGTTTCAAAGGCCAAATTAAAATGCAAAATGGCCCTATTAAAACCTGAAGGTAATTTACCTTTAGAGAAGAAAACACAAGGAAAATTTGGCCACTGGAATTATTAATTTTTTATTTTTCTTTTAATTATTAGAATTTTTATGGGTTTTTAGGGGTTTTGTAATTTTTATAGATTTTGGAAATCCAAAATGACCAAATCTAGTCAGAAAATCAAACAAGGCGAAACAAACAATATATAATTTTTTTGTAATTTTTAGAGGTGTTTTAATATTTTTTTTTTGTGATTTTTAAAGTTAGACAGTAAGGAAAATGCATATTTTTGAATTTTTAAAAATATCAAAAAGTGTCAAAAATGTCTCCAAAAATTATAGAAAATTTTACACCATGGCAAGAGCCATGTACCCAATTTTCATCAAATTTGGAGTCGATTTGCTGTTTCATTAAATTCAAACACAAGGGCACAGTACACAAGGACCTAAATGCAATTAAAATAAGTTCCAGGGGGTCCGGTGCAAAATTTACAAGAGCTCACGTGCCCGCATGACCTGGGGCACCCAGGGACCTATTTGCAATAAAACTTAAGTCTCTGGGCTATTTAGTAACACGTACTAAAAGTCCAGGGGCCTCAGTGTAAATTACCCACAACGCACATGCACAATTTAAACCATGCACAAGGGCATATTTGCAAATATTGAAAACATAAATTCATTCAGTAACACCCTAGAATCATACGGTACATACATGCAATTAACCCAAACAATCACGTGTCGAAGCACGTGTATCACTACACACAAGGGTATAAAAGTAAATACCAGAAGAGACAAGGTGATGAATACCCATTCATCACTCTTTATTCTTCTATTTTAGCTACAAAAACCTTTGCAAATACATGTAGATATGTGTAAATACAAATAATTACCAAAAGCATGCATTGTGTAAAAACCTATAATTAGCATGTTTTGTGCACAAAATAAAAGAATAAAGAGCAAAAAGAAAAAGAGGGAAATATTTAGAATAAATATTGAGCAACCTAACCCAAGGGAGGGCTCAGCATGGGCCTGACCGCATAAAAGCCAAAGTAGAGGGAGATAGGAGCTCATGTGTATATATTTTTGTAAATAAATCTATATATTTTCCTCACCCAAAAATATGTTGTAAATATTTTGCATATATTTTGTAAAAGTGATTAAAAACAAAACAAAATCAAAATTCAAAAAATACCCTTTTACCATTGTACATAAACCACACAATGTATTTATTTAACCTTGTAAATAAATTCAATTATTTTCTAAACTTTTTGTGAATATTCTATGGCATATTTTGTAAATAAAATAAAATAACAAGAAACAAAACAAAAAATCAAATAAAAATTACAAAAATTGAAAATACAAAAATACATTGTATAAATACCATGTACATAAATGTATACATTTATTTATTTCACCCTTGTATATAAGTGATAAAAATAAAATAAAAATATTCTTTTATTCCTCATTTTATCTTGTAAATAAATAAAACACAAAATGAGCATAAAAATACATAAAAACAACAAATAAAAAATCAAAAATAAATCCATATAGTGTACATATACCTATATATAGAGCTACCCTATTTTTATTTCCAAAAATTAATTAAAAATCACCAAAAAATAGAAAAAAATAAAAGAAAAATATTTCATGTTTTGAGTTTTCTTTAATTCGGCCTATTTCTGCCCTAAAATAAATAAACAAAAATCAAGTACACGTGGCAGCGTCTGACTGGTCCACGGGGGAATGTTGACCCCGGTCAACTCCCCCGCGGAATCCTTCCTTTTCTGGAAGATGCGTGCCGCGCCTCCTTCGCCGATTTATCCACGCGTCTCCAGGCTGTCACCCACTCAACCCCCGTGCTCGGATTCTTCGCCAATCATCCATCATCCTCGCCGGATCTTCCGCCATCAAATCCACGCCTTCTATAGCTGTCGCCACTCAACCCTAATCGCCCCTGTCACCATTTATATCCCGACCTCCGCCGCCTCCGCGCCCCATCTTTGGACCATCTCCTTCTTCCCCGTGACCTCCATTGGCTTCGCGAGAGTGACAGCAAGCGTCTGCCCTTGTTGCAGTGAGGTGAGGAGGCGATTCCATCGATCCGGCGTATCTCGCCGTCCTTGCTCCGCCGCCGGCGTCGAGCATCGAGCCTCAGGCCTTGACGCCCTTCGAGGCTACGACCAGGAGCAAGATCAGCTCCAGCATAGTCTACTGCAGCCACCAGGTAGCCGATTCGACCTTCCATTTAGCGTAATTTTCGATTTCGCCCAAATCATAGCTCCGACGTATATCCCTGGTTCCGTCCACTTCGCGTAACATTTCGACCATCCGAACCGACCATCATCTTCGCCATTCCCTCACGCACCTTCTACGCACTTCCACTCAACCCAGATCGCACAGGATCTGGGAGTCGAGCTCCACCGTCTTCGCCTCGCCGGAGCTCGTTCGCCACACCGCACAGACCACCTTCACCCCGCTTTCTTGGGTCGAGGCATTTTGCCCTCGACCCGCGAAGCTTCTTGTCCACTTTGCAGGTCCAAAGGAGGTGTCTGAGCCTCCAGTCCATTCAAGACCAGAGCTTCGCTCCGCCAGCCTCGCCGGAGCTCCTCCAGGGCTCGGCTGGGCCATCAGCCATCACCAGCAGCTGCGGGACAATCCAGCGGAGCCTCTCCGATCATTTGCAGCAGCTGAGGAGGACCGGAGTCCACGCACGAGGCCGGCGAAGTTCGCCGGCCATCAGTTCTTCCTCTACCTTCCAGAGCCGTCCGATGGAGCCCTCGCTCCAGTTCTGATCCCAGCCGTCGATCTGTAGAGGAGCAGCAGCCGTTGATCCATCTGAGGATCTCATCTGGACCGTCGCAGCCGAGGAGAGAGGCGCAGGAGCCCAGCACCGCTTGATCTTCCACGTGGCCTCCCTCGGACCGTCGATCGAGCCCAAGAGCCGAAGAAGTAAAGCGCCACCCGTTCCTAGCCGTCAGATCACCCACGTGGCGCACATCCGACCGTCGGTGAATAAAGGGGTAAATATCGTAGGGCCCCCTCGTAGTTTGTTATTTTCGTTTAAGTCCTGTAATTTTTAATTCAAGTTGTTTATTTTCTGCAACATTTGCATCAAGGACCTCGTTCTTAATTTTATTTGCATTTATACCCCCGCCAGTAGAGAACCACGTGCTTCGTCACGTGTTACTTTGGGATAATTGCATAAGACCCCTTGTAGTTCTGGATGTTATTCATTGAATAAAAAGTTTTGTTTATTTGCATATATACCCCTGTGAGCCTTGATTATGCACATGTGCGTTTTATTTTGGGTAAATTGCAATTAAGCCCCCTGGACTTTTGATACGAGTTATCAGTAGGTCCTTGGGACTTATTTTTCTTGCAAATTGGTCCTTGAGTGCCCCAGGCACGTGCTTGGCACGTGTTTTGCTGGGTATTTTGCACCAGGACCCCAGAACTTTTGGGTATTTGCACATTGGTCCTTGTGCACAGTGCCCCACCTTTATTTTTGAATAAAATATCAAACGACCTCCAAATCCAATGAAATTTTGACACATGGCTCCTGCCATGGTGTAGGAATTTCTACGATTTTTGGGGACATTTTTGATTTCATTTATTATTTTTAAAAATTCAAAAACCCCTATTTTTGCTACTGTTTGACTTTAAAAATACCAAAAAAATATAAAAACTCCACCAAAAATTCTAAAAAAAATTAGGTATTGTTTCTTGCTTGTTGTGTGATTTTCTAGCCAATTTTGGCTACTGTTCATCAATTAAAAAGCCTAAAAATTGCAAAACCCTTAAAAACTCATAAAAATTGTAATAAATAAATTAAAAATCCAAAAACAATAATTAGGGTGCCTAAATTTTCCTTATTCTTTCTAGATTATAGGAAAATTACCTTTAGGGCTTTTTGAGATCCAAGAGTATTTTATTGTTGGGTCTTAAGCCTTGCGGGACAGTACCCTCTTTTTTTTGCATTGTTTGATTTTTAGTAAATAATTTACCCATTAGAAAAATTCCAAAAATTCACCAAAAACAATAAAAAACTTAAAAAACCTAAAAACCAATTTTCTGGAATTTTTGCATCATTTTTGGAGTGTTGTATAAATTGTTGAAGTTGCCTTGTCTTACTTTCTTTCACTTTCTCATCTTTTAAAAAATCTAAAAAAATTATAAAAACAAATAAAAACACTAAAAAAGACTTCCTTGGATTTCTGACTACATCGTAGGCCGTAAGGCCAATCTGTGCTCCTTGTGTTCGACCCTGGGAGCTATACCAGGTTAATCCTATAGCTAGACCGCTCTATTTTGTGTTTTGATTGATTGATCTCTTTGAGTGGTTCATTTTTCTTGATATTCTCCGTTTTTGTGATTGAGGTCGCAACGACCATTTTCCGACCTTTACCTCGATCGCATCTCCGGGCTATCAGAATGGCGCCGTTGCCGGGGAGCACGGCTTTGTAGTCAGTTTTCATTCTTCTATTTTTGTCTCTCTATATTATAATTGTTTTCTGACATTCTCTTTCTAATTTTTGTGCGGGGTACTGCGTGGAGAACTTGGAGTACACTTTTTGAGGACCCGCACGGGAAGAAGAGCAGGAGGAAGAGAGAGAGAAGAAGAAGAAATTTTCTACTTAGAGAGAGAGAGAGAGAACAATTTTTTTTGTAATAATTTAGGACTCAGACTTTGGACATTTGTGGACATTTGTAACTTAGCGGGTCTGTTTCGCCGAGCACCGGTGTGCTCGGGGGACCCATTTGGATTTTCGCGGCTTTTATCGTGGTTTTTATAGCTAGCTGCCTTTTCCGGTGTTTCTCGCGGTTTTAGCCCCTAGACATAGGAATTTTGATTGATTGTGACGTAAATTTTTAAGGCCCAACACCTAATAGAATATCTGTTCCTATAGAACGTAATTGGACCTTAATAAAATTCACTGAAAAAGTTAGTTTAATTGGATTTGAGACCACGTGCCGTGAGGAGTCACATACAGCGCTGGCAGGACCCGTTGTGGCGGGCACCGAGTGACTCCCAAGATCGGACTCCGGACTCGATTCGGTTAGCTAACTATTGTTCTTCACGATCAATAGAAGTTGCTTGTCTAAGGCCGGTTTTTCCCGTTGCACCATTTAGGTAGTTTTATTCTGTCTTTAAATTCTGCGCGGATCACTTGCATGTAGAGTGCTGGAGACAAGGTACGCATTTCTTTCTCTGCATGCATCATTGATTTCTTCGCGCATCGGCTTTTTCGTCTTCTCCCTCTGTTTTTGGCTTAATCATCAGGAGAATCGGAAAAATCGTTAGGCCGCTTGTATTTATTTTGAAAAAAAAATTAAAAAGAAAAACAAAAAAAAATTGGGACTGGATAACATTATTTACCCTAAAAGACACTGACATTAAAAATTTGTCTTGGGGAGAGCAACCCCCTCCTTGTATGGTTTGGATGCGCGAGAGAGTGACTCGTACCCTAGGTAGAACCCTCCGGTGTTATTTCTAACTGACTACCGACTCTTCCGTGCGGGCCAGTCGGTTGGAGTAGCATCGGGTATCCTAACAGGTCACGTAAGCGCTCTGATATCTTGTATGTTCACCAAATAAAATTGACAAGATAAATTGACCGAGCTTTCACGGTCTTCAGATTGTGTTGCGTTGGTGAACCGGGGGTTTGCTTTGCGATCATATTTTCTCCAGATCCCATCCGCCCAACTCGCCAAGATCAAGATGATGGGTAGACGATCTCTTAGGCAGCCTCTGGCTGCACCGCTTTCAGGCGCGTCTACTCCATCATCTAGGTTGGCCCGTGAGAGTCGAGACCAACTCTCCGGGCCCGAGTTCGATTCCACCCTGTTCCCCCTCGATCCCCTTTCTTCTGCTACTGAGAGACATGAGCCCGAGGAGAGACGAATTAATTTGACAGAACCTGAGTTAGGCTCATCTGATTTTGCAGACGTCCCTATGGCCGGAGCCGGCAGTTCAGACGATCGCCAGCCCGAACATTTTGTCTTAGACCAGGGGGCGATCAACTCCACCCTGATCGCATCATTAGAGACGGTTCAGCAACAGTTACGCGATCAGGGGGCATTCATGATAGAGATGAGGAGGGAGTTGGAGAGACTCCGAAGAGAGCGAGACGAGCCGAGCGAGCCGGAGGACATTCCTGACGCTGATGCAGAGGCAGCAGCCGCAGCAGCAGCTGCCGCAGCAGCGGCAGCCGCCACCGCAGCAAGACCGATGCGGGAGCTTCACAACCCTGGATCTACACTGATGCACCAGTGGGTGGTGATACCTGCTATCGTGGGGGATTTCAAGTTCCCTCCGAACACCCTGCAGATGCTTCCTCATTTTCACGGACTCGCCACTGAGGAACCCCACCTCCATCTCCAGGAGTTTCTGATGATTTGTAGCACTGTCCACGACCGTCGTGTGGACCAAGATACGATTCGGATGATGGCCTTCCCTTTTTCACTGGCAGATAGAGCAGCCGCCTGGCTGAAACATCTAGGGAAGTTTGTTTACACCTGGGAGCAGCTCCGCACCGAGTACTTGAACAAGTACTATCCACTCGGGCGGACAAATGCAGCAAGGGCCCTGATCAACAACTTCTCCATGCTCCCTAACGAGCAATTTCACGAGGCATGGGAGAGGTTCAGAGAGCTTCTGGATAGATGCCCACACCATGACATTTCGAAGCCGAATCTAGTTCAGAGCTTCTTTAGTGGGCTGACGCCAGAGCTTCAGGGACTGGTGAATGCTTCTTGCGGCGGGTCCTACTTTGCCAAGGACCACAACCAAGTCTGGGCCATCTATGAGGAGATGTCCGAAAATTACATGGTGATGTCCCAGACTCGGTTGTACACTCAGAGATCTCAGCAGCCGCCAGGACCCGTGCAGTATCAGCGGATAGCACGGGTTGATGCAGGTCCATCCAGTTCGTCCACAGTTGCAGCCGCACAGGCAGAGTCAGCCGCTGCGGACATGGGGATTATCAGCGAGAAGTTGGACCGCATGGAAATCATAGAGAAGAAGCAGTGCCAGGGCATAACTCAGATGGAACAAATGGCACAAACTCTGAGCGACATGAAGACCCAGCTCTTGTGTCTTCAGGAGGCACAGACGGCTCCTCAGCCCCGTCTTCAGTCGCGAGGCGATTCCGGTGGCAGCCGCAGCTCGTCCCAGCGCTCCAGCTCTTTGCAGCAGCCTAGACAAGTTCACCTTGTACAGGCGGAGCCGTACCAGCAGCAGCAGCCCTCTTACCAGTCACCACCATCTCCAGACTTACAGATGGTGGTATATCAGCCGGATCAGCCTCTGGATGTACTCCCACCAGCCCCTTACGATGCGGAACCGTTGATGGATGTCAACGGGATTTGGTATGACCGGCCCCAGCCTGGAGTCCGACGAGACCATCCCGGATTCAGGTGGGGGAATGGGGGTAACCAATCCCAACAGCAGCCAGCCGGTCAGGGAGGGCAGTACTCCCAGCAGAGAGATCACCAGCAGGCCCCAGCATACCAGCCACACCAGCCATCATCCTTCGTACCTCGTCCCTACCAGCAACAGGGACAGAGTTGGAGACGTGAGCAGCAGGCTCACCAGCAGCAGCATCCTTCCTCTTACCCCTCTCAGCCGCAGCAGCACCAGGTCCAGCAGCCTCATTACCAGAGAGGCAACCCGTCGGGTTCCCATGAGAGCCCCGCCATGGATGATCTAGCCCGCCTCTTCACAGAGCAGCAGGCTACATTTAGACGGGAGATGGACGAGTTCCGCCAGGAGATGCGGGACCTGATGAGAGGGAAGGCCGCCATCCCTGCACAGATCGAGCCTAATCCGAATAACTTGAAGAGGAAATCTGAGCAGGTAGTTCACACTGAGCCTACCCCTTCTAGTGACTCATTTGATGTTATCTCGTCGGATTTATTTGATGCTGATTTTGTCACACTTAGGAGCGGTAGAAGACCTGCAGGAGGCGCCTCATCTGAGCGACAACATGAGGAATCATCTAGAGCGCCAGATGAGGAAGAGGAGAGCGGTACTGAAGCCGCACATCATGATGAGGGTGGTACTGATGCCACCCGAGATGCTGATTCCACAGGCGGTACTGAGGCCGCCATTTCACCACATCGAGGAGGTGGTACTGACGCCACCAGCAGAGCCGAGCCAGCCAGCGGTACTGAGGCCGCAAGACGTCTAGTTGTAGAGCCAGCTAGAGGTGGTACTGAGGCCACCAACATTTATTCTGATAGAAATGTTGTTTTTCCTCGCATAAATGTATCTCGGAACTCTGATTCGAATAAAGGAAAAGGTTTAGTTTCTTCTGATCCCACTGTGATGAATGATGTTTGTGAGGATCCGGTCAACGAATCGTCTAGGCCTATTCCTAGTCCTTCATCTGAGAAGGACCCTGT
Source organism: Ottelia alismoides (assembly GCA_037367405.1). Classification (NCBI taxonomy): domain Eukaryota; kingdom Viridiplantae; phylum Streptophyta; class Magnoliopsida; order Alismatales; family Hydrocharitaceae; genus Ottelia; species Ottelia alismoides. The sequence continues at coordinate 145,780 of JAZKJV010010141.1, forward strand.
GATCCCCTTTCCTAGAGCCCTTGAGTTGGGGAAGGGGAAGAAAAAAGAAAAAGACCCAAAAAAGAGAGAGCAAGAGGAGTTCAGCCAGGGCATGATAGACCGATTTCACATCCAGCTGACTCTCAATGAGGCTTTGCAGCACATTCCTCTTCTTCAGCGATCCCTAAGAGATAGGACCACAGTCAGGAGGAAGAAGAGGAGCAAGACCGCAGAAATTCATGTGCTGACCAAAGCCACGTGTTACGCGATCCAGAACCATCTGCCGACTAAGAGGCCAGATTTAGGGGCCCCGTATGTCAGATGTCAGATTAGTGAGCAGAGGTTCGACCGTACTCTCTTAGATAGCGGATCGTCGATCAACCTTCTTCCGGCAGCCCTTCTCGACCACTTAGAGTTGGGCACTCTTAGACAGAGCAGGACATACCTTCAGTTTGCTGATCGGTCTGTCAAGAGGCCAAAGGGGTTGTTGCGAGACGTTGTCGTCACGATTCAGGGTTTGCAATTCCCCGTGGATTTTGTCGTACTGGACATGGAGACCCCTGACTCGTTGACCGATTCCCCCATCATCCTCGGTCGCCCGTTCTTGGCCACAGCCAAGGCAGTGACTGACCATGACAGCGGGAAGGTGTACTTTCGCGTCCAGGGCGAGAGTATACAAATAGAGACGGTTAAGGACCACAGAGCCAGATCCAAATCCCGCTCACATGGCAGTACAGATTCAGAGCAGCTGACAGACACAGAGCCAGACATCCACCAGGACTGTGATTTTGTGATCACAGATGATGAGGCAGCGTGGGCAGATCCTGCAGCACAGACCATCCTCTCATATTCAGCTACAGCTGATGCAGAGATGATCGTAGAGGATAGTCTGGAGAGCACAGCCCTGGTTCAGGATACTATTGAGTCAGCAGAGTCGGACCTTGATCGCGACACGATTTCCAGTGATGGTGGTACTGAGGCCACCCTGCTCCACGGTGGTACTGATACCACCGAGTCTGATATAGATCCCTCGGATTCAGAATCTGATTGGGCAGATTGTGATGATCAGATGCCAGATCTGGATCCACCTGAGCCTATAGATGAGGAGGAGGTAGAGGCAGAGCAGATCAGAGACAATGTAGAGGACCCGCCTTCTCCAGATCCAGTTTGTGAGAGTTCGTTATCATTTTCCCAGGCAAATTTGGCAGAATTGTCCGCATACACACATCTTCTTCAGAAGCCAGATTTGCCAGCACCCAGCTGTCCAGAGCTTAAGCCGCTCCCTACTTCGTTGAAGTATCGATTCCTTGCGGGAGAGTCTGAGATGTACCCAGTCATCATCTCTGCCGATCTGACTGGAGAACAAGAATCCCGTCTGATGGAGGTTCTTGAAAAGAACCGCAAGGCAATTGGATGGAGCGTAGCAGATCTCCATGGGATTAGTCCCTCGCTGTGCTCCCACCATATCTATCTCGAGGAAGGGGCAAAGCCGTCGCGTGAGTTCCAGCGGCGACTGAACCCCAACCTAAGAGAGGTTGTCATGAAGGAAATATCAAAATGGTGGAGTGCAGATTTTATTTATCCCATTTCCGACTCCAAGTGGGTTAGCCCCTTGCATGTGGTGCCCAAGAAGACGGGCATCACGACTGTGATCAGTGAGTCGGGAGAGGAGATTGCTACACGAGTACCCACCTCTTGGAGGGTCTGTGTTGACTACAGGAGACTCAACCAGGCCACCAAGAAGGACCATTTCCCCCTGCCTTTTATTGATCAGATCATAGAGAGACTGGCAGGGAAGAGCCATTACTGCTTCCTGGATGGGTACTCGGGCTACAACCAGGTGGCCATCGCTCCTGAGGATCAGGAGAAGACCACCTTTACCTGTCCCTTCGGTACTTACGCTTTTCGACGCATGCCATTTGGGCTATGTAACGCCCCTGCGACTTTTCAGAGATGCATGCTGTCGATATTTTCGGACATGGTAGGGGAGTGTTTGGAGGTCTTCATGGACGACTTCTCGGTTTACGGCGACGGATTCGATTCCTGTCTTGACTGCCTAGACCGAGTGCTCCAGCGATGTATTGCTACCCGCTTGGTTCTGTCTTGGGAGAAGAGTCACTTCATGGTGACTCAAGGGACGGTGCTTGGCCACATCATCTCCAACAGAGGCATGGAGGTTGATCCGGCCAAGGTCGATGTCATTAGGAAACTCACACCGCCGTCCAATCTGAAGCAGTTACGGTCATTTCTGGGGCACGTTGGTTTTTATAGGAGATTCATTCATGATTTCAGCAAGATTGCCCGACCGTTGACTGACCTCTTGACAAAAGACACCGAGTTTCTTGTCGATGACAAGTGTCTTTCGTCCTTTGAAACTCTCCAGCAATGTGTTATTGAGGCTCCTGTCCTTCAGCCACCAGATTGGTCTCTCCCATTCGAGATCATGACGGACGCCTCCGATTTTGCCGTAGGGGCAGTGCTAGGACAGAGGAGGGATGGAGTACCATTTGCGATACACTATGCTAGCCGCACCTTGGATTCTGCCCAGCGGAATTATACAGTCACAGAGAAGGAGATGCTAGCAGTAGTGTTTGCCCTAGATAAATTCAGATCATATATCATTGGATCCCGAGTGACCTTGTACACAGATCACACCGCCATCAGGTACCTCATGTCAAAGAAGGATGCCAAGGCCAGACTTACTAGATGGATCCTTCTACTCCAGGAGTTCGATATTGAGATCAAGGATAAACCTGGAGTCAAGAATGTGGTGGCGGACCATTTATCCCGATTAGAGCAGCCTGAGGATTCTGAGCAGATTGATCCCATTTGTGATACCTTCCCAGATGAGGCGATCCTTGCTATCGCCTCACTCCCATGGTACGCTGATATTGTGAACTTTCTCGTTGCTGGGAAAGTTCCACAAGACTGGCCCAAGCAGAGGATTGAGACCTTCCTTGCGAAGGCCAAGTCTTACCACTGGGAGGATCCCATCCTTTACCACGAAGGAGGGGATAGCATCTGGCGTCGGTGTATTCCTCAGGAGGAGCATCATAGTGTCCTCACTTACTGCCACAAGCTTGAGGCAGGAGGGCATCATTCTGGGAGGAGAACGGCACAGAAAGTGCTCCAATCCGGCTTGTGGTGGCCTACACTCTTCAAGGACTCTGATGAGTTCGTGAAGAGGTGTACTGACTGTCAGAGGATGGGCACTTGTGGACAGCGTGATATGATGCCGATGCAGCCCATTCACTTCTGTGAGGTTTTTGACGCATGGGGCATCGATTTCATGGGTCCATTCCCTAAGAGCCAGGGATTTGAGTACATTCTGTTGGCCGTAGATTATGTTAGTCGTTGGGTTGAGGCTATCCCCGCCCGAGCCGCAGATGCGAAGACAGTTTGCAGATTTTTGAAGAAGCACATCATCATGCGGTTTGGGGTTCCACGAGTTCTTATTTCTGATGGGGGGTCTCACTTCATCAACGACCAGGTGAAGGCACTTGCTAGAGAGTTCAGTATAGACCATCGTGTTGCCACACCATACCATCCACAGACGAATGGTCTAGCTGAGGTGTCGAATAGGGAGATCAAGAATATTTTACAGAAAGTCGTCCGCCCTGACCGAAAGAATTGGTCACAGCTTTTGGACTCGGTCTTGTGGGCATATCGGACGTCTTTCAAGACTCCATTGGGTACATCTCCCTTTCGCCTCGTTTATGGCAAGCCCTGTCACCTACCAGTTGAGCTGAGGCACAAGTCACTCTGGGCAGTTACAGATATATTGATGGATCCAGATGGTATAGGAGACCAGAGGAGGGCAGAGTTAGCCGCCTTGGAAGAGCTTAGAGATGCAGCTTTCTCAAACAGCCTACATTATAAGGAGAAAGTCAAAGAGTGGCATGATTCTCATATCAGCCACAAGCATTTTGAGATTGGACAGAAAGTATGGCTGTTTGATGCAAGGCTACGACTATTTCCAGGGAAGCTACAGAGCAAATGGAAAGGACCCTATTTGGTCAGAAAGGTACACGATAACGGTAGCATTGATATATCTGAGTTATCTTCTGAGAGTACCTTCCGAGTGAACGGCCAGCGACTCAAACCATTTCTAGATCATGAGCCGCGGGACGTTATTATCGCCGCTATTCATTTTGCGTGAGATGTGGTCTTTTGACTCACATCTTGTACATCTCACGCCTGATTTTCACTGTTCCTCCGCCTGTATAGATCCAGTTGTCCATATCATTCTATTCTTTAGTCCCACATCCCATCTCTCATCTTATGATTATGCTATACTTAGGGTGTACTTTACCCTAAGTATAGGGGGGATGTCGGACCTGTGAGTATTCTTTTCATTCTTTCTGCTCTTGTTTTTGCTGCCTATACTTAGGGATATTTTACCCTAAGTATAGGGGGGGCAGATTCTGTATATTCTTCACTCGGCTTTCCCTTCATGTACAGCTTTCTATACTTAGGATTAGTTAATCCTAAGTATAGGGGGAGACCACCGAGTTCCTCTCATTCTATTCATTTATTCGTTCCTGTACTTAGACATTCCTTCTCACTTCCCTTTTACTAAGCACGAGTTATGTCTTCTTCATCGCTCTTGATCACTCTGAGGACATCGTTCGAGCTAAGTATAGGGGGGGTGTGTATATATTTCATATATACTTTAGCCATAACTCGTACTTTGTGTGAAGTGTGTTAATAAATAAAATGGCTAAAAATCACAAATTTTTAAAAATTTTTCATGTACATAAACCTCTTTTATTCTTGCACATACATAGCTAGTGTACAAAGTATTTTTGTAAAAATGATTTCAAAAATCTTTTGTGTGAAGCTTGTGTAAATATTTTGTATCAAAATTATGTATATAGTACAAAATTTTTCCAAAATGTTTTGAAAATCAAAAGTTTGCAAAAATCTTGTGTAAATGTTTGTAAATATCTTTTTGCAAAACTTGCACTTCATGCATCATTCATTCATAATTTCAAAACATTTTCCAAAAACTGTGCATGATTGTAAAATATTTGTAAATAGCATCTTGTGTACATAGATGTATATAGTTTTTCCTGGATGAGAGTTGACATTTAAACTAAGCCTGGAATTAAATTGAGAAATGGAGCTTGAAAAGATCTTAATACACTTAACTTCAAGAGGAACCTTGTAGGACTTAGGGTTAAGGCTTTTCAGGTCCATAAGGGCTTAATTCTTTGAGTCCACTAGGCTATGAGCATATGTCATCTTGATGAGCCTAAGTAGAGCACTTAACAACACACGCATGACTCTCAGAGACAATGGCTTCACTTGCACCTGCACTTTACACATGGCTCTCCATGGATGAGGTGGTGAGGAGGCAGTTTCCTTTGGCTTGGGGTAGCATATGAGGGTAGTACTTCTAGGCGGAACCTCTCTTCTTTTTATAGTGAAGGAAGTGCACCTCAACTTGGTCTAGTGGTGTTGAAAGCTAACGACAGAAGCTGTGGGTTGCAATAAAGCTTCAAAAGAGGGATAGTCTACTGGCTCAAGGGGAAATTTCTTATATATGCTGCACCATGTAGATATGTTGTACAGAAGTTCTTGAAAAAAAAAATGCAAAAATACAAAAAGAACTCCAAAAAAAAGTGGTGGGTCGGATTGAAAATTTAATAACCCCACCGGAGTATGAAGCAAAAGCTTATGGTATCCATGTTACATCTCATGAAGCTTGCAGCGGGAGACTTAGCTACACTGGCTAAGCTTCCAAAACTCTATACTTCTACCCCCTCTTCTTGAGCCGGTTGCACTTGAACTTAGAAGGGAATACCCCACTTCTCGAGGAAAGAGTTGCTAGACTGAGGCATTAGAGTTACCAGGTTGAGGGAGGTTGTTTCTTTATTACTTCTGAGGTGGGGAGCCACATATCACTTACACCGCAAGGAAAGATTCATGGTCATTAGAGTTTGTGTATGTAGACTTGTTCTGATCTGGTTTATTGAGGAGTCTTGCCCATAGATTGGTGGAACTTGGAGGCTGTTGAGTTTTAAGCTTAAGTCCAAATGAGGTTCCGACACGTTAATAATCCAAAGATCTGATCGAGCTCCATATTTCAATTTAATGAAGGCAAATTTAATAAGTCAACCTTGATCCATGTACATCCTCTTTTTCTTTTTCTTTTTCTTTCTTTTTCACTTCTTTTTCAAATAAGTGTTTGCTAAGGGACTAGCAAAGTTAAGCATAGAGGGGTGATGAATACCCATTCATGACTCTTTATTCTTCTATTTTAGCTACAAAAACCCTTTGCAAATACATGTAGATATGTGTAAATACAAATAATTACCAAAAGCATGCATTGTGTAAAAACCTATAATTAGCATGTTTTTGTGCACAAAATAAAAGAATAAAGAGCAAAAAGAAAAAGAGGGAAATATTTAGAATAAATATTGAGCAACCTAACCCAAGGGAGGGCTCAGCATGGGCCTGACCGCATAAAAGCCAAAGTAGAGGGAGATAGGAGCTCATGTGTATATATTTTTGTAAATAAATCTATATATTTTCCTCACCCAAAAATATGTTGTAAATATTTGCATATATTTTGTAAAAGTGATTAAAAACAAAACAAAATCAAAAATTCAAAAAAATACCCTTTTACCATGTACATAAACCACACCAATGTATTTATTTAACCTTGTAAATAAATTCAATTATTTTCTAAACTTTTTGTGAATATTCTATGGCATATTTTGTAAATAAAATAAAATAACAAGAAACAAAACAAAAATCAAATAAAAATTACAAAATTGAAAATACAAAAATACATTGTATAAATACCATGTACATAAATGTATACATTTATTTATTTCACCCTTGTATATAAGTGATAAAAATAAAATAAAAATATTCTTTTATTCCTCATTTTATCTTGTAAATAAATAAAACACAAAATGAGCATAAAAATACATAAAAACAACAAATAAAAAATCAAAAATAAAAATCCATATAGTGTACATATACCTATATATAGAGCTACCCTATTTTTATTTCCAAAAATTAATTAAAAATCACCAAAAAATAGAAAAAAATAAAAGAAAAATATTTCATGTTTTGAGTTTTCTTTAATTCGGCCTATTTCTGCCCTAAAATAAATAAACAAAAATCAAGTACACGTGGCAGCGTCTGACTGGTCCACGGGGGAATGTTGACCCCGGTCAACTCCCCCGCGGACTCCTTCCTTTTCTGGAAGATGCGTGCCGCGCCTCCTTCGCCGATTTATCCACGCGTCTCCAGGCTGTCACCCACTCAACCCCCGTGCTCGGATTCTTCGCCAATCATCCATCATCCTCGCCGGATCTTCCGCCATCAAATCCACGCCTTCTATAGCTGTCGCCACTCAACCCTAATCGCCCCTGTCACCATTTATATCCCGACCTCCGCCGCCTCCGCGCCCCATCTTTGGACCATCTCCTTCTTCCCCGTGACCTCCATTGGCTTCGCGAGAGTGACAGCAAGCGTCTGCCCTTGTTGCAGTGAGGTGAGGAGGCGATTCCATCGATCCGGCGTATCTCGCCGTCCTTGCTCCGCCGCCGGCGTCGAGCATCGAGCCTCAGGCCTTGACGCCCTTCGAGGCTACGACCAGGAGCAAGATCAGCTCCAGCATAGTCTACTGCAGCCACCAGGTAGCCGATTCGACCTTCCATTTAGCGTAATTTTCGATTTCGCCCAAATCATAGCTCCGACGTATATCCCTGGTTCCGTCCACTTCGCGTAACATTTCGACCATCCGAACCGACCATCATCTTCGCCATTCCCTCACGCACCTTCTACGCACTTCCACTCAACCCAGATCGCACAGGATCTGGGAGTCGAGCTCCACCGTCTTCGCCTCGCCGGAGCTCGTTCGCCACACCGCACAGACCACCTTCACCCCGCTTTCTTGGGTCGAGGCATTTTGCCCTCGACCCGCGAAGCTTCTTGTCCACTTTGCAGGTCCAAAGGAGGTGTCTGAGCCTCCAGTCCATTCAAGACCAGAGCTTCGCTCCGCCAGCCTCGCCGGAGCTCCTCCAGGGCTCGGCTGGGCCATCAGCCATCACCAGCAGCTGCGGGACAATCCAGCGGAGCCTCTCCGATCATTTGCAGCAGCTGAGGAGGACCGGAGTCCACGCACGAGGCCGGCGAAGTTCGCCGGCCATCAGTTCTTCCTCTACCTTCCAGAGCCGTCCGATGGAGCCCTCGCTCCAGTTCTGATCCCAGCCGTCGATCTGTAGAGGAGCAGCAGCCGTTGATCCATCTGAGGATCTCATCTGGACCGTCGCAGCCGAGGAGAGAGGCGCAGGAGCCCAGCACCGCTTGATCTTCCACGTGGCCTCCCTCGGACCGTCGATCGAGCCCAAGAGCCGAAGAAGTAAAGCGCCACCCGTTCCTAGCCGTCAGATCACCCACGTGGCGCACATCCGACCGTCGGTGAATAAAGGGGTAAATATCGTAGGGCCCCCTCGTAGTTTGTTATTTTCGTTTAAGTCCTGTAATTTTTAATTCAAGTTGTTTATTTTCTGCAACATTTGCATCAAGGACCTCGTTCTTAATTTTATTTGCATTTATACCCCCGCCAGTAGAGAACCACGTGCTTCGTCACGTGTTACTTTGGGATAATTGCATAAGACCCCTTGTAGTTCTGGATGTTATTCATTGAATAAAAAGTTTTGTTTATTTGCATATATACCCCTGTGAGCCTTGATTATGCGCATGTGCGTTTTATTTTGGGTAAATTGCAATTAAGCCCCCTGGACTTTTGATACGAGTTATCAGTAGGTCCTTGGGACTTATTTTTCTTGCAAATTGGTCCTTGAGTGCCCCAGGCACGTGCTTGGCACGTGTTTTGCTGGGTATTTTGCACCAGGACCCCAGAACTTTTGGGTATTTGCACATTGGTCCTTGTGCACAGTGCCCCACCTTTATTTTTGAATAAAATATCAAACGACCTCCAAATCCAATGAAATTTTGACACATGGCTCCTGCCATGGTGTAGGAATTTCTATGATTTTTGGGGACATTTTTTATTTCATTTATTATTTTTAAAAATTCAAAAACCCCTATTTTTGCTACTGTTTGACTTTAAAAATACCAAAAAAATATAAAAACTCCACCAAAAATTCTAAAAAAAAATTAGGTATTGTTTCTTGCTTGTTGTGTGATTTTCTAGCCAATTTTGGCTACTGTTCATCAATTAAAAAGCCTAAAAATTGCAAAACCCTTAAAAACTCATAAAAATTGTAATAAATAAATTAAAAATCCAAAAACAATAATTAGGGTGCCTAAATTTTCCTTATTCTTTCTAGATTATAGGAAAATTACCTTTAGGGCTTTTTGAGATCCAAGAGTATTTTATTGTTGGGTCTTAAGCCTTGCGGGACAGTACCCTCTTTTTTTTGCATTGTTTGATTTTTAGTAAATAATTTACCCATTAGAAAAATTCCAAAAATTCACCAAAAACAATAAAAAACTTAAAAAACCTAAAAACCAATTTTCTGGAATTTTTGCATCATTTTTGGAGTGTTGTATAAATTGTTGAAGTTGCCTTGTCTTACTTTCTTTCACTTTCTCATCTTTTAAAAAATCTAAAAAAATTATAAAAACAAATAAAAACACTAAAAAAGACTTCCTTGGATTTCTGACTACATCGTAGGCCGTAAGGCCAATCTGTGCTCCTTGTGTTCGACCCTGGGAGCTATACCAGGTTAATCCTATAGCTAGACCGCTCTATTTTGTGTTTTGATTGATTGATCTCTTTGAGTGGTTCATTTTTCTTGATATTCTCCGTTTTTGTGATTGAGGTCGCAACGACCATTTTCCGACCTTTACCTCGATCGCATCTCCGGGCTATCACAAGGTCAACTATGCAAATTACCCAATGAAAATAAAAGTTTTAAAATATTTACAGGACTACAAAGTTATACCTAAAAATCTAAGGGCCTAAGAAGAAATTACCCTTTATTTAAGTCGAGGGCCGGATGCTCGCCACGTGGAAGATCAGATGGTGGAGACGAGGCGCGGCTAAGCATTGGGGTCCTCAGCGCTCATCCAACGGCAGAGACCTCGCCACGTGAAAGATCGGATGGTCTAGATGCGTTGGGTCTTCTTCGCTGGATGGAGGATCGAGAGGAGGCCACGTGGAGATCCAACGATGACTACTGGCCTCCTCTTAACCCTGATCGGACGGTCCGGGTATAATCTGGAGCTGGAAGGTAATCGGACGGTCGGGGAAGGTCCTCGATGAACTGGACGCCAGCGGGTTTCGCCGGGCTGGTGTGGGCGCTAAAGACCTCCTCGCGGGCTGCTACTGATCGGAGAAGAATCGCCTTGGCCTCCCGCGTCTAATGGAATCCTCCGATGACGCGACGGAGCTCCGGAGAACTCAAGCGACGTCGACAGAGGCGGAGGTGCTGTGCCTGAATGTCGAGCCCTCAGATGGGCACCTCTAGTCCTGCAAAACGACGCAACACACTCCTGGGTCGAGGGCAAAATGCCTCGACCCGGTTATGGGTGGTGAAGGTGATCGACGCGTCGGGGCGAAGGGGCTCCGACGATGCAACGACGGAGGAGCCCCAATCCCAGCTCCTGTGCGAGCTGGGTTGGATGAGTGGGTGGAGAAGGTGCGCGAAGGGAAGGCGATCGTGATGAGTGACTCCGATGGTCGGAACGAAGACGAGGGTGGTCGGAATCGGCGACGAACAGCGACGGGGGAAATTGGGCGAAACGAAAAAATAGAGAAATAGAGAAAGAGAAGGGGCTACCTAATGGATGCTATCGACTGTGGAGGAGCTGGGGATTCTCTAGGTCCTTGCCTCGAGGATCGTCGGTGTCCGAGGCTCGAGCACCACCTCCAGGCGGCGCACGGCGGTGCGTAGCTGCCGGATCGATGGTCCTCCACTCCTTCCTCGCTGCGACATAGTCGGACGCGAGCTGTCACTCTCACGGTGGCTGTGGAGGTCCTGGGGTGGCGTGAAATGATCCAAAGATGAGTGAGGAAGGAGGCGGAGCTCGGCTTATATGCGAGTGCAGGTCCGAGAAGAGGAGGTCGGGCAGGGTTCCACGAAGCGCGAATCCCCACGCGGATGACCGGGCGAGGATCTCGGATGCACAAGGAAGAAGAAGAGCATGGGGTTTGCGGATTTGGTGGTCGGGTCATGACGCGAAAATTCAGCGAAATCGGGTCGCGGGCTCAGATCCGAAACCCTGTGGTCTAAGGGGGGGAGTTGACCGGGGGTCAACATCCCCCATGGACCAATGGGGACAGGCCATGTGGAAATGTTTTGAAAATTCAAAAAGAAATAATAAATGGCCGAATTATTAAAAACTCAAAACATGAAAAATGTTTATTTTATTTTTTTCTATTTTTTGTGATTTTTATTAATTTTTCGAAATTAAAATAGGGTATGTACACTATAATGCTATACATAGGTATATGTACAATATAGATTTTTAACTTTTGATTTTTAATTACTTATTTTTTGTACATTTTTATTCCCATTTTATATTTTATTTATTTATAACATAAAATTAGGAATAAAAGGATATTTTTTTATTTTTATTATTTATATACAAGGTTTAGATAAATAGATATATACATCTATAGACATGGTGTATATACAATGTTCTTTTTTATTTTTAATTTTGTTCTTTTTATTTAATTTTGTTTTTGATGGTTTTTATTTTATTTATTTACAACATAAAAGATAGAATATATACAAATTTTTAGTGATTTTAATTTATTTATTTACAAGGCTAAATAAATATAGATAAGTGTTCTGTGTACAAGGTGAATATACACAAGTGGATATTTTTATTTTCTTTTTAATTTTTCTATTTTTATTTGGATTTTATATTTACAAATATATACAAATATATACAATCCCATTTTATTCTATTTTTGGAGGAAAATATTCTTATTATATTTATAGGTATATTTACACATGAGCTCCCTATCTCTCTCTACTTTGGCTTTTATGCAGTCAGTCCCATGCTGAGCCCTCCCTTGGGATTAGGTCGCTCAATATTTATTCTAAATATCTCCCTCTATTTCTTTTGTCTCTTTATTCTTTTATTTTTGCACAAAAACATGCTAATTATTAAACTTTATACAATGCATGTCTTTTGGTAAATTATTTGTATTTACACCTATCTACATGTATTTGCAAAGGTTTTTGTAGCTAAAATATAAGAATAAAGAGTGATGAATGAGTATTCATCACCCCCTATACTTAACTTTGCTAGTCCCTTAGCAAACACTTATTTGAAAAAGAAGTGAAAAAGAGAAAGAAAAAGAAAAAGAGGAGAATATAGATGGATTAAGGCTGATTATTAAACTCGCCTTCATTAAATTGAAATATGGAGCTCGATCAGATCTTTGGATTATTAATGTGTCGGAACCTTATTTGGACTTAAGCTTAAAACTCAACAGCCTCTAAGTTCCACCAATCTATGGACAAGACTCCTCAATAAACCAGATCAGAACAAGTCTACATACACAAACTCTAATGACTATGAATCTTTCCATGCAGAGTAAGTGATATGTAGATCCCCACCTCAGAAGTAGCAAAGAAACAACCTCCCCCAACCTGGTAACTCTAATGCCTCGGTCTAGCAACTCTTTCCTCGAGAAGAGAGGTATTCCCTTCTAAGTTCGAGTGCAACCGGCTCAAGAAGAGGGGGAAGAAGAGAATGGACCGTGGACAGTGTAGCCTTGTATCCTTGGGAGCTCTAACCAGTGTAGTTGAGTCTCCCGCTGCAAGCTTCATGAGATGTAATCATGTATACCATAAGCTTTTGCTTTATTTGAATATATACACTCCGGTGGGATTATTAAATTTTCAATCCGACCCACCACTTTTTTGGAGTTCTTTTCTTTTTGCACATTTTTTTCATGTGCAACTGTACAACATATCTACATGGTGCAACATATATACAAGGAGTTTTTCCTCTTGAGCCAGTAGACTATCCCTCTTTTGAAGCTTTATTGCAACCCACAGCTTCTGTCTTTAGCCTTCATCACCACTATACCAAGTTGAGACGCACTTCCTTCACTAAAAGAAGAAGAGAGGTTCCGCCTAGAAGTACTACCCTCATATGCTACCCCAAGCCAAAGGAAAATGCCTCCTTACCACCTCATATGTGGAGAGCTATGTGTAAAGTGCTGGTGCAAGTCAAGCCATTGTCTCTAAGAGTCATGCATGTGTTGTTAAGTGCTCTACTTAGGCTCATCAAGATGATATATGGTCATAGCCTAGTGGACTCAAAGAATTAAGTCCCAATGGACCTGAAAAGCCTTAACCTTAAGCCCTATAAGGTTCCTCTTAGAATTAGGTGGATTAAGATCTTAATCAAGCTCCATTTCCCAATTTAATTCCAGGCTAGTTTAAATGTCAACTATGATCCAGGAAAAAAATATATAAGTATTTACAAAAATGCTATTTACAAATATTTACAATCGTGCAAAATTTTTGAAAAATGTTTTGAAACCATGGATGTATGCATGAATGCAAGTTTTGCAAAATATTTACAAACATTTACACAAGGTTTTTGCAAACTTTTGTTTTCAAAACATTTTGGAAAAATTTTGTACTATATACATAATTTTTGCTATGAAATTGTTCACAAATCCTTTACACAAATAATTTTACAATCATTTTTACAAAAATAATTTGTATAAATAAATAAGTATATGCAAAATGAATTTTATATACAAGGGAGAAAATTTTTAAATTTTATGGGTTTTTAGCCATTTTTATTTATTCACACACTCACACAAAGTACGAGTTATGGCTAAAGTATATATGAAATATATACACACCCCCCTATACTTAGCTCGAACGACGTCCTCAGAGTGATCAAGAGCGATGAAGAAGACATAACTCGTGCTTAGTATAGGGAAGTGAAAAGGAATGGCTAGATACAGATATGAGTGAAAGAATGGAATGAGGAGAACTCGGTGGTTTCCCTCTATACTTAGGATCAAGTAATCCTAAGTATAACAAGCTGTACATAAAGGGAACTCCGAGTGAAGGATGTACAGAGTCTGCCCCCCCCCTATACTTAGGGTGAAAAATCCCTAAGTATAGGCAGCAAAACAGGGGTAGAAAGAATGAAAAGAATACCCGAAGGTCCTACATCCCCCCTATACTTAGGGTAAAGTACACCCTAAGTATAGCATAATCACAAGATGCGAAAAGGGACGTGGGACTAAAGAATAGAATGATATGGACAACTGGATCTATACAGGTCGGAAGAACAGTGATAATCAGGCGTGAGATGCAATAGATGTGAGTCAAGAGACCACATCTCACGCAAAATGAATAGGGGAAACATCTACGACCCGTGGCTCATGATCTAGAAATGGCTTGAGCCGCTGGCCGTTCACTCGAAAGGTACTCTCAGAAGATAACTCTGATATGTCAATACTCCCGTTGTCGTGTACCTTTCTCACAAGATAAGGTCCCTTCCATTTTCTCTGCAGCTTCCCTGGAAATAGGCGAAGCCTAGCATCAAATAGCCGTACTCTCTGTCCAGGCTCAAAATGCTTGTGGCTGATATGAGAATCATACCACTCCTTCACTCTCTCCTTATACTGTAGGCTGTTTGAGAAGGCGGTATCACGAAGCTCCTCCAGGGCTGCTAACTCTGCCCTCCTCTGGTCTCCTACACTATCTGGATCCAAAAAAATATCTGTGACTGCCCAAAGTGACCTGTGCCTCAACTCAACTAGTAAATGGCACGGCTTGCCATATACTAGACGAAAGGGAGATGTGCCCAAAGGTGTCTTGAAAGACGTCCTATATGCCCACAAGACCGAGTCCAAAAGCTGTGACCAATCCTTTCGGTCAGGGAGGACGACTTTCTGCAAAATAGTCTTGATCTCCATGTTCAACACCTCGGCTAGACCATTCGTCTGTGGATGGTATGGAGTGGCAACTCGATGGTCTATGCCGAACTCGCTAGCAAGTGCCTTCACCTGGTCGTTGATGAAATGAGACCCCCCCATCAGATATCAATACTCGAGGTACCCCGAACCGCGTGATGATGTGCTTCCTCAAAAATCTGCAAACTATCCTGGCATCGGCGGTTCGGGCGGGGATGGCCTCAAACCAACGACTCACATAATCAACGGCCAATAGAATGTACTCAAATCCCTGACTCTTAGGGAATGGACCCATGAAATTGATGCCCCATGCATCAAAAACCTCACAGAAATGAATGGGATGCATCGGCATCATATCACGCTGTCCACAGGTGCCCATCGTCTGACAGTCAGTACACCTCTTCACGAACTCATCAGAGTCCTTGAAGAGAGTAAGCCGCCATAGGCCGGATTGGAGCACTTTCTGTGATGTTCTTCTCCCTGAGTGATGTCCTCCTGCCTCAAGCTTGTGGCAGTAAGTGAGGACGCTGTGATGCTCCTCCTGAGGAATGCACCTACGCCAGATACTATCCCCTCCCTCATGGTAAAGGATGGGATCCTCCCAATAGTAAAACTTGGCCTTCGCGAGGAAGGTCTCAAGTTTCTGCATGTGCCAATCTTGTGGAACTTTCTTGGAGACAAGATAATTCACAATATCGGCGTACCATGGGAGCGAGGCGATAGCAAGGATCGCCTCATCTGGAAAGGTCTCACAAATAGGGTCAATCTGCTCAGAATCCTCAAGATACTCCAATCGGGAGAGATGATCCGCCACCACATTCTTGACTCCAGGCTTATCCTTGATCTCAATGTCGAACTCCTGGAGTAGAAGGATCCATCTAGTCAGTCTAGCCTTGGCATCCTTCTTTGCCATGAGGTACCTGATGGCGGTATGATCAGTATACAAGGTCCCTCTAGATCCAAAAAAAGTACGATCTGAACTTATCTAGGGCGAAGACTACGGCTAGCATCTCCTTCTCTGTGACTGTGTAATTCTGCTGCGCGGAATCCAATGTGCGACTAGCGTAGTGGATAGCAAATGGGACTCCATCCCTCCTCTGTCTCAGCACAGCCCCTACGGCAAAATCAGAGGCATCCGTCATGATCTCAAATGGGAGAGACCAATCAGGCGGCTGGAGAACAGGAGCCTCAACAACACATCTCTTGAGAGTCTTGAAGGACGAAAAATACTTGTCGTCGACAAGGAACTCGGTGTCTTTCGTCAGCAGGTCAGTCAACGGTCGGGCAATCTTACTGTAATCAAGAATGAATCCTCGGTAGAAACCGACGTGCCCTAGGAATGACCGTAACTGCCGCAGATTGGATGGCGGTGTGAGTTTTCTAATGACATCTACCTTGGCCAGATCAACCTCTATTCCCCTGTTGGAGATGATATGGCCAAGCACCGTCCCTTGAGTCACCATAAAGTGACTCTTCTCCCAAGATAACACCAAGTGAACCTCTATACATCGTTGAAGGACACGGTCTAGGCAGTCAAGACAGGAGTCGAATCCGTCGCCGTAGACCGAGAAATCATCCATGAAGACCTCCAAGCACCCCCCTACCATGTCCGAAAAGATCGACAGCATGCATCTCTGAAAAGTCGCAGGGGCATTGCATAGCCCAAATGGCATGCGTCGGAAGGCGTATGTGCCAAAGGGACAGGTAAAGGTAGTCTTGTCCTGGTCCTCAGGAGCGATGGCCACCTGGTTGTAGCCCGAGTACCCATCTAGAAAACAATAATGGCTCTTCCCTGCCAGTCTCTCAATGATCTGATCAATAAAGGGCAGGGGGAAATGATCCTTCTTGGTGGCCTGATTGAGTCGTCTGTAATCCACGCAGACCCTCAAAGAAGTGGGTACTCGTGTAGCGATCTCCTCTCCGAACTCCGTGACCACTGTAGTGATGCCCGTCTTCTTGGGCACCACATGTAAGGGACTGACCCACTTGGAGTCGGAGATGGGATAGATAAAATCGGCGCTCCACCACTTCGAAATTTCCTTCATGACAACCTCTCTAATATTCGGGTTCAGCCGCCGCTGGAACTCACGCGACGGCTTTGCCTCATCCTCGAGATAGATGTGGTAAGAGCACAGAGCCGGACTGATCCCCTGGAGATCTGCTACGCTCCATCCTATCGCCTTGCGGTTCTTTTCAAGAACCCCCATCAAACGGGATTCCTGCTCTCCAGTCAAATCGGTAGAGATAATGACTGGGTACATCTCATGCTCACCCGCAAGGAACTTATACTTCAGCGACGCAGGAAGTGGCTTAAGCTCTGGACAAACTGGTGCTGGCAAAACTAGCTTAGAAAGAAGCCGCATGTATGCTGCCAAATCTTCCTGAGAGAATAAGAACTTACTCTCACAAACTGGATCTAGAGAAGGCTGCTCAACTGAACTGTCTCTGCTCTGCTCGGCATCTACCTCCTCCCTATCTGCAGGCTCAGTGGAAGTCAGATCTGGCATATAATCATCACAATCTGCCCAATCAGACTCTGACTCCGAGGGATCTGTGTCTTCCAAGGTGGCATCAGCACCACCATCATCACAAGAATCTGTCTCACGGTCAAGAACCGGCTCTGTTGCCTCTGAAGTATCCTGGACCAGGAATGCGCTCTCCAAGCTCTCCTCTGTTGTCGTCTCTGCATCAGCGGAATCTGAAAGTGAGAGGATGGCCTGTGCGTCAGGATCTGCCCAAACTGCCTCATCATCTGTAATCACAAAGTCGCAGTTCTGGTGGATGTCTGGCCCGGCATCTGTCATCTGCTCTATATCTGAAGTAGTCTCTGAGCATGATCTGTCTCTGGCTCTGCTGTCCTCGACCGTCTCTATTTGTATACTTTCGCCCTCGACGCGAAAGTATACCTTCCCACTATCATGTCGGTTACTACCTTGGTTGTGGCCAAGAACGGGCGACCTAGAATGATGGGGGTATCGGTCACTGACTCAGGGATCTCCATGTCCAACACTACGAAGTCCACGGGGAATTGCAGACCCCGAATCGTGACGACAACGTCTCTAAGCAACCCCTTCAGCCTCTTGACAGATCTATCTGCAAATTGAAGGACTGTCCTGCTATGTTGTAGAGTGCCCAACTCAAAGAGATCAAGAAGGGTTGCTGGAAGTGGGTTGATCGACGATCCGCTGTCTAATAGAGTACGGTCGAACCTCTGCTCACTGATATGGCATCTGACATAAGGGCTCCTGAATCTGGCCTCTTGGCCGGCAGACGGTTCTGGATCGTGCAACAAGTGGCTTTCGTCAGCACATGGATCTTTGAATGGTGGTTCCTCCTCTTCCTTCTGACTGTGGTCCTGTCTCTAAGTGAACGCTGAAGAAGGGGGATGTGCTGCAAAGCCTCCTGAAGAGTCAGCTATATGTGAAACCGATCTATCATCTGCTGGCTGAACTCTTCATGCTCTCTCTTTTTGGGATTTTCTTTTTTCTTCCCCTTCCCCATCTGAATGGCTTTAGGGAAGGGGATCACAGGGTCCTTCTCAGATGAAGGACTAGGAAAGGGTCTAGACGGTTCGACGACCGGATCCACACATACATCATGCACCACATTGGGACCAGAAGAAAATAAACCCTTTCCTTTATTCACAGAAATGTTCCGAGATACATCAGAAGTAGTAAAAACAACAAGAATCTCAGAATACTTGGTGGCATCAGTACCATCATCGGCAGGAAGACTAGCGGCCTTAGTACCGCATTCTGGCTCGGCATCCTGGGTGGCCTTAGTACCACCTCCTCCAACTAGTAAAATGGCGGCATCAGTACCGCCGGTGAGATCAGCATCCGTGGTGGCGTCAGCACCACCGTCATCATCTCTAGCGGCCTCAGTACCGCTCTCCTCCTCGTCTGGTGCTCTGGAAGTATCCTTGTGGTATGGCTCAAACGAGGCGCCGCCTGCTGGCATCCTACCGCTCCTAGGTGTGACAAAGTCAGTATCAAAAAGATAGGCAGACATATCACCAAAAGTATCACTAAGAGTGGCATACTCAGTGCAAACTACCTGCTCAGATCTCCTCTTCAGATTGTTGGGGTTCGGCTCAATCTGGGCAGGGATGGCGGCCTTCCCTCTCACGATGTCCCGCATCTCCTGGAGGAACTCGTCCATCTCCCATCGAAAAGTAGCCTGCTGATCTGTGAGAATGCGGGCTATGTCATCCAAGGCGGGTTCTCATAGGATGGCCCATGCGACCTGACGGGTTAGCCTCTCTGGAAGTGAGGTTGCTGGTGCTGGAGCTGCTGTGGGTGAGAGGGGTACTACTGGTGATGATACTGCTGATGAGGCTGATCACGCCTCCAAGGTTGTCCCTGCTGATGGGGACGAGGACCATACTGTGGTGACTGCTGCGGCTGGGTATATGCTGGGGGCTGCTGGTGGTGGTGATCCCTCTGATGACCGTACTGACCACCCTGTCCTGATGGCTGCTGCTGGGGCTGGGCACCTCCGGTCCCCCAATGGAATCCGGGATGGTCCTGTCGGATACCGGGCTGGGGGCGGTCGTACCAAATCCCGTTGACATCCATCAACGGCTCTGCATCGTAGGGGTCTGGTGGGAGTACTGCCAGAAGCTGATCCGGCTGGTATATCACCATCTGAGTGTCAGTGGATGGTGGTGCCTGGTAGGTGAGCTGCGGCTGCTGGTACGGCTCCGCCTGTACAAGATGAACCTGTCTAGGTTGCTGGTGGGAGCAGGAGCACTGGGACGAGCTGCTGCTGCTACTCGGATCGCCTCGTGCCTGAAGACGAGGCTGTGAAGTCGTCTGTGCCTCCTGGAGACACATGAGCTGTGTCTTCAGGTCACTCAGAGTCTGTGCCATCTGCTCCATCTGCGTGATGCCCTGGCACTACTTCTTCTCGATAATTCTCCATCTGGGTCCAGCTTCTCGCTGATGATCCCCATGTCTGCGGCAGTGGACTCAGCCTGTGTTGCGGCTACCGCGGACAAACTGGATGGACCGGCTTCGACCCGTGCTATCCTCTGGTACTGCACGGTCTGTGGCTGCTGGGGTCTGCCCTGAGTGTACAATCTGGTCTAGGACATCACCATATAGTTCTCAGTCATCTCCTCGTAGATGGCCCAGACCTGATCGTGATCCTTGGCGAAGTAAGACCCGCCACAAGAAGCGTTTCACCAAGCCCTGAAGCTCTGGTGTCAGCCCGCTGAAAAAGCTCTGCACAAGGTTCGGCTTGGAAATGTCATGGCGCGGGCATCTGTCAGTCAGCTCTCTAAACCTCTCCCATGCCTCGTGGAACTGCTCATTGGGGAGCATGGAGAAGTTGCTGATCAGGGCTCTAGCGGCGTTTGTTCACCCGAGTGATAGTACTTATGCAAGTACTCGGCGCGGAGCTGCTCCCAGGTGTAGACGAACTTCCCCAAGTGCTTCAGCCAGGTGGCTGCTCTGTCTGCTAAGGAGAAGGGGAAGGCAATTCATCCGTATGATTTCCTGGTCCACCTGACGATGGTGGATAGTACTGCAGATCATCTCAAACTCCTGCAGGTGGAGATGGGGCTCCTCAGTAGCCAGCCCGTGGAACCGGGGTAGGAGCTGAAGTGTGTTCGGGGGGAACTTGAAGTCCCCCATGATGGCTGGTAGCACCACCCAACGGTGCGTCAGAGTCGATCCAGGGTTGTGATTCTCCCACATCGGTCTCGGAGGTCCTGCTCCTGCTACTGCTGCTGCTGCGGCTGCCGCATCGTCAGGTCCTCGTCCGCGGTTCTCGCGGTCGGCTCTCAACTGCTCAAGCTTTTGCCTTATCTCTATCATGAATGCCCCCTGATCCCTCAACTACTGTTGTACTGACTCAAGGGAGGCGATCAGAGTGGATTTGATCGAACCCTGGTCCAGAACGAAATGCTCCTGTTGTGGACCTCTGGGGTGATCATCACTAGCGCCGGCCATGGTCTATGAAAAAGCAAAAGACCCAAACTCAGGTGTCAAAAAAATTATCTGTCTGTCTCTCCTCTGACACTAGTATCTCGGTATCAGAAGAAGAAGGGTGATCGAGGGGGAACAGGGTGGAGTCGTACTCAGGTTCGGAGAGCGGGTCTGAGCTCCCACGAACCGACCTAGATGAATGGGCTGGAGTGCTAAAAAGCGGTGCAGCCAGATGCTGCCTAAGAGACCTCCTACCCATCATCGTGATCTGGCGAGTAAGACGGATGGGATCTGGAAAGACTATGATAACAAGCAAACCCCCAGTTCACCAACGCAACACGAGCTGAAGACCGTAAAGGTTCGGTCAATTGTCTTGTCAATTTTATTTTGGTGAACAATCAAGATATCAGAGCGATTACGTGACCTGTTGGGATACCCGATACTTTCCCAACCGACTGTCCCGCACAGAAGAGTCGGTAATCAGTCGAGAAGAGTATCGGAGGGCTCTACCTAGTGTTCGGGGTCATTCTCTCGCACAATCAAACCAATCAATGAGGGGGTTGCTCTCCCCAAGACAAATTTTTAAGTCAGGTGTCTTTTAGGGTCAATAGTCTTAGCAGTCCCAATTTTATGATTTTTCTTTTTAGATTTTTTTTCAATAAAAACAAAAACGCCTAACGAATTTTTCGGTTCTCCTGGTTATTAAGTCCAAAACAGGGGGGAGAAGACGAAAAAGCCGATGCATGAAAATCAATGATGCATGCAGAGTAAGAAATGCGTACCTGACTCCAGCAGTCTACATGCAAGATGATCCACGCAGAATTGAAAGACATGAAATAAACTAAATAAATGGTGCAGGTAGAAAATCGAGTCCCTAATCAGCAGTGCTACTCGAAAGAACGGCTAGCCGACCACCAGCCTCCAATCCAAAGAGTCCGGTCTAGACCCACCCCTCCTCTTCTCGACAGGTCGAGTTCAGGAGTAGCGCTTAACGGGGCGGGCTCGCGGCGCGTAGGCTCGGAGGTGATGAAACGACTATTTTATTAATTTTTTATTATAGGTCAAATTACCGCACTATAGGAACAGTCAATTAAATTAGGGTGTTTGGATCCTATGAATTACGTCACAATCAAGCAGAAAATCCTAAAGCTAGGGGCTCGAAAATCCGCGTGAAACCGGAAAAGGCAGGAAAGAAATAAAACCGCGTAAAAAACGCGAAAAACCGAACTAGATAAGGGGTCCCCCGAGCACACCGGTGCTCGGCGAAACAGACCCCAAAAGTCTAAGTCTCCACGTTTGGAAATGACGTGGCCAAGCACAATACCTTCAGTGACCATAAAATGGCTCTTTTCCCATGAGAGCACTAAATTGACTTCTCGGCACTTCTGAAGCACCCTGTCTAGGTGCTCAAGACAAGAATCAAAACTGTTACCATAGACGGAGAAATCGTCCATGAACACCTCGAGAAAACTGCCTACCATCTCGGCGAAGACTGCTAACATGCATCTTTGGAAGGTTGCAGGTGCATTGCACAAACCAAAGGGCATTCTCTTGAAGGCGTAGGTGCCGAACGGGCAAGTGAAGGTAGTCTTCTCTTGGTCTTCAGGGGCGATCGCCACTTGGTTGTACCCGGAGTACCCATCCAGAAAGCAAAAGAACTCCGTGCATGTGAGTCTCTCCAAAACTTGATCAATGAACGGCAAGGGAAAGTGGTCCTTCTTGGTTGCTGCATTAAGACGGCGGTAGTCAACACACACCCGCCAGGAGGTTGGTACCCGAGTAGAAATTTCTTCTCCTTTATCATTTGTAACCACGGTAAGCCCGGATTTCTTTGGAACTACATGCAGTGGGCTTACCCATTTCGAGTCGGAGATGGGATAGATGAAGCCTGCACCACACCATTTCGTTATCTCCTTCATTACGATGTCCCGGAGGTTAGGATTCAGCCTTCTCTAAAATTCACGGGACGGCTTGGCATCTTCTTCCAAATAGATGTGGTGTGAACACAAGGCTGGATTTATCCCTCGGAGGTCTGATACGCTCCAACCAAGTGCCTTGCGGTTCTTTTCTAGAACCTCGAGAAGTCGAGATTCCTGATCCGGATTCAGCCTGCTGCTGATGATGATCGGATACAATTGTTCTTCACCCGCAAGGAAAGCATACTTCAGGCCTGTCGGAAGTGGCTTGAGTTCTGGTTTTGATCTGTCCACTTTATCTGTCACTTCAGATACCATGCTGGTGGTGGGATGTACTTCTTTGAGATATTTACCATCCTCATAATCTTGTTGAGATCCCGGTGATGCACCGAACGGTTCTGCGCTAAGCTGATCATGTTCGGTCTGGAATGACTGCTCAAGTAGATGCGCCTGCATCTGAGAATCTGTCTCCCAAGAATCGTCGGAGCGTAAGGTGACAGCGCATTCCAAGTCCTCCTCAAGAGTGAGGATTTCTCGGGTCCATGGATCATCCAATGATAAGGCTGAGTCTCTGATGTCCGCAATAAAATCACAATCTGCTTCTGATACTGCCTGGCTCTCATCAGTTGTGGCATTCGGCTCTCTGTTCATGTTCATCGTGATCTGCTGGGTGTTTGAGCTGAAAGTGATCTTCCCAGACCCGTAATCAACCACGGCACCTGAAGTACGAAGGAATGGTCTACCAAGGATGATAGGGGTCTGGAGCAGGGGTGCAGGCGAGTCCATATCAAGGACTACAAAGTCAGCTGGGAATTTCATTTCCTGTACCTTAACTACACGTCTTCCAAAAGACCTCGAGGCCGCTTGACGGATCGGTCAGCGAACTGAAGGATCATGCGTGTCTGCTTGAGCGGTCCCAGCCCGAATTCTTGCATTATGGACGAGGGCAGAAGGTTGATGGAAGATCCACTATCCAAGAGAGTGCGCTCGAAGACCTGGTCAAAGATCTCACAACTGATCAGAGGTGCTCCTGTATCCTGTTTCTTCTGGGGGAGATTGCTGATAGCTGCTACCGTGGCCAAGGTGAGGACATGCCTCTCTACTTGCTGGCGTCTGTTTTCTTGCGCTGGGCGACGCCTGTTAGTACATGCCTCTTTCAGTCCTTTCTTTACGGCTGGCATGTATTCCACAGCCTTCAACAAGGGAATATCAACAGTCAATTTATCCAAAATATCCACAACACCTGGATCAGACAATGCCTTTTTTCATTTTGCAATTTTTTTGTATTTTTGTATTGCACAAGGAAAAGGAATATTTACACCACTGGCAGAAAAATGAGAGTTCTTATTTACATCAAAATCATCGCCCACAGAATGTTGTATATCCGAACTACAAAAAGGAGTACAGGCTGGATCTTGGCAAGCTGGTGCTGTTGGGCGATCAAAAAGGGTAGCGTCTGCTCCATCGGCTGGCGAGGGATTGGCTGCTGCTGGCGGCTCCTCCAATGCTGGCGCGGCTTCGCTTCTACTACAAGCTTCTTTTTGTTGTTTTTGTTTTTGCTGATTTTTTTGTATTTTCTGTTGAGGTTGCTGATGACATGGCACGACGACTGGACTGGCTTCTCCTTCTTCTTCCTCCTCACCTGCCCCTGGAGCTTGCACGGCTGATGCGGAAGATGACGATCCACTTGTTTCTTTATTCACCCCAATCCTTGTAGCAGGCAGAGACAAGGCCCTACCGCTCCTGAGAGTAACGACATTAGAATACACAGTAATATCATTTTCTGACACGGACAAGACATTACTTTCTACCTGCTCTTTTTTCTTGAAATTATTGGGGTTGGCTTCGACCTGAGCAGGAATGGTAGTTCGGGTGGCGGTCAGGTCATCAAGCCGCTTGGTCATCTCCGCTAGCCCTTTGACAAGCTGGGCTAGACAATCCATGGTGGGGTTCACTGGAGGTGCCTCGGTGGTGTCGGCGTGCAGACCACGCTGTTGTTGCATCTGCTGGTGCTGAGGCTGTTGTTGGTGGTGCTGAGGTGGGGCAGGAAGCTGCATTTGCTGATAAGAAGGAGGAGGATACTGCTGGTATTGCTGAGGCGGGGTAGCCGCATACTGGTGAAACGGCTGTGGATGACGGTACTGCGGCTGCTGCTGGTGTGGAAAATTCTGCCTCCACTGGTTGGCATACTGAGAAAGCTGATGATACTGCTGATGAGGCTGAGAGGACTGCCCAAAGCGACCACCCTGAGGTTGGTGGTATTACCGGTTGGCAAATGACTGACCCTGGGGTTGTCCCGTAGGACGGGTCGGCTGTGCTTCATGAGTCCAAACCCCATTCACTTCTTGGACTAGGGGTGGTGGTGGGAATACTGAATCAGATCCTGAGATAAACTCTGGTTGATACACAACCATCTGCTGCTGCGGCTGACTCTGATCGGGTGCCTGCACGTAGTACACGTGCTGGACTGCCGGTAGTTGCTGGCTCGGCTGAGGCTGATGTAGCGGTGGTTGCTCGTCTTTCCTCTCAGCTGGAGCTTCGAGTGGTGCTGCCGGCTGAACAGAATTGATGGTACCTACCAGCAGTTCCAACTGCTTGGTGATGTGATCCAGCTTGTCCAAATTCTGAGTCCTCTTCTTGATCACATCGAGCTTTTCGAGATCCTGTTATCGTTTCTCGATGATGTCAACTTTAGAGAGATGGCCCCCGATGATGCTGAGGTTGGAGCTCTCATCTCTCTGTTTCCTTGGACGCTACCATGTGCACTTGTTTTTGAAGGATCTGGGGCTACTTCTGATATGCCTTGGATGAAGAGAGGGCGGCCTCTCCCTCGGCCATTTCTTCAAATATCTGCCAGACTACGTCTTCATCCTTATTGACGTGTGAGCCCCCACATGCTACGTCTACGAGCCTTTGGCTTTCAATGTTCAGTCCCCCAAAGAAATACTGGACCAAGCTGGTCTTCGGAATATCATGATGAGGACATTTCTCCTGCAGGTCAGTGAATCTCTCCCATGCTTCATGTATCGACTCATGGGGTCCTTGGGAGAAATTACTGATATGGGCTCGCATCCGGTTGAGTCGACCTAGAGGGTAATATTTGTGCAGAAAGGTGGACTTCAGCTCCTCCCAGGTCGTCACAACCTTCCCCAGATGATTGACCCAATAGAGGGCCTTGTCCTGTAGGCTGAAAGGGAAAGCCATCATCTTGACAATGTCCAGAGGGACATTGGGATAGTGGGTAGTACGGCAAATGTGGGAGAATTGCTGCAGGTGAATGTACGGCTCCTCGCTGGTGTTTCCATGGAATGCAGGGAGAAGAGCAATGAATTGGGGCTTCAGCTCAAAGTGAGCGTGTACCGGTGGAATGAGGATCCATTCGGTCATCTAGATGTCTCCCGGATTGTATGTTTCTTTAAGTGTTGGTTTTGGTGGTGATTGAAATTCTAGATCATCATCATCTGCACCACCACCTCCACCTCCACCTCCTCCTCCCCTGCCTCCTCTGCCTCCTCCTCCATCGTCTCGGTTCATCATATCATTCAACATGTCCTGGAAGGTTGTCTGTGTGAGGGCCTGCTCGGTCAGCTGCTGCTGGATGGCCTGGATAGATGCCAGTAACTGTGCATTGACTTGATTCTGATCTGGCACCTGTCCCTCTGGCTGGGGTGGCTGTTGACCCTTGCCCTTTCCTCCTGGAGCCATGTCAGGGTCTGAGTCAGACGAGATGAACTCCGGAGTAGTCTCCAGGGCTCGCACTGTCTTCTATCTGCATAATGAGATAGTCCTGATCAGACTGCTTGCCATTAATGTTCAGCTGCTGAGATGAAGCTGGAATTCAGGTCAACCCCAGCATGTTGTGAATGGAAAAGGATGTAGACTGTAATCGACTTCCATTCACAACGGCGAAAGTGGGACAAAAGTGATCCCAGTTTATTGGGTGGCCAAGCGAAAGGTAGAAAACGAGGAGTCTAGAGATCGATCCGCAAAGTCCGGATCGGGATCTCGGGAATCGCCTCGAACTTATTGGCGGAGTTGAGTCCATGGAATCGATGTGGGTGTCGACATGGTCCCGACGGAAACCATCCATGGATCAACTTCGCGAAGTATAAGAGAAGATATGATGTTGGATGAAAGATATGATGGTCAACGAGGAATAAAAAGGAGTGCAAAACAGTAGAAAGGCTCAAACTGAGCGGGGGTCAAAGAGGAGTGACACAACAAAATTTGCGCAAAGGCACGGGACTTGATCTTTGAACCTTAATCTAGATCCATACAAATACAATACAAAATCGGGTTCACCAACTCACACCATGTGAAGCTGTAAAGGTTCGGCTACTTATTATCTTTTCAGTTTTAGAGTTGTTGTTTCAGGCATATCTTATAACAAGTCCTTAGTACGCAACCCTATAGGAGAGAGAGTACTGCCGGAAGGGTATCCCGTACTTGTCCTCCTCCTGTGTAACCTGTAGTCTGTACTTTTTGGAGTCCTTGTAACCCTTCCTGGATCCCTACTCAGCCAAAGAAATAGAGAGAGGAAGCCGATAGGCGAAACCGCTACTTCGGTCCTCGCTCGCAACGGAATCACCCGTGAGCGTACAAGAACCTACTCGGACGCAGGACAATGAGACAGACACCCCCGTGAAGGCGTGGCCTATGCTCGATACTTCGGACAGGATCGATGCTCTACACAACAGAGAGTCGTCATTGGTGACCAAGCCCTACTCGCCTACGTACGATAGAAGCGTCATTACTTCGGAAATCCAGGCGATACACAAGGCAGTTGCAGACAGGGTTTTTGGCTCTAATCCTTAGGGGGTCGCACTCGCTCAAGGGAGTAGGGTTTTGGTCCTCCTCCAAGGTACCTGAGAACAATGAGGGCTTTATGAACCCGGTACAATGATAGCCCATTACGGATTTTAATTAAGGTCAAAGTTTATTTAGCAGTCCCCTGGTTTTAATTTTTTGGGTTTTCACTTTTTTTGCGTCTGTTTCATACCAGCGCCTAACATTTTTGTAGATTTTCATTTAAGTCCTAGGTGCTCAAAATCAGAGGGAGATAGCGGAAAAGCCGTGCAAGTTGGTTTTATGATGGAAATCTCACCATTGAACCGAATGATGCATGCTGAGTTAGAAGACTTACAGTGCATCCCAGCTCTCTCCATGTGGTATGCAAAACAGAATTTTTAAACCTATCTACATGGCGGTGTGCATTCGACAAAATCACCCTAAACATTAGCTGCTATTAACGTGAAGAACCACAAGCTGGTCACTTATCTTTAACCTAAGGGTCCGGTCTTGGCTTAACCCTCCTCTTCTCGACACACTCGAGTTCAGGAGTAGCGCTTGATGGGGTTCGCTCACGGTACATGGGTTAAGAGATAAATGACCGAGCTGTTTAAGTTTGACTAGATCCATACGAAGTAGACTATAGGAACATGCATTCTTATTAATGTTTGGACCTAGCTACCGAGTCAAGCAACATATATCTAGGGGCTCCAAGCACACAAAACAAAGTAAAATAAAGGCGGAAAGCATAAAACAGCGGAAAACAAAGAAAAGAAGTTGGTAGAAATCACGGAAAACAGCGATGAGGCCCCCAGGTGAACAGACACCCGGGCACTGGACCTCATTGTGAAGAGTAGAGTCCTGTTAATTATTACATGCCAAAATTGTCTCTCTCTCACCATAAATTACAGAAATAATCCTAAGTGTTCTAAGCCTATCTAATCCCCATCTCCTTGCTTCCTTGATGCTCTCTCTCCAAGTCGTCATGAGGTGAAGACCACCCTCCTCCAAGCTCGGCTGCCTTGGCCTCCTAAGAAGCCATCCTCGCGTGGCGGGCCCTCGCATCAAAGTCACAAAAAGATTGCATTACTATAGCTCAACCAAGCAAAATAGAGCAGATATAAAATAATCACAATAAATGAATCAACCAATAGAGCATGGTGATTAATGATAATAAGAATAGCTGCTCACAAAATCAATGATGAATCAAAAATGTACACAAGAATGAAAAAATAAATTAGGCTATGCTCATTGCTCCCCGGCAACGGCGCCATCTGATAACGAGGATTTTCCACAAGGGTCACCATGAATAATATAAATAAGTCGTCGCCGAGGCGACCGCTCGCAGAATACCCAAGTTATACAACAATTAACCCACAATGAAAGAATGTATCAATCAAGCTCAAAAAGAAATGTGAATTAATCTTTTATTACTCTACCATAAAATGCATAGGGAACAAGCATGTAGACGTCGAATCACAGAGAGCAATACAAAAATGCATAAGCCTATATGTACCACGGAGTCATCCATGTGTGAAGCCTATTTTTGTGGGTTTTTTGAATTTTATTTTTTTTAATTTTTCATTTTGTATTTTGATTTTTGATTTTCTGATTTTTATATTTTATATTTTATATTTTTCTATTTTCTTTCTCAATATGGGAAAATAAGGACAATGTAATAAAAGACAAGATAAAGTATTTATAAAAATGTGCAGAAATAACCAAAAAGTCAGACATAAAATGTTTTTGATATTTTTAGGATTTTTTACTATTTTTGTGATTTTTGGGTATTTTTCAAACTGTTTTTCGTATTTTTAAATACTGAAATAAAGCAAAACAGTGGGAAAGCTACTGGCTGGAGATAAAATTGGGAATTAAAAATAGCAAACAGCCTTTTTCCGCACTATTTTTCTAATAAAGATAATAAAATATAGCAGAAATAGGAATTGAGTTCATATTTTTCTGATTTTTCTTTGATTTTATATATTTTTTTGAAGTTTTTGTGTATTTTTGAATTTTTTAAGGTTTTCCTTTTGAGATTTTTAGGGATTTTTGGACTGACACTGAAATACGTTACAATACACACTAGGGAATTTTTTTCGGAATTTTTAGAGGTCTTTTAATATTTTTTGGTATTTTATAAGCTAGACAGTAAATAAAAGACATGTTTTTTATTTTTAATAAATGCAAAAATACAACAAAATTAAGATCCAAAAATATGGCGTGTGAGAGCATGTTAACAGATGCTTATATCCATTCTTGCAAGATTTTTCAAATTAAAATGGGGGACAAAATAAATGGACAAAGCATACAAAGATAACTGGCCTGGCAGGGGCATTTTTGCAATTAAAATAAGTGGCAGGGGTATCCATGCAAAAATTTCAATAAAAATGAACGTTTAATTTTTTTTCAGGGCCAATCTACAATTACTAAAACCCGGTGGGGTTTAGATGCAAAAATCACGCGCCTCACGTGGGGACTGCACGTGAGGCACAGAGGGACTAAAACGCAAATATACAAACTTTAAGGGTCCTTCTACAATTTATACAACTTATTTACAACTTAACCTTTTATTTTGGGTCTTAAACTATAAATACAAAAAGCGAGGGGTTAGTTGTGAAATTTACCCCTAATAAGCGTGCGATCTGACGGTTGGACCGCTCCCGCTTGCCACATGTCGTGCTCCTGTCGGCCGATGACGATTCGCAGATGACGGCGGAGATTAGATAAGCTTCGCTGATCGGACGGTCGATGCGACGCTTCATCTGACGGCTCTAGTTCTATCTGGGCCGACTCCTTCGATCTGACGGTGTTGAAGATGCCTGGAAGAACAGGGAAGAAGCTCGCCCCCGGCGAGCATCGATCGAGCAGCTCGGTCTCCTCCGGGCACCTTCCTCGCCTCTGACGCGCTCTACTCGTAGCTGGCAACCTTCCGCATCTCCTGAAGGTCCTATCATGGCTCCTGGAGGTCCGAGTAGCTCGGTCGAGGTCGGTGAAGTCGCGGACCTCCAGGAACCTCTTCCTGGTTCAATTCGAGCCCAGAGGGGGCTCTTCCTTCGTTTGACCTGCATAGGAAGAACCGGGGGCGAGAGGGCTACCTCCTCGACCCGGGGTTTTGAAGCTTCGCCGCAAAATGGAGTGGGGCGGAGGGGCTCCGACGAACGACGGAGGGGGAGCCCCGATTCGCCAAGACCAGGGGTCCTGGGTTGGTCAAAGGGGTGCGATCGATGGAGAAAACGAAGGGGTATGAAATGGGATGAACAAGGCGGTCGGACACAGTCGGATTCACGGTGAGGAAGTCGCCGGAGCTCAGCTCCGGTGAACTTCGAATTTTTGGTTTTACACTAAAAGGATTAACTAAAGACTAACCTAACTACTGGAATTAAAAGCTGACATGAAAAACTAACTAAAAAGTGATAAAAGGATCAGCTCTTATACCTGGGGGCCACCAGGGAGCAGGGCGGACGCCGGAGCTCCGTCGCGTCAAAATTCTCCTTCCTCCGGCCGAATCAAGATGCTGGAGCACTCCCCTTGTCACGAGGAATGATCCAGGAACAAGATCAAGGCTTTAGGTTGGAATGAAATTGGCCAAATTCGAGGAAGGAGGCGGAGCTACTTATTTATAGACATTGGCAAGGAGCCTTATTGACCGGCGATTATTACTTAATCCAATGAGTATCTGATCGATCCAAGGAATCGGCGGGCATCAGTGATGATTAGAGAACAATTCTTGTGAAGGAAGCGAGCTCGATCGATGGATGGGATGGCCGCAAAAACGGGATGAAAATCGGGGAAAAGATGTTTCAGAGACGCCAACGCTGGGATGGGACAGTTGACCAGGGGGACAACGAAGGCCGGCGCCCCATTGGTCCACGTCAGCCGCTAAAAGAAAAACAATAAATTTTAGCCTAAATTGATTTATTTACAATAGTAAATGGTTTTATTAGAATTTTCTTAAAACATAAAAAATGTGTATTTTTTCATGTAGTATTTATTTATGATTTTTATTGAATTTTTCAAAGTGTTTTATTATGGTTTTAATTTAATAATGTGTATATGTATGTATTTAGATGTATTTTTGTGTATTTTATTTTTAATTTGTTTATTTTCTTTGATTATTTTATTGGCTTATTTTATAAATTTATAATTTACTTTTGTAAATATAAAGGTATTTTTATTTAATTTTTAGGAGTTTATTTACATTTTTAAATAAATAGTTGTATGCATATGTAAGTCTACTTATGGGTATTTTACCTATATATTATATACATTTTATTTATTTAATGAATTTTATTTTGTTTTTATTTAGGATTTGTATTTTTAATGAGTTATATATAATATATATATATTATTATAAAAATATGGATGAATAAAGAATAAAAGAATTAAATTCCCTTTTATTTATATACATATAGGTAGCATAGGTCTTTTGTCTATGTAGCCTATAGCCTTATTTAATTTTTCAAACTCTTTTTGGTTTTCTTTAAATTTCAATATATACATGTATTATATACTTCATTTACAAGATTCTAAAAATATAAATTTGTAGAAATAATAGGTATTGAATAAAATGAATATTTTAATCAGGTATTATGTACAAGGAGGGCCAAAAACCTAACTTCTACAGGTGAACTCCAAAAATTATGAAACTAATTTTATTAAATAGTTTATGGAAAGCTATATACAATTAAAGATGAGTTTGGGTGATTTGGAGTTTTTATTTGCAAGATATGGGTCTGTGAAGTTCAGATTTTTTGCTTTTTATTCTGTGTATAAAATGTACACTGAGTATTATTTTTACACAAACTCAATTTTGTATTTTTATTTACATTATTATCTACAACTTTCATGAACAAAGTTTCTTTATTTGATGAATAAATAATTATGCACAAAATAGGTGTCAAAAAATGCATAAATAAATACATGAATAAATGAGGTATTATTGTACACTGGCCCTTATCTCCCCCTACTTTATTCCTTGTCGACCAATACCCTATTGGCCTTGGTCTCGGGGTTTGGGTCATAAAATATTTGCAATATTTTACTCCTTTTTCTTTTCTTTCCTTTATTCTATAATTTTGGCCTTAAACACCTTATTTAATGTGTAATTAATACAAAGAATCATGAATTCTATTATATCCAATTTGATGCTATTGACATGCATTTGCTGGGGTTTTTGAGGCCAAAATGATAGAATAAAGGTGATGAAATGGAGATTCATCACCATGTCCTTATCTCCAAGTATCTGCGGAGAAAGCACACTATTCTTGAAAGAGTTCAAGAATAATTCCTTTGATGAATTATGTATCCAATCAATAAGATGTTGATAATTAAATGAGATTTAATTATCAAGAATAATATGAATAAGATTCATATTATGAGAACGATTATCCAAGATAATTAAATGAGATTTAATTATCAAGGAAATACAGATTGTGGATAGTCCTATCCATGCTATCCATAATATCATGTATATTATAAATATGATTTATAATATATTAGAGAGAGCATCTTTTTAAATAACATTTATTAATTGATTGTTAATGTGAATCGGATTCACATTAAGCAATTAATTGGAAATGTAATTTACAATTTTGTTTGGGTTGTGAATATGATTCACAATTTTTCAATGGCATGATTGAAATATTCACTAATTAATTTGGAAGTAATTTAGTCAATATATTTGCAATAAATTTTGTTGCAAATAATTAAGAGATAATAATATAATATAAAAAAGGAGATAAAATCCGCCAAAAATAGGTGGTGTCACCCATGAATTGGGCGACGCCCCCCCCCCCCTTTAGGAGAGGATTATTATCCTTTTTATCATTATCTTGTGATAATTGATTTTATTGAATTAAATTATGTTGCTTATAATGAAACATATATTTCTTTTAATATAAATTAATAAGTTGTTGTTTTGAACAACAGTGATCATGGCCATTGATTAAAAACACATAATAATCAAACCATTGATTTTGTGTATCCCATGGATTATAATCCATGGACTCCCAAAATAATTTATAAGAAGGGAAACAAAAGACCTTTCATGATATACGTCTACTCTCTCTCTATCTACTCTCATTCTCACGCCATCTCTCTCTCTCTAAAGGTGGTCGTCCACCTTGAGATCTTAAGAGAAATGCAATTGTAGCTACGCCAACGTGTTGTCGCCTCGATTGCTCGTGGATCTCCGTCTTCTTTGGAGCTTCTTGTACTAGAAGGATACGTTGGATTTCATTGGACGAAATCAGGAGATTCAAGGCTTGGATCTTCATCGAGGCTTGCAGGAAGCACGCGTCTCATCATCGCACCCGCAAGTGCCATCTTCATGGATCGGACTTGAGTCAGGAGGACCTCTTACTTTAGAGATCAAGTGATCACAACCACACTTCAATAGATATTTTTAGTACTTTTTGGTTAGATGAAACGATCCAAGAAGCGTTCTTGGGATCATGTGGTTTCATCTTATGATTTAAAAAATTTTAAGTTCCGCTGCACCAAGCGACTAGTGCGACTAGTCGCTCCCATCGCATAAGATACGATCCTCACGCTTCCGTGATGCGCTTGAAGATTCCTAATATCCTTCAAGTGGTATCAGAGCCTTAGGTAGGAAGGTTTTGGATACGATCCGTAAACCTAGGATGGCTTGGGTTCATTAAGGTCGCGAAAGTTTTTTATCAAATTTCATTTCGCCCCTCTGTTTAGTGAATGAATTAGGCCATGTTTAGAATGTTTAAACAATAATTAATCACTTGTATTTTGTTCCCCATTAAATAAGGAAACTATAGGATCTGAGTTTACGTAATTTGGATTCCGTTTGCTCAAGATATGGCCATTTGAATAAACATGTATTCACTGTTGCGGGAACTGCGAATCTTAACATGATTAATAAGTTAATTAATGTTTTTATGCACCTACAAATGCGTGAAATATCACTTAAATTCTGTCATAAATGAAATTAGCAATCTTAGAAAACTTATTTTGCGTAATTTGGATTTAAATTGATCGAGCTATGTTGATTTTAATGATTAGGGGTCACTCCTGGAAATTAACAAACTTGATCATGAACCTTGTGATAGTCATTCAAATAAATGAAAATTAATTGTTAATTTTCTGAAATGAATATTGATAAATATTTTTTAAATATTTAAAGATGATAATTATTTCCTTGAATGACATTTCACTAACCAAAATGATAAGATAGTTGATCTTGATCATAATTGGTTGATATAAAATCATCAACAAACATTGTTTTTCATACAAACCTCTAGTTTATCCTACAATAGTTTTAGGATAACTTTTATATGCAAATCCCTCTTGCTTGAATAGGATTGGGGATTTGTTTAGCAAATCTCCTTATAATATTATCAAAATGGTTTTGATGAATATTATATGGTATAATTTCGGTTTAAAAACCGATGAGCATCTCAAAGTACACAATGATCTATTTGGCATTATCCTTTCCTGAGGTGGATAAGGTGTCTAGTCAGGGAGTGTTGGGTAGCAGGTTGCATCAGTTGCGGTCTATCCCACTCCCGTTGGTATTGGTCATGACAGCGGGTAAGGACTCTATAATGCCGGAGAAATCAAGGTGTATTTTTCTAATTATTAAAATTCAAATAATACGTGTTTTGAGATTATACCTTCTATTCAAGAAATAATCAAGTTTGTTGATTATAAATTGGATTGATAATTAATTTAATGTGATTAAATTGATTATATCCAATTAAAAGCACACTATTATGAATAGATGTGTATTTCCCTTGGAAGAATTAATTATGTAAATATGATTCATGATAATTAATTACTTAATTATAATTTGAATATGAGGTGGAGGATCACATAAGTGACATCCATGGTCTCATGTCAAGGCAAAGGATTCTGTTGCCAGATATTGTATATAGGAGACGCATGTCCAAAGTGACAGCTCCTATATACAATTTATTTGGATCGGGTTCTTTGCTTCTCGAAAGAGTAAGGCCGTATATGTAGTGACCCCAATATCAGGTCCTCATATTATTGGAGCGATATTGGATTGCTTATAGCGAGTATTATGCATGTTGACGGTTGGTTCAATTAACGACGGGTCAACATCATCTTAAGGGTGGTGGGCCCGAGTGTTAAAGACCGAATTGGGAGATGCAAGTTGGACTTGCAAGGTGAAATGTATTCCCGCTTCTCTTTATTCGAGTCACAGGTTCTCATATTATTGGGATGTGACAAAGATAGAGAGGAGATCTCAATTCTTGCTTGAGATATAGCAGTAAGTATATCTCTTGCTTTGAAAGATAATAAGAGAATAAACTTTCAAAGTGGACAGAGCAAGACAAATTTAATTTAAAATGCCTTAATCAAATGTTTTAAAATGAATATATAATTATTTATATGTTCTAATACAGTGCATTCTTAATTTCAGAAAATGAAGTCCATGAACCCACTGAGCAGGCTCCTGGAGGTCAATCAGTTGATCGAACCAAATTATTCGGATTAGATCCAAAATTTGGATCTTGTCCTTTCTGTGGAGCACGGTTCATATGTGCTATCCAAGGACAAGATAACAGACCCTCAAACTCCGGAAGATAAATCTTTTAATGAAAATATGATGAAGATCATAACTTGGTAAGATGGTATATACGTGGCTCATTGTCCAATGTGCTTCCGAAGCAGCATGTGGAAATGAACCATTGCCAAGAAATCATGTTGAATCTAAAAGAAATGTTCGGTGACATAAATCGCACACAACATTATAATGTGATGAAAGAGCTTATTCGCTGCAAGATGCAGGAAGGGACCTCTGTCAGAGAACACGTACTCAAAGTGTTTGGATACCTCTCTGAATTGGAAACCCTGGGAGCCTACATGGATTCTGAAATGCAGGCTGATTTCATTCTGTTGTCGCTCCCTAAGTCTTTGAACAACTTTGTTGTGTCATATCACATGAGCAAAGGTGATTTTA
Source organism: Ottelia alismoides (assembly GCA_037367405.1). NCBI lineage: Eukaryota > Viridiplantae > Streptophyta > Magnoliopsida > Alismatales > Hydrocharitaceae > Ottelia > Ottelia alismoides. The sequence continues at coordinate 182,242 of JAZKJV010010141.1, forward strand.
CTAACGCTAGGTTGTTAGCTGCATTAAAGTCTGTAGAAGACGTAATGAAGAAGGACAACCCCTCTGCTAGTGCAATGGTTGCACAAGTAAAAGGGAAGCGTGGTCAGAAGCAAGGTTCTCGGAAGGGCCTGCCCCAAAAGAGAAACAAAAAGAGTTAAGGAGTTGGCTCATCTTTCAATGCATCCACGTTGATAGCGTCGAAGAAAACCAATATTTGTCACCACTGCAAAAAGCCGGAGCACTGGCAGCGTAATTGCCCAGAATACCTAAAGTTGGTTGACAAAGGTAAAGCCCTAGCAGGTATAAAATATACTTTCATCATTGAAACTAGTTTTCTCGTTGGACGAGAAGGAAGTTGGGTAATAGATTTTGGTGCTTCTGTTCATGTATGCAATTCGTTGCATTTGTTTCAGGAAACTAGGAATCTGGAGCAAGGGGAGATAGTCATCCAGATGGGATCTGATGCAAGTGTTGCAGCACTCGCCATCGGGACCTGCCGACTATCGTTATCTAGTGGTAGAGTCTTAGTATTTAAATAGTGTCTTTATGTACCTGAATTCAGGAGGAACTAGATATCTATATCTAACTTGTTAGAAATAGATATTCCTTCCTTTTCTCTAGATAAATTTATTGTTGATGGTGTTTTGACTTCTGGTGGATTCTATGAATTGTGCATTGATGAACATGTCATGAATGTCACTACCACTAATAAGAACCCTAAAAGATCCAAGGAGAATGGAAATCATTCAAATATGATTTAGCATCAAAGGCTTGGTCATTTATCTGTTGATAGGATCAATAGATTGATAAAGGATGGACCTTTAGATTTTCTACAAGTTCAATCTTTACCTACCTGTGAACATTGCATGCGAAGTAAAATGACCAGGATGCCTTTCCGTAATAAGGTTACAAGATGCGAAGATATTCTTGACCTAGTACATACTGACGTACGTGGTCCCTTCACTACCGTGACTCGAAATGGATATCGATATTATTTGATGTTTACCATTCGTGATACGGTTTTATCTTCCAACTACGTCATAAATCTGAAACCTTTGAAAAGTTCAAAGAGTTTAAGGCTTTGGTTGAGAACCAGACCGATAGGAAGATTAAACGGATTCGATCTGACCGAGGTAGCGAGTACCTCTCAGATGAATTCAAGGAATACCTTAAAGAGAATGGTATTGTATCCAATCTCACTCCCCCTGGAACCCCCCAACATAATGGTGTTGATGAAAGACGCAATAGGACCATCATGGACATGGTTCATTCAATGATGAGCAAAGCACATTTACCTTTTAGTTTCTGAGGATATGCAGTAGAGACTGCAATATATATCCTGAATAAGATTTCTAGCAAGTCTATACCTAAAATTCCTCACGAGCTTTGGTATGCTACCAAGCCTAGTGTAAGATACTTGAGGATTTGGGGTTGCTTGGTCCATGCGAAGAACGTGGACGCAGGTAAGCTAGAATCTCGCACTCGTGAGTGTTACCTCATTAGGTATGTTAAAGATGGTATTGGATACCAGATCTATGACCTTGAGACCCAAAAGGTTTTTGTCTCTAGAGATGTGAATTTCTGGATGATGATTTCCTTAAAGGTTAAGACAAAATGAAGTAGAGGAACTCATTGAATCCCCTAAGAATTTCTGAGCTTCCTGAACCTGAAACTAAAGAGATAAATAAAGATGAAACAAGCATACCTCTTCGAAGGAGCTCGAGGGTGGTTGCACCACCTGAAAGGTATGGATTCCATGTGTCAAGTGAGACTGACAATGATCCTACTTCATTTGATGAAGCACTTGTGGATCATGACATGGATAGATGAATGCTAGCAATGAAGTCAGAAATTGGCTCCATGTATAAGAATGGTGTATAGACAATAGAGGATCCACCTAAAGGGGTAAAACCCATTGGGTGTAAATGGATCTTCAAGAGAAAAGGGGGACCTGATGAGAAAGTAGAGACTTTCAAAGCACGGCTCATAGCTAAGGGCTACATACAGAGAGAAGGCATCGACTATGATGAGACGTTCTCTCATGTGGCTATGCTTAAGTCCATCAGGACACTTCTATCTATAGCTGCATCTCTTGACTACGACATCTAGCAGATGGACGATAAGACAGCTTTCCTCAATGGATACGTCGAGGAGGATATCTATATGGAGCAACTCCATGGATTCATAGTTGAGGATGGCAAAGTATGCAAGATAAAGAAATCCATCTATGGGCTCAAACAAGCTTCTTGTAACTGGAACATCAGATTTGACAAAACCATAAAGAGTTATGATTTTGTGCAGAATCCTGATGAACCTTGTGTGTACAAGAAGCTTAATGGTAGCGCCATTGTGTTCATCGTGCTTTACGTAGATGATATCCTAATCATTGGGAATGATACATGAATGATGACCAGTGTGAAAATTTGGTTATCCCATACCTTTGAGATCAAAGATCTTGGAGAACCTCTTACATCTTAGGCATGAAGTTGTTCAGAAACCGAGAAAAGAGGATATTGGGATTATCACAACATGGATACATTAAGAAGATTCTTGAACGATTCCGTATGGATAGTTCTAAGAAAGGATTCCTTCCCCTAAGACATGGTATCCATCTGTATAAAGGGATGGCTCCTCAAAGTGTTGAGAAAAAGAAGGCCATGGCTGGATGCCCCTATGCATCAGTTGTAGGTAGCTTCATGTATGCCATGATGTGTACTAGGCCATACATCTGCCATGCAATGGGAGTGGTAATTCGTTACCAATCCTTCTATGGAGAGAAAAACTGGAATGCAGTAAAGAACATATTCAAATATCTAAGACGAACGCAAGATTACATCTTGGTCTATGGAGATGGTGATCTGCAAGTCTTGGGATATACAAATTCAGACTTCCAGTCAGATATTGATGATCGAAAGTTGAAATCAGGGTTTTTGTTCCTGTTGAAGGTGGTGTTGTGAGCTGGAGAAGCAAGAAGCAGGACACTATGGCATATTCAACAACAGAAGCGGAATATATTGCCGCATCGGATGTTGCAAAGGAGGTGGTGTGGTTGTGCAAGTTCATCTTGGAGCTTGGCATAGTTTCCTCTGATATTCCCATCCTGTTATTCTGCGATAACACGAGAGCCATTGCCCAGGCAAAGGAACCCAGATGGCATCAAAAGAGAAAGCACGTGGAAAGGAAATACCACATCATTCGAGAGATTTAAAAGCGTGGTGATATCATCATCACCAAGGTGGCCTCTGCCGACAACGTTGTTGATCCTCTTACCAAACCTCTAACACAGAAGCTTTTCGACCAGCACGTAATGAGTATGGGTTTACAGATTGTTCATGAATGGTTTTGAGGAATAGTGGGAGATTGTTAGCCATGTGAGCCTGAGGCGAACCATTCTTATAATAAATGTTATTGTAATATTTATGTTTTATCAATAAAAGTTATTGATTGTTTCACTCCCTTTCTGAAAGTAAATGAATGAATGCATTATAAGGTCCCTTTGTACAATTAGGGTTATGTACCATGGTCGTCTTGATAATCAAATAGTTGTTGATTCATTAATTGAATCATAGAGGCTGGTGTTCGGATGAATATCTAAAGAGTTTGATAGAGGACTCATCAAGCACCATCAAATGATTATTAAGAGATCATCTCTAGCCTGAGTAGGAGAGGGCAATCCTTTCTCATAAAGGTTGGTATCTGACCGACCTCTTGATGCAGGCCCTCTGCATGGGAATAGAGATTCGGAGATGTCAGATTGGTTAGGTCAAAGGGTTGACTTAACGAGATTGAGATAACCTAAGTCTTATGTTGAATATTGTCACAGCAAAGGCACACATCCTCTGCATGGGAATAGAGATTCGGAGGTGTCAGATTAGTTAGGTCAAAGGGTTGACTTAACGAGATCGAGATAACCTAAGTCCTATGTTTAACGTTGTCACAGCATAGGCACACATCCTCTGACCTGAGACAGATGTGTTACTATATGTCCGAGTGTGTACATTTGGCAGACCAATAGTTTGATGACCTAACCAAGGTCTATACACCGGCAAGCTGGTGTGCATGTAAAGGCATATGAGTAATACGATCTCTCAAAGGGATCATATAGGGTCACTTGTGAACCAGAAGACATGAGCTCACTCATGAGGTATTGGGACCGATCAAATTCCATGCATGGCCATCGTGCTTTGGAAGAATGACAAGAATTTGAAGGTATGATATATGCTTTGGGAAAGCATATGATTGATATCGATTCCCAATGACCAAGATTGAGAAACTTGGTGATCAAACCCTGAAGATGACAGTGTAAAATTGATCTATATCTTCAGATTGGTCATAGGTCTTCCAGTATGCAGGATGTATAGCTATTGGGAATACCTGAGGGTGATGTGATCATAAAAAATTATATAACTGTGACGCTTCCATTCCAAGGGAGTGATGAAATAGGTTTGGATTTTAGTGGCCCCTCTCAGTAGAGAAATAATCTGATCTTGATCCAAGTGTTGGACATTGATCTGAATGAGATTCAGATGCAATGAGAAGATGAGATTTGCGGTCTTGATGTAATCAAGCATCTATGAGAGGTCCGTGAGATCAAGATTTGAGATGAGATCTCAACATCCAAGTCACTATACATGGAACAATACAATCGCTCTGTCCTTATCTCCAAGTATTTGCGGAGAAAGCACACTATTTTTGAAAGAGTTCAAGAATAATTCCTTTGATGAATTATGTATTCAAGCAACAAGATATTGATAATTAAATGAGATTTAATTATCAAGAATAATATGAATAAGATTCATATTACGAGAAAGATTATCCAAGATAATTAAATGAGATTTAATTATCAAGAAAATGCAGATTGTGGATAGTACTATCCATGCTATCCATAATATCAGTGTATATTATAAATATGATTTATAATATGTAGAGAGAGCACCTTTCAAAATAACATTTATTAATTGATTGTTAATGTGAATCGGATTCACATTAAGCAATTAATTGGAAATGTAATTTACAATTTTGTTTGGGTTGTGAATATGATTCACAATTTTTCAATGGCATGATTGAAATATTCACTAATTAATTTGGAATTAATTTAGTCAATATATTTGCAATAAATATTGTTGCAAATATTTAAGAGATAATAATATAATATAAAAAAGGAGATAAAATCCACCAAAAACAGTGAATTGGACATGGGTGCCCCCCCTTTTTACTAGAGGATCATTATCCTTTTTATCATTATCTTGTGATATTTGATTTCATTGAATTAAATTATGTTGATGATAATGCAACATATATTTAATTTAATATAAATTAATAAGTTGTTGTTTTGAACAATAATGATCATGGCCATTGATTAAAAACACATATCAATCTAATCATTGATTTTGTGTATCCCATGGATTGTGATCCATGGACTCCCAAACTAATATATAAGAAGGGCAACCCTAGCCCTTTCATGATATACATCTACTCTCTCTCTACTCTCATTCTCACGCCATCTCTCTCTCTCTAAAAGTGGTCGCCCACCTTGAGTTCTTGTGAGAACTGCAATCGTAGCTACGTCGTCGTGTTGTCACCTCGATTGCTCGTGGATCTCTGTCTTCTTTGAAGCTTCTTGCACTAGAAGAAGACGTCGTATTTCGTTGGACAAAATCAGGAGATTCAAGGCTCGGATCTTCATCGAGGCTTGCGGGAAGCACGCGTCTCATCATCACGCCCACAAGTGCCATCTTCGTGGATCGGACTTGAGTCAGGAGGATCTCCTACTTTAGAGATCAAGTGATCTCAACCACGCTTCAAGAGGTATTTCTAATACTTTGTGGTTATATGAAACGATCCAAGAAGCATTCTTGGGATCATGTGGTTTCATCTGATGATTTAAAAAATTTTAAATTCCGCTGCACCAAGCGACTAGTGCGACTAGTCGATCCAATCGCATAAGATGCGATCCTCACGCTTCCGTGATGCGCTTGAGGATTCCTCGTATCCTTCATACACCCCCCCCCCACACACACACACACACATCTTCATCAGTGAAAATTCACCACCCTCCCCCCCCCCCCATCTCTGTCATATTCATCTGTGTATGAACACCCCCTAATCCTAACTAGTCGTGGGTCCCCCACCCAAACTCAACATCTGCTAGTTAGGCTATTTTCAGCCTACGTATAGGGGGGACCCAACTCAATCAATCTTACCCTCTATATATTTTCTTATACTTAGGTCATTTTTGACCTAAGTATAGGGGGACCCTCCGACTCAGTTCCGCTATATTACCTTGTATTTAACCAGAGCTATGGCTTCATATCACTTGTGCTTTGAGGACATAGCAAAAGTTAAGCATAGTGGTATATTGTATATTATTGTATATATACTTCAGCCATGGCCCATGGCTCGTGTTTTAAAATTTGTGAAAACTTTTTGAGCTAGGTTTAAGTTGACTATGAACTGATTTTTGTAAAAATTCTTGTAAAAATCTTTAAAAAAAATTAAAGGATTGACTTTTTGTAATTAAAACTAACCTTTTTTTCAAAAAAATCTCCTTAAAAATTCTGAACATTTAAACTTTTTCTTTGGTAGAGGCTCTGGCTTCTATGCTTAAAAATGAGTAGCTACTCTTTAGGGATGGAATTTCAGGTCTCCCTTAGCAGAGTGGGTGGTTTAGAGGACACTGTCTATGGCTCCATCCTCAAACAACATGGGTAGCTGTCTAACGGTCTGTACTTACACGGATACTGGCTGGAAGTAGATGCAACTATTTATATGAGCTTGGGACAGTCATTATCTCTCTAAAGAATTTAAAAAATTGAAAAATTAAAATCCTTAAAATTTTACAAAAGATAAAAATCACAAAAATTCATTAATTGAGGAGTTGGTGTATTCCTAACACATTCACATTCACTTAAGGCTTAAGGATTTTGTGGATACTTGATTTCTGAAATCTTGACAAACTGAGTTAGCCAGCCTTAGTCATTAGGGTTTTTGAACTTAATAATCCACACCTCCCTAGTTTGAAATATTTGAGCACTATATTGTACTCTTGATCTCTACCGTCTAAAGAATATGATCAGCACATCATTTTCACAACTGCGTAATTGATAAGATGAGTTGAGTTACCACTTGAGGAACTAGGACTAGAGATTTGAGTTTAGACTTGATTTAATGATGCTCGAGGATGGGATGAAGTTAATGAAAGCTTCAAGAAACATGAGTGTCAGTAAAACCCTAACCAGTATGTGAACAAGTTTGCGTGCTATCGTTTGATATATACCTATGTGCCAGGGTGTGATGAAACTAAATAATTTTTTATCAGTGTGCGTCAACTCTTAGTAAAAGCAGTAGAGCTAGCCAAAAAAAAAGAAAAAATATTGAAAGAAAAAAGCTCTCAAACGCAAAGTCAAATTCAAAAGAGCTTCCACCAAAGGCGAGCGCTCCCAACCATTTTCAAAGTGTCCACTTGGACCGAATGTTTTAGGACCAAGGAGTCGGGCTATCACTATATAGTGATACAAATCCGGGTGCCGAAGGTATCTCAAATACTCAAAAGAGACACACCCGGTGTACTCCTAGAAAAAACAAGTGCATACGACTCCGAATTCTCTTAATGGACACATTGATCAACAAACAAAATTATACGTGTGTTGAGTAAAAGAGCACTTGAGAGGATCCTTGTTAAAATGTGAGGGAGAGAAAAATCGACACAATCCTATGCCCTCCATCATCTGGCCATCCATCTTCATGTTTAAGTGTGACAAACTAATGAGACGGTTGACTGAAGCAAGAATCGACTTATTCCCTAGTGTTGAGGATTAGATCTAGAGGAGAGTCTCCTAGACTGGAATTTTGGGTGATGTCTCGACTCGACTCTCATGATTGCAGTACCCTAATTTTCATATCCTTATATTTAATGTACAAATAGAGAGTCTGATGGTTAGAGAAGTTGGATTCCTTTTGACCAGAGAATGGTTGAGTTTAGAACTTAGGATCACTTAAATTGAGGGTCTTCGAGGAATTGAGCCTTAAAATTTCACATGCACTGTCAGGAATTAATCAGGATCCTTCATTCTTTAGATGCTAAAAAATGAGCATAGTTTAAGTATAGGGGTATGATGAATTCCTACTGTATCTTCATTATTTGTTATTTTTATCCTCATTTAATAAGAACCTCATGAGAAATCTTCATTAATTCTACATCTTTAAGAATGAACCTATCTGTGTATAATTAACCTGTTTTCTAACCCTAATACTATTGTATTTTACTTACTAACATTTTTCTTGTTTTTATATTTTATTAAAAACCCCTAAAAATTAGATTAATTCTTGTGTATATTTATTTTGGCTTCAAAAAGGCATTAAAAATACAAAAAAATCTCAAAATCACAAAAGGCAGTGTTTTGCCTTTTAAAAATGCTCCCAAAAATAAACTTTTGTGCAGATGACTTTTGTTGTATTTTGACCAACATGAAACTTGTAGATGTCATTGAGATATACAACCTTCATGTTTGATTTTTTCCCAATTCATCCTCCTTCTATATCTTTTAGAATTTTCTTTGTTTTTATTAATTTTGAATTTTCTAGAGCGACCACGTGGCACCCTCTGGCCGCCCACGTGGTCGCGCCACCTCTCGCCTCTCGACCTGCTTCTTGTTTGTTGGATCACCCACTTCTGCCTGTATCTTGTCCCTCCATCCACGCTTTCATCCTTAACCCTCTGATATGATCCCAGATCAGATCTAGGCCATCCACAATCACCACTTCCTCAGCCACTGGATGATGTTGACATTCAATGGTTATTCCTCCTCCATGTCATTCACTACATCTATGCCCTTGATCTCGCTCAACCTCAATCGGGGCCATCCTATTACGCTCTACCAACTAAGGATCTGATCTCTGCCATCCATTCATGCCCCTACCTTGATCGTTGGATCGCAAGATCCAATGGTCCAAAACCCATCGTTACCTATAAATCCCCCCCCCCTTCCGTCTGTTTCACCCCACAACACCCCCACACCCTTCCATTTTTCTCCATCTCCCTCGACATCCTCCCCTCGTTCTAACGGTCATGACACGTAGGCCATTAATACTCCATCCTCATGTAACCCTAGTGCCTCGCCATCACTCCATGCATCCTTCAATCAATCATTCAAAATCCACGAACGCCATGTAACGACTGAGCTCCCTCCTATATAACCTCTCCTCCGCCCCTCGTCACTCCTCGTCCACCATTACTAGGTTAAGGACTAGACAACCTCCATCTCCCTGTGACAGACGGAGGCAAAGTATTACCCATGATGGCCCACACACCTCGGTGTTGACCCATGGTCGCCCGACCACGTCGCAGCTGCCCTAGGCACCGCTGAGCTCTCTGATGTAGTTGACCGGGTCTGAGCGATGACCCCAAGGACCGCCCAGGCCCTCAACCCAAGCTAATTCCTCCACCCAAGCTCACCTATGACCGGATACTCTGCTTCCTTATTTTCTTCGATTTTTCTCTTCATTCCTTTGCCATTTACACCCAATCCCACTGTCTCCTGATCATCTCTTCACCTCCGATGTCCATCCTGTTAGACATGTGAGCCTGGGGTGAACCATTCTTACAATAAATGTTATTGTAATGTATATGTTTATCAATAAAAGTTATTGATGTTTCATTCCCTTTCTGAAATTAAATGAATGAATGCACTATAAGGTCCCTCTGTACAATTAGGGTTATGTACCATGGCCATCTTGATGATCATATAGCTGTTGATTCATTGAATGAATCATAGAGGCTGGTGTTTGAATGAATATCTAAGGAGTTAGATAGAGGACTCATCAAGCACCATCAAATGATTGTTAAGAGATGATCTCCAGCCTGAGTAGGAGATGGCAATCCTTTCTCACATAGGCTGATATCTGACTGACCTCTTGATGCAGGTCCTCTGCATGGGAATAGTGATTCGGAGGTGTCAGATTAGTTAAGCCAAAGGGTTGACTTAGCGAGATCGAGATAACCTAAATCCTATGTTGAATGCTGTCACAGCAAAGGCACGCATGCTCTGACCGGAAACAAATGTATTACTATATGTCTGAGTATGTACATTTGGCAGACCAATAGGTTGATGGCCTAACCAAGGTCTATACACCGGCGAGCTGGTGTGCATATAAGGGCATATGAGTACTATGATCTCTCAAAGGGATCATACACGTTCACTTATGAACCGGAAGACATGAGCTCACTCATGAGGTATTGGGACTGATCAAATTCCATGCATGGTCGTCGTGCTTTGGAAGCATGACATGAATTTGAAGGTATGATATATGCTTTGGGAAAGCATATGATGGATACCGACTCCCAATGACCAAGATTAAACTCTGAAGAAGACAGTGAAAAATTGATCTTAATCTTCAGGTTGATCATAGGTCTTCTAGTATGCAGGATATACAAGTATTGGGAATATATGAGGGTGACGTGATCATAAACGATTGTGTAACCAAGACGCTTCCATTCCGAGGGAGTGATGAAACAGGTCTGGATTTTAGTGACTCCTCTCAGTAGAGAAGCAATCTAATCTTGGTCCAAGTTTTGGACATTGGTCTGAATGAGATTCAGATGCAATGAGAAGATTAGATTTGAGGTCTTGATTTAATCAAGCATCTATGGGAGGTACGAAAGATCTGGATTTGAGATGAGATCTCAACATCCAAGTCACTATACGTGGAACAATACAATCATCCTGTCCTTATCTCCAAGTATCTGCGGAGAAAGCACATTATTCTTGAAGGGGTTCAAGAATAATTCATTTGATGAATTATGTATCCAAGCAACAAGGACTTGATAATTGAATGAAATTTAATTATCAAGCATAATATGAATGTGATTCATATTGTGAGAATGATTATCCAAGATAATTAAATGGGATTTAATTATCAAGGATTACATAATATGGATAGCACTATCCATAATATCTGTATATTATAAATGTGATTTATAATATATATCAGAGAGAGAGAGACTTTGTAAATAACATTTGTTAATTATTAATGTAGATGGGATTCACATTAGTTAATTAATTGGAAATGTAAATTACAAATTAGTTTGGATTGTGAATATGATTCACATATTTTTCAATGGCATGATTGAAATATTCAAAAATTAATTTGGAATTAATTTGGTGAATAATTTTGTGATAATGATTATTACAAATTCATTAAGAAATAATAGTATAAAATAAAAAGGAGATAAAAATCACCAAATGAGGTGGCGTCACCAATGACATAGTCAAAGGTGACGCCCCCTCATTTTTAGGGGGTGATTTGTTATCTCCCCTTTTGTTATATTGTTATCTCTTAATAATTGAGTTATATTAAATTAAATTATGTTGATAATAATATAACGTAATTTTGATTTAATATAAATTAATGTTGTTGGTTTTTAACCAACAACAATCATGGTCATTGATTAATACATAGATCAACTTGGTCGTTGGATCTATGTGTCCCATGGATTGAGATCCATTGGATCCCAAACTAATATATAAGGAGGGCTAACCTAGCCTTTCAAAGGTACATGAACAAGAGTTGTATAAGGTAACTACTCTCTCTCTCTCTCCTTCTTGCCTACTCTCTCTCTCTTCTTCAAGGTGGCTGACCATCTTGTATTGAGAAAGAGAGTCTCTCATCTTCGCCTTCGACGACTCGAGGATCTCCTTCTTCTTTGGGACTGCTTGCTCTAAAGGAATACGACGGATTTCGTTGGACGAAATCAGGGGTTTCGTTGCTTGGATCTTCATCGAGGATTGCGGGAGGAACGCATCTCGTCATCGCGCCCGCAAGTGCATTCTTCATGGATCGGACTTAAGACAGGAGGATCTCTTGTTTTAGAGATATCGTGATTACAACCACGCTTCAAGAGGTATATTTTATACTTTGTGGTTTTATGAAACGATCCAAGAAATGTTCTCGTGATCATGTGGTTTCATCACTTGATTAAATTTTTTAATTTCCGCTGCATCTAGCGACTAGTGCGACTAGCCGCCCCGATCGCATATGATGCGATCGACACGCTTCATGATGCGCTTGAGGATACTCAAATTCCTTCAAGTGGTATCAGAGCCATATTTCAAATAAGGTTTTGGATATGATCCATAGACCTAGGACGACTTGAGTTTTTTTGAAAGGGTCGCGAAAGTTTTGTGGCATTTCAGTTTTCACACCTCTGTCTAATTAGAATTTTTCGATACTGTTAGATTATTTAAACACGAAATTTAATTGAATTTTATTTCCCATTAAATAAGGAAACCATAGGATCTGAGTTTGTGTAATTTGGATTTCATTTGCTCAAGATATGGCCCTTTGAATAAACATGTATTTACTGTTGCGGGAACAACAGATCTAAACGTGATTAATGAGTTAATTACTGTTTTGATGTGCCTCAAATGCGTGAAATATCACTTAGTTCTTTCATAAATCAAATTGGCAATCTTAGAATACTGACTTTGCATTTTTTGGATTTAAATTGATCAAGATAAATTAATTTTAATGATTGGGGGTCACTGCTGGAATTTGACGATCTTGATCATGAACCTTGTGATAAGTCATTCAAATATGATGATGAAAATTAATAGTTAATTTTCTGAAATAATTAGTGATAAATATTTGTGAAATATTTAAAGATATAATTATTTCATTGAATGGCATTTGCCTAAATTAAGATGATAAGATAGTTGATCTTGATCATTAATTGGTTGACATGCAATCATCAACAAACATTTTTCATGAAGAACCTTAGTTTATCCTACAATAGTTGTAGGACAACTCTTACATGAAAACCCTCTTGCTTGAATAGGATTGGGATTTGTTTAGCAAATCTCCTTATAATATTATCAAAATTATTTTGATGTATATTATATGGTATAATTTCGGTTGAAAGACCGATGAGCATCTCAAAGTACATGATGATCTATCTGGCATTATCCTTTCCTGAGGTGGATATGTTGCCTAGTCGGAGAGCATTGGGGTTACGGGTTGCAACGTATGTGGTCCGTCCCACTCTCGTCTGTACTGGCCATGACAACGGGTAGGGACTCGATAATGTCGGAGAAGTCAAAGTTTATTTTTCTAATTATTAAAATTCGAATAATACGTACTTTGAGATTATACCTATTATTAAAATAATAATCAAGTTTGTTGATTGATAATTGGATTGATGATTAATTTAATGTGATTAAATTAATTATATCCAATAAACACTCTATTATGAATAGATGTGTATTTCCCTTAGAAGAGTTAATTATGTGTATATGATTCACGATAATTAATTATTACAATTTGAATATGAGATAGAGGATCACATAAGTGACATCCATGGTCTCCCGTCAAGGCAAAGGATTCCGTCGGCAGATGTTGTATATAGGAGACTCATGTCCGAAGTGACAGATCCTATATATGATTTATTTGGATCGGGTTCTTTGCTTCTCGAAAGAGTAAGGTCGTATACGTAGTGACCCCAATGTCGAGTCCTCGTATTATTGGGGCGATATTGGATTGCGTATAGCGAGTATTAAGCCTGTTGATGGTTGGTTCAATTAACAACGGGTCAACATCATCTTAGAGGTGGTGGGCCTGGGTGTTAAAGACCGAATTGGGAAATGCAAGTTGGACTTGCAAGGCGGAATGAGTTCCCACTTCTTTTTATCGGAGTCACAAGTTCTCATAATATTGGGATGTGACAAAGATAGGAAAGGAGATCCTATATCTTGCTTGAGATATAGCGGTAAGTATATCTCTTACCTTGAAAGATAATAAGGGAATAATCTTTCAAAATGGACATAGCAAGACAAATTTGATTTAAAATGCCTTAATCAAATGTCTTAAAAATGAATATATAGTTATATATTCTAATATAGTGCATTCTTAATTTCAGAAAATGAAGTCCATGAACCCACTTAGCAGGCTCCTGGAGGTCAACCAGTTGACCGAGGACCAAATTATTCGGATTGAATCCGAAATTTGGATCTTGTCCTATCTGCGGAACGCGTCTGATATGTGCTAACCAAGGACAAGATAGCAAACCCTAAGACTGCGGAAGATAAATTATATAATGAGAAATATGATGAAGACCATAATCTGGCAAGGTGTTATATCCTTGGGTCATTGTCCAATGTGCTTCAGAAGCAACATGGAAATGAACCATTGCCAAGAGATTATGCTGAATCTGAAGGAAATATTCGGTGACATAAACCGCACACAGTGTTACAACGTGATGAAAGAGCTTGTTCGCTGCAAGATGTAGGAAGGACCTCTGTCAGAGAACACGTACTCAAAGTGTTTGGGTACCTCTCTGAGTTGGAAACCCAGGGAGCCTACATGGATTCTGACATGCAGGCTGATTTTATTCTCTTGTCGCTCCCTAAGTCTTTCAACAACTTTGTCGTGTCTTATCACATGAGCAAAGGTGACTTCACTAACGATGGCATGTTAGATGCATTGAAGTCTGCAGAAGACGTGATGAAGAAGGACGGCCCCTCTACTAGTGCAATGGTTGCACAAGTAAGAGGAAAGCGTGGGTGGAAGCAAGGTTCTCGGAAGGGCCCGCCTCAGAAGAGACAGAAGAAGAATCAAGGATTTGGTTCATCTTCTAGTGCTTCCAGACTAATGACATCGAAAAAGTCTGGTGTCTATCACCACCCCCAAGAAGTCGGGGCACTGGCAGCGTAACTGCCCAGATTACCTGAAGTCTGCTGACAAAGGTAAAGCCCCAGCAGGTATGAAATCTTCTCGTTGGACGAGAAGGAAGTTGGATTATAGATTCTGGTGCTTCTGTTCATGTATGCAATTCGTTTCATTTGTTTCAGGAAACTAGGAATATGGAGCAAGGGGAGATAGTCATCCAGATGGGATATGATGCAAGTGTTGCAGCAGTCACTATCGGGACGTGCAGACTATCATTATCTATTGGTCGAGTCATAGTACTTAAAGAGTGTCTTTATGTACCTGAAGTCAGGAGGAATTTGATATATGTATCTAAGCTTGTTAGACATGGATACTCCTTCCTGTTTTGTAATAAGTTAGTCATTAATCAATATGATAAATTTATTGCGGAAGGTGTTCTGACTTCTAGTGGACTCTATGAATTGTGCATTGATGAATGTGTCATAAATGTCACTACCGCTGATAATAAAAACCCTAAAAGATCCAGGGAGAATGGAAATCATTCGAATATGATTTGGCATCAAATGCTTGGTCATTTATCTGTTGATGGGATCAATAGATTGATAAAGGATGGACCTTTAGATTTCCTACAGGTTCAATCTTTACCTACCTGTGAACATTGCATTTGAGGTAAAATGACCATGATGCCTTTCCGTAACAAGGTTACGAGATGCGAATGTATTCTTAACCTAATACATACTGATGTATGTGGTCCCTTCAGTATCGCGACTAGAAATGGATATCGATATTATTTGACGTTTATTGATGACCATTTCGCATTATGTATTTGTAATCCTGCTATGTCATAAATCTGAAACCTTTGAAAAGTTCAAAGAGGTTAAGGCTTTGGTTGAGAACCAAACCAATAGGAAGATCAAACGGATTCGATCTGACCGAGGTGGTGAGTACCTCTCAGATGAATTCAAGGAATATTTTAAAGAGAATGGAATTGTCTTCAATCTCACTCCCCCTGGAACTCCCCAACTTAATGGTGTTGCTGAAAGACGCAACAGGACCATCATGGACATGGTCCGTTCAATGATGAGCAAAGCACCTTTACCTCTTAGTTTCTGGGGATATGCAGTAAAGACTGCAATATATATCCTGAACAAGATTCCTAGCAAGTATGTACCCAGGACTCCTCACGAGCTCTGGTATGGTGCCAAGCCTAGTGTTAAACACTTGAGGATTTGGGGATGCTTGGTCCATGCTAAGAACGTGGACGCAAGTAAACTAGAATCTCGCACTCGTGAGTGCTACTTCATTGGGTATGTTAAAGATGGTATGGGATACCAACTTTATGACCCTGGGACCCAAAAGGTTCTTGTCTCTAGGGATGTGAAATTTCTAGAGGATGATTTCCCTAAAGGTCAAGATAGAAATGAAGTAGAGGAACTCATTGAATCCCCTGAGGATTCTGAGATTCCTGAACCAGAAACTGAAGAAATAAATAAGGATGAAACACCCATACCTCTTCGAACGAGTTCAAGGGTGGTTGCACCACCTGAAAGGTATGGATTCCATGTGACAGGTGAAACTGACAATGATCCTTCTTCATTTGATGAAGAACTTGTGGATCATGACATGGATAGATGGATGCTAGCAATGAAGTCAGAAATTGACTCCATGCATAAGAATGGTGTATGGACCCTAGAGGATCCACCTAAAGGGGTAAAACCCATTGGGTGTAAATGGATCTTCAAGAGAAAGAGGGGACCTGATGGGAAAGTAGAGACTTTCAAGGCACGACTCGTAGCCAAGGGCTACACACAGAGAGAAGGCATCGACTACGATGAGACATTATCTCCTCTGGACATGCTTAAGTCCATCAGGACACTGCTAGCTATAGCTGCATCTCTTGACTACGACATCTGGCGGATGGACGTCAAGACAGCTTTCCTCAATGGATACCTAGAGGAGGATATCTATATGGAGTATTCCCAGGGCTTCATAGTTGAGGATGGTAAAGTATGCAAGATGAAGAAATCCATCTATGGGCTTAAACAAGCTTCTCGTAGCAGGAACATCAGATTTGACGAAACCATAAAGAGTTATGATTTTGTGCAGAATCCTGATGAACCTCGTGTGTACAAGAAGCTTAGTGGGAGTGCCATTGTGTTCATCGTGCTTTACGTAGATGATATCCTTATCATTGGGAATGATACAGGAATGATGACCAGTGTGAAGATTTGGCTGTCCCATACCTTCGAGATGAAAGATCTTGGAGAAGCCTCTTACATCTTAGGCCTGAAGTTGTTCAGAAACTGAGAAAAGAGGATATTGGGATTATCACAACATGTATACATCAAAAAGATTTTTTAACGTTTCCATATGGATAGTTCCAAGAAAGGATTCCTCCCCTTAGGACATGATATCCATCTATCTAAAGGGATGGCTCCTCAAAGTGTTGAGGAAAGGAAGGCCATGGCTGGATGCCCCTATGCATCAGTTGTAGGAAGCTTGATGTATGCCATGATGTGCACTAGGCCAGACATCTGTCATGCAGTGGGAGCGGTACGTCGTTACCAATCCTGCTATGGAGAGAAACACTGGAATGCAGTAAAGAACATATTCAAATATCTAAGACGGATGCAAGATTACATCTTGGTCTATGGGGATGGTGATCTCCAAGTCTTGGGATATACAAATTCATACTTCCAGTCTGATATTGATGATCGAAAGTCGACATCAGGGTTTGTATTCCTGTTGAACGGTGGTGCTGTGAGCTGGAGAAGCAAGAAGCAGGACACTACGACGGATTCAACAACAGAAGCCGAATACATTGCCACATCGTATGCTACAAAAGAGGTGGTGTGGTTGCGCATGTTCATCTTGGAGCTTGACATAGTTTCCTCTGATACTCTCATCCCGTTACTCTGCGATAACACGAGAGCCATTGCCCAGGAAAAGGAACCCATATGGCATCAAAAGAGCAAGCACGTGGGAAGGAAATACCACATCATTCGGAAGATTCAAAAGCGTGGTGACATCATCATCACCAAGGTGGCCTCTGCTGACAAGCATTGCTGATCCTCTTACCCAACCTCTGACACAGAAGGTTTTTGACCAGCATGTAATGAGTATGGGTTTACGGATTGTACCTGAATGGTTCTGAGGGCTAGTGGGAGATTGTTAGACATGTGAGCCCTGGGCGAACCATTCTTACAATAAATGTTATTGTAATATATATGTTTATCAATAAAAGTTATTGATGTTTCACTCCCTTTCTGAAATTAAATGAATGAATGCACTATAAGGTCCCTCTGTACAATTAGGGTTATGTACCATGGCCATCTTGATGATCATATAGCTGTTAATTCATTGAATGAATCATAGAGGTTGGTGTTTGGATGAATATCTAAGGAGTTAGATAGAGGACTCATCAAGCACCGTCAAATGATTGTTAAGAGATGATCTCCATCCTGAGTAGGAGATGGCAATCCTTTCTCACATAGGTTGATATCTGACCGACCTCTTGATGCAGGTCCTCTGCATGGGAATAGTGATTCGGAGGTGTCAGATTAGTTAAGTCAAAGGGTTGACTTAGCGAGATCGAGATAACCTAAGTCCAATGTTGAATGTTGTCACATCATAGGCACGCATCCTCTGACCGAAGACAGATGTACTACTATATGTCTGAGTATGTACATTTGGCAGACCAATAAGTTGATGGCCTAACCAAGATCTATACACCGGCGAGCTGGTGTACATATAAGGGCATATGAGTAATACGATCTCTCAAAGGGATCATACAGGTTCACTTATAAACCGGAAGACATGAGCTCACTCATGAGGTATTGGGACCGATCAAATTCCATGCATGATCGTCGTGCTTTGGAAGCATGACATGAATTTGAAGGTATGATATTTGCTTTGGGAAAGCATATGATCGATATCGACTCCCAATGACCAAGATTGAGAAACTTAGTGATTAAACTCTAAAGAAGATAGTGTAAAATTGATCGTAATCTTCAGGTTGATCATAAGTCTTCCAGTATGCATGATGTACAGGCATTGGGAATACCTGAGGGTGATGTGATCATAAACAATTGTATAACCATGACGTTTCCATTCCGAGGGAGTGATGAAACAGGTCTGGATTTTAGTGACTCCTCTCAGTAGAGAAGCAATCTAATCTTGGTCCAAGTTTTGGACATTGGTCTGAATGAGATTCAAATGCAATGAGAAGATTAGATTTGCGGCCTTGATTTAATCAAGCATCTGTGGGAGGTACGTAAGATCTGGATTTGAGATGAGATCTCAACATCCAAGTCACTATATGTGGAACAATACAATCGCCATGTCCTTATTTCCAAGTATTTGCGGAGAAAGCACATTATTCTTGAAGGGGTTCAAGAATAATTCATTTGATGAATTATGTATCCAAGCAACAAGGACTTGATAATTAAATGAGATTTAATTATCAAGCATAATATGAATGTGATTCATATTGTGAGAATGATTATCCAAGATAATTAAATGGGATTTAATTATCAAGGATTACATAATATGGATAGCACTATCCATAATATCTGTATATTATAAATGTGATTTATAATATATATATCAGAGAGAGAGAAACTTTGTAAATAACATTAGTTAGTTATTAATGTGGATGGGATTCACATTAGTTAATTAATCGGAAATGTAATTTACAAATTAGTTTGGGTTGTGAATATGATTCACATATTTTTCAATGGCATGATTGAAATATTCACAAATTAATTTCGAATTAATTTGGTGAATAATTTTGTGATAATGATTATTACAAATTTATTAAGAAATAATAGTATAAACTAAAAGAGAGATAAAAATCACCAAATGAGGTGGCGTCACCAATGACATAGTCAAAGGTGACGCCCCGTCATTTTTAGGGGGTGATTTGTAATCTCCCCTTTTGTTATATTTTTATATCTTAATAATTGATTTATATTAAATTAAATTATGTAAATAATAATATAACATAATTTTGATTTAATATTAATTAATGTTGTTGATTTTTAACCAACAACAATCATGGCCATTGATTAATACATAGATCAACTTGGTCGTTGGATCTATGTGTCCCATGGATTGAGATCCATTGGATCCCAAACTAATATATAAGGAGGGCTAACCTAGACTTTCAAAGGTACATGAACAAGAGTTGTACAAGGTTACTACTCTCTCTCCCCTTCTCGCCTACTCTCTCTCTCTATCTTCTTCAAGGTGGCCGACCATCTTGTATTGAGAAAGAGAGTCTCTCATCTTCACCTTCGACGACTCGAGGATCTCCTTCTTCATTGGGGCTGCTTGCTCTAAAGGAAGACGACGGATTTCGTTGGACAAAATCAGGGGTTTCATTGCTTGGATCTTCATCGAGGATTGCGGGAGGAACGCGTCTCATCATCGCGCCCGCAAGTGCATTCTTCGTGGATCGGACTTAAGACTTGAGGATCTCTTGTTTTAGAGATCTCGTGATTACAACCACGCTTCAAGAGTTATTTCTTATACTTTGTGGTTTGATAAAACGATCTGAGAAATGTTCTCGTGATCATGTGGTTTCATCACTTGATTAAATTTTTTAATTTCCACTGCATCTAGCGACTAGTGTGACTAGTCGCCCCGATCGCATATGATGCGATCGACACGCTTCCATGATGCGCTTGAGGATACTCAATATCCTTTACATCCCTCACCTTCGCCAACCCTCCAAGCACCTTCTCTCTTCCTCCATAACCCACTCCGTCTCACTCCATTCTCTTAGACAACATGTCGGAGAGACACACTGGGCCTCCACCTTCTCCGCACTATAGGCCCCCACTCCTCATCCACTCACTTATAAATCATTCACACACTTTATGCCACTATTTCGGTTATGCTCAAATTGCATGAGTCTCAATGGTCAGAGTCTACACCGCATCGCCGATCTCTAGCTCAGTCGTCGGGATGCTTCATCGGCAGCCACCTTCAGGTACCCTCACGACATCCCCTTCGGTCAACCACCTTTGCCATTTGGCCATGATGCTTCGACACCCTTCTACGATAACGGAGGAGCCCAACGGAGCTCTGGAAGCCTTGACGGAGCTCTAATTATGCCCATTCTCCCCCGGCGGTGGAGAAGCACAGGAGTCGTTGGATGGTGCCTCTCAGCGGCCATCCAACTGCCTAGATGGGGCTACGTAGCCCCGCCATACCTGCAGGCTAGGAGACTCTATTCCAGACGATGAACCTTCCTGGACATGCAACATGCCATCCGAGACCAAGTCGCCTCCCAAGCATTGTCCCTCGTATGCCATGCACATGAGGGGTTGGGTAAATTATGTTGAAGGTCCTATAGTTTTTCAACAATACATTTAGGTCTTCCATGAGCTCGCATGCGCGTCTATGGTATTTGTAGGGAGACGCAGCCGTGTTTCGATATTTCCAATTATACCCATGCATGCAAAGGGATAAATTGCACTGGGCCCCCGTCACGTTTTGCTATTTGCAAATGGGTCCCTCTAGGGACCGATTTGCAATATTTATCTTTATTTTCCTTGCATTTTTATTACATTTATGCCCCTTGCATTGTGTCTTTCATATCTTGAGCATTTTAGATCCAAATTGAATGATTTTATTTTCATTTTGAAGCTTATTTTATGCTCTATTTTATTGCATAATTTAATCCATTATTTGACACTCTATTAAAGGTGTTAATATTTGATGATACATGGTGTCTTTTGCTCTATAAACCTTTGCCATGAATAGATGCTTGACCTTGATTTCTATGCTCCAGTTGACTCTGAAATTGATCCTTTTTTTCTTGCTCATTAATTTGATATTTGCAGGGCATCTTTGTACATCATTGTCTGCATTCTTATATTTGCATATCATTGCATATTGTGTTCATCACATCCTATTTTGTATTTTAAAAATAAAATAAAAATCGCATGCATCACTGGTCTATGCATTGTTTTATTTGTATTTTATTTGGCATCTGCATAAAGACCTCGGCCTATGAAAATACTCACTCATCAATTAATTACTAGTTTTCGATAAATAGATGAAGAGGCTTGTGTCCCTATATTCGACGTTGGTATACTTGTCAAGTAAATTAATTTCCACATATTCGAAGGTGTGGTTTTTTTTATCCAAATCTGCCTCATATACTACGATAATATGACATTATTATAGAGGCAGGTTTGCGGTTCATCAATCATCCGACGCACCTTTATTGAGGAGATAAGAATTTGTTTAATGTGTTCTCTTGAACCTTTAATTAGAATCTCAGGTTTTATCTAGTTTATAGATTATGACCTTTTCTCTACAGAGAACATGTGCATGTTTTTGGCAGAGCCAATATATTTTCAAAATGACATCATAATCAGTCATTTCAGGAAGTACTAAATGTATAATGGATAGCTTTTCTTCAACTTCATGTTGGACATGCAAAACCACAACGAGCCATTATGCTACAATTGTTATTGCAATACACTCATTAATCTGAAATGAAGAATAATTATTTTGCATTATAGGTCCCTTAGTACAATTAGGATTATGTACCGTTAACATCTTAATGATCATACCTTTGTTGATTCAAATGTTGAATAATAAAGGTTGGTGCTTGGGTAATATCTAAAGAGTTGGATTAAGTACTCATCAAGCATTGTCAAATGATTATTAAGAGAGGATCTCTACCTGAGAAGGAGATGGCAAACCTTTCTCTAAAGGTTGATATTTAACCGACCTCTTGATGCAGGTCCTCTGCATAGGAATAGAGATTCGGAGGTATTAAATAGGTTAGGTCAAAGAGTTGACTTAAGGAGATCGAGATAACCAAAGACCTATGTCGTATGTTGTCATGATATAGGCACGCATCCTCTGATCGGAGACAAATGTATTACTATATGTTTGAGTATGTACACCTGGCAGATCGATAGATCGATGGCTTAATCAAGGTCTATACACCGACGCACTGGTATGCATACAAGGG
Organism: Ottelia alismoides; assembly: GCA_037367405.1. Taxonomy (NCBI): domain Eukaryota; kingdom Viridiplantae; phylum Streptophyta; class Magnoliopsida; order Alismatales; family Hydrocharitaceae; genus Ottelia; species Ottelia alismoides. The sequence continues at coordinate 204,893 of JAZKJV010010141.1, forward strand.
CATATGAGTAATATGATCTCTTAAAGGGATCATACAAATTTATTACTGAACTAAAAGACATGAGCTCACTCGTAAGATATTGGGAATCAAATTCTGTGCATGGTCATCTCGCTTTGAAAGCTTGACTGAATTTATAGGTTTGATATATGATTTTGGAAAGTATATAATCAACACCTAGGTATGATATATGTTTTTGGAAAGCATACGATCGATACCGAACTACAATGATCAAATGAGAAACTTAATGATAAAACCCTGAAAGAGATAGTCTAAATAAGATGTAAAACTTCAAGTTTTTTGTAGGTCTTCCAGTATGCAGGATGTATAGGAATTAGGAATACTTGAGGGTGATGTTATCATAAATGATTGTATAACCATGAGCCACCATTCATGGGGAGTGATGAAACAGGGTTGGATTTTAGTGACTCCTCTCAATAGAGATGTAATATAATCTTGGTCCAAATGTTGGAGAGTGATCTGAATGTGATTCAAATACAATAAAAAATTTAGATTTATGGTTTAATTTAATCAAACATCTATGGAAGGTCCGCAAGATCTGAATTTGAGATGTGATCTCAATATCCAAGTCACTATACATGGAATGTACAACCGTCATGTCCTTATCTCCAAGTATCCACAAAGAAAGCGCATTGTTCTTGAAAGAGATCAAGAATAATTTCATTATTGATAATGTATTCGAACATTGCGAAATAGATAATTAAATGTGATTAAATTATCATGAATAATATGAATTTAATTCATATTATATGTACATATAAGGGGAGTTATTTAAGATAATTAAATGTGATTTAACTATCAAGCATGAAAATAATGTGAATGTAGTTCATGTTATTTAGGCACATGAGAATAAGAGATCCAAGATGATTGAATACGATTTAATTGTCAAGTATATGAGTAATGTGGATAGTGTTATCCATATTATTTGTGTATATATATGTATATATATTATAAATGTGATTTATAATATATTAGAGAGAGAGAGATTGATGTAAATAATATCTTCAAATTAATTGTTGACGTGAATTGGATTCACACTAGAAATTAATTGGAAATACAATTTACATGTTATTTTGAGTTGTGAATATGATTCACATTTATTCAATGGTATGATTGCAATATTCACAAAACTAATTTGGAATTATTTTTTGTGAAATAATTTACAACAAATGTTATTGTAAATAATTAATGGTTATGTGAGATTAATTAATATCTCATAATTGGAATAGCAATCACCTTCCATATGTGGATGGAGGATGGTCGCCTCGACTCGGTCAAGTGATCATCCCCACCATATGAGTATCCCTTGATTAATAATTGATTTAGTCATATTAATTATATTGATATGATCTCTATATCTAATTTGATTGAAATTAATTATTTGTTATGGTGTTTTACAACATCATGACCAATGAATAGAAACACAAAACAATCTTAATCATTGATTTTGTGTTTCACATGGATTGGAATCCATGGACTCCCAAAATACTATAAAAAAGAGGCAACCCTAACTCTTCTTTTACAACACTTTGCAAGTCTCTCTCTTTTTTCTCATTCACTTTGCACATTCTCCCATCTCTCTTCCTCTTAGTGGTCGTCCCCTTGTGCCCTAGAGGGAGTCGTCGTCGACGCCACGTCATTGTGTTGCCGCTTCAATCATTCGTGGATCTCCGTCTCCTTCGGTGTATCTTGCTCACGAAGAAGACATCAGATATCATGAGATCAGGTCAAGAGATTCATCGCTTCGATCATCAACATGGATTGCGAGGAGCACGTATTTTATCAACACATTCGCAAGTGTCTCCTCCGTCAGATCGGACTTGAGACAGGAGGTCTATTCTTTTAGATACCCGATCGCAACCACATTTCAAGAGGTAACCTTAATACCTATTGGTGGTTTAGATGAAATGATCTGAGAGGTGTCCTCGGATCATGTGGTTTCATCGCTTTAAATTTTTTAAATTCCGTTGCCCCAAGAAACTAGTACGAATAGTCACTCCCGATCGCATACGATGAGATCCTCACGCTTCCGTGATGCGCTTAAGGATCTTCCCATATCCTTTAAGTGGTATCAGATCCAGGTTAGAGGCTTAGGATATGATATATAAACCTAAGATGATATGGGTATTTTAAGTTGTGTAAAGTTTTATCGCATTTTATTTATGCAATCTTGTTTGTTAGATTTTTTCGCCCTGTTTAATACTTTCAAACGTGATCTTATCACTTGGATTATGTTCTCCATTAAATAAAAAAAGTGGGGCTTGAGTTTGCATGATTTGGAATTTGTTTTCTCAAGTTATGATCATTTTAGTGAACATGGATCCACTATTTCGGGGATGGCGAATTTTGAAGTAATTAAAGAGTTAATTACGATTTAAAAACACGTACCATTGCGTGAAAATCACTACTATTATATTGTAAATCAAATTAGAAAAGTATAGAAACTTATTTTGTATTATTTGGATCTAAATTGATTGAGAAATGCTAACTTTAGTAAGTGAGGGTCACTGCAGAAAATTACTTTCATAATCAAGAACCTTATTATTGTTATTTAATCAACTAATGAAATTAATGGTTAATTTTATGAAATAATTATTGATGAATATTTTTCGAAATATTTATGATGACTATTTCCTTAAATGACATTGCAATAATCAATATAATAAAATAATGATCTTGATTGATTTGGTTATAACGAACTTTCCAACAAATATGGTTTCTTGAATAGGATTGGAGATTTGTTAATAAAATCTTCTTACAATATAAATCAAAATAGTTTTGATAAATATTATATGATATAACTTTGGTTGAAAGATCGATTATCATCTCAAATAAAAAATGATCAAATCATATTATCCTACCCTGAGGCGGATATGGTGTCTAACTGAGGAATGTTGGGGTAGCAGGTTGCTCCGTGAGCAGTCTGTCCCACTCCCGTCATTATTGGCCATGACATCGAGTTAGGAAAGAATAATGCTTGAAGTAATCATGATGTATTTTCCTAATTGTTAAATTCTTATAATATGTATTTTGATATTATATCATCCTTTAAGTAATAATCAAAATTATTTGTTGGTTAACTATTTGGATTAATAATTGATTTAATATGATTAAATTAATTATATCCAATTTAAACACTCTATTATGAATAGAGATGTTATTCCCTTGGAAGAATGAATTATGTGAATATGATTCATAATAATTAATTAGAATTTGAACATGATACGGGGGAACACATAAATGACATCCATGGTTTTCCATCAAGGCGAAGGGTTCCTTCGCCAGAGATTGTATGTAGGAGATGCATGTCCGAAATGACAGCTCCTGCATACAAGCGCATCTAGATCGGGCTCTTTGCTTCTCGAAAGAGTAAGGTCATATGAGTAGTGACCCCAATACCGAGTCCTCATATTATTTAGGTGATATTGAATTACACATAACGAGTTCTAATCCTGTTGGTAGTTGGTTCAATTAACAAAGGGTCAACATCACCTTAGGGATGGTGGGCCCAAGTGTTAAAGATTAAATTGGAAATGCAAGTTGGACTTGCAAGGCGGAATGAATTCCTACTTCCTTTTATCCGAGTTGCAAGTTCTCATATTATTGAGATCTAACAAAGATAAGAAAGGATATCCCATATCTTGATTGAGATGTAATGGTAGATATATCTCTTACATTGAACGTGATTAAGTGAATGAACTTTCAGTGTGGACAAGGCAAGACAACTTCGATATAAAAATTCCTAAGTAAAAGTTATATTTATATATATATATATATGCAATTTTCTTATTTCAGATAATCCTCGTTAAACCCATTCATTACTATACTCAATAATAATTAGTAAAATATCATGGATTGGATCAATGATCAAGATAATACACTTGCAGTTGGACACATAGTATATGTGGTTACAATGTGCAAGTTTTCTCATAATAATGAAGAATAACAATTAAATAGACAATAGGACAACAACCTAGGGTTTGTGTCTCTATAGTCTTGATCTCTCATTGAGTGTGCTTTGGAAGTATCATGTCGATGTTGTTATATAATCCTTATAAAATCTAAGAAGATGTTTTGGCATACATATGATCTCTCTATATTTAATCATGAATGACATGGTTTACTGCATAATGCAGAATGGTGGCTCGATAAGAGAAGATGTACTTAAAATGTTTTTGCAATTTGCCTGAACCAAAATCCTTCAAATGTTAAATTGGATGTAGATACGATGAGTGTCACCATTTTGCTATCTATACTCTAGTCATTCAAGAAGTTTCATAATATTCATATTGTACAAATTTAATGAAGCATGTACAAATGTTAAATACTCTTATATTGAAATCTTTTGAGTTTAATATAAGAGATCCTTTCTCTTAAGCAATGATGAAGGGAGCGCAATGGAAGCATGGGTCTGACCCAAGTAAGAAGGAAAGTCAAAGGGCTGATTGTACTTCTAGGACTTCCATGTGACATCCAAAGAGTTGCGTGTATGTCAATACTGCAATAAGCTGATGTACTGATAGTATGACTATCTAGACTATCTAGGATCTATAAAGAAGGACTAGGATAGTGCATCAGAATAATTACATATCTACATATGATCATTGATATTAACTTGCTTATTAGATAAGATCAAAGTATAATAATTGTATCTCATTCTTTTAATAACACTTGAATTTGTTGCATATATTTTTGAAGATTATAAAATATGATCTTAAGGTTTAATAAGTCATTCACATGGATGTTGATGCAATTGTTGCAACAATCTCCTTTGATAAGAAAGATCAAATTTTCAGTGGAAGAGCCCTTAGACTTAGAGAATGTCTCTATGATCTAGATATTAGAATACACTCATTGTTTATTTCTAAATGTTGAAAATAAAACATGAATTATTTAAATAGAACTATCATAAAGAGTTATGATGGATATATTTCAGATAATAATCTAACATCTAGTGGATTCTACTAAATTGAAATATTGATGAATAGCTCATTAATATTTCTAAATGTTGAAAATTAAACCATAAAAGATCAATAGGAGGATGAAGATCATTTGACAATTATATGGCATCAAGTCTTGGACATAAGTATGTTGATGTGATCGATAGACAAGTAAGAGATGAAACTTTATAGTGTTTGAAAATTCAAATCTTACATACTTGTGAATATTGTATTCAAAGTAGAAAATATCCAATGCATCCTTTTTTGGGAATGGTGTTAGATGCCAAGGTATTCAAGATCTCATACATATTGATGTATGTGGATAATCTATATCATAATAAACATTGATGATATGTGATATAATTTGATGATTTTTGTGATATGAGATTTCATCCTTTCACCTTAGAAACCTTTGAAATGTTCAAAGATTTCACAATTTTGGTTTAGAACCAAATTCTGAAGGAAGATGAAAGAAATTTGATCTAACCTAGGTAGCATGTACTTATTAGATGAATTTAAGGAATACATTATGAAGAAAGTAATATCATTCCTATCTCAGTCCTCCTAATACATCTAAACTCAATAGAGTTGTAGGGAAATACAATTAGATCATGTGTAACATGATTTGATCAATGATGACTCTTAGCATAATTACCTCTTAGTTTCTAGGTATATATAGTAGAGACTACAATATATATCCTTAGTAAGATTCCATGCAAGTGAGCTGGAATGTAGCACCAGAAAGTTTTACTTAATTAGGAATATAAAGAATGGTATTGGATAGCTACTTTTATGACATTGAGATTCTTAAAAAGATTTCATATATGAGAATGTGATTCTTAGAGAATGACTTTCTTGAGAATCAAGATGAAAATTAAGTAAAGGAACTTATTGAATATTGAGAAGATAATAAGGCTCCTGAAATTAGAAACTAAAAGGATAATTAAAGATGAAACACGCGTACCTCTTCAAATTAGTTTGAGGATGGATTCCTTGTGTCAGATGAGTCTGACAATGATCTGACTTCATATGATGAAGCTTCTAAGTATCATGACATTGAGAGATGGATGTTAGCAATAAAGTCTAAAGTAGACTCCATATACAACTGTTGTATATAGACCCTCGAGGATCCACCTACAAGGGTAAAACGTGTTTAGGTGTAAATGGATCTTCAAGAGAAAGATGGAACCTGATGAGAAGGTAGAGACCTTCAAAGCACGGCTCACATCCACAAGATACACATGAAGAGAAGACATTGCTTGCGATAAGACTTGCTCTTCAGTGACCTTGCTTAAACCCATCAGAATATTACTAACAATAGCTACACAACTTGACTTTGACATGTACAAGATGGAAGTCAATATTGCATTTCTCTATGAATACCTCAATGAGAATATTCATATGAAGTAGCCTCAGGGCTTCATAGCTGAGGAAAGCAATGTGTGCAAGCTGAAGAACTCCATCTATGGAATCAAATAAGCTTCTTGTAGTTGGAACATCAGATAAGATAAAATTATAAAGGTTGTGATTTCAGATAGAATCTTAATAAACCATGTGAAGCTTAGCGGGAGTGCCATTGTGTTCATCGTGTTAAATTAAGATAATATCCTAATCATTTGGAATAGTATAAGGATGATAATAACTATTTATAATCTAACTATTCCATACCTTGAGATGAAATATCTCAAGGATACCTCTTAGATCTTAGTTCTGAACTTGTTCAGAAGCAAAGAGAAGAAGGTATTGGAACCATCACATTAAGTGGAACACCTTGGGTATATTCCATTCTTGGAAAACTCCAAGGAAGGATTCTTTTCCTTAAGATATGTATGGTACTGACTTATATGAAGGTATAACACCTAAAAGAGTTGAGTATGTGAATACCAAAGCTACATGCCATAGTGCATCAGCTTTGGGAAGCTCAGTGTATGCTAGATGTATACAAAAGTCAGATGTTTGTTATGCATTGGGAGTAGTAAACTATTACTAATCCTACTATGGAGATAAAACACTTAATTACAGTAGTAAAAATATCTTCAAAGATGACAAGAGTTTAGATATAATTATCTCTAAGTCTTAAGACTTTATAGATATTGATCTAAAAAGGTCTTAATTACAGATAATTTAGAAGATAGATGTTAGCAATGTGATCCCGGGAGTAACCATTTCTACAATAATTGTTATTGTAATATTTAATATATCAATAAAAGTTATTGGTTTATTTCACTCCCTGACTGAGATTAAATGAATGAATGTACTATAAGGTCCCTTAATACAATTAGGGGTATGTACCATAGCCATCTTAATGATCATATAGCTATTAATTCAGTTGTTGAATCATAAAGGCAGGTGCTTGGATGAATATCTAAAGGATTAGATTGAGGACTCGTCAAGCACCATCAAATGATTATTAAGAGAGGATCTCCAACCTGAGAATAAGATGGAAATTCTTCTATAAAAGCTGATATCCGCAAGTCCTCTGCATAGGAATAGAGATTCGGAGGTGTTAGATATGTTGGGTCAAAGAGTTGACTTGACGATATCGAGATAACCAAGACATATGTAGTGTACTATCACGATATAGGCATGCATCCTCTGATCGGAGATAGATGTATTACTACATGTTTGAGTATGTACATTTGGTAGATTGATAGGTTGATGGCCAAATCAAGGTCTATACACCGGCGAGCTAGTGTGCATATAAGTACATATGAGTAATACGATCTCACAATGGGATCGTACAGGTTCACTCGTGAACCAGAAGACATGAGCTCACCTATGAAGCATTGGGATTGATCAAATTCTATGCATGGTCATCTTGCTTAAGAGGCATGACAAGAATTTCTAGGTATGATATATTCCTTTAGAAAGTAAATGACCAATACCTATTCCCAATGACCGAATGAGAAATTTAATGATAAAACCCTTAAGGCGACAATCCAAAAGAGATCTAAAATGTCGGGTTTATTCTAAGTTTCCAATATGCATGATGGACATGTATTAGGAGTACCTGAAGGTGAGATAGGATGAACTCGAAAATTACCTCTTTAATAATAAGTAATTGTAGCATAGAAGACGATCTTTGATTCAACAAAAACCATAAATTTTGAATGTTCTGGAGTATTTTATTTGGCAACTCTACCAAGGTCAAATACAAGGAACATGATTTTTAGTTACGTTTTTTTTAAATTAAGTTAGATAATTAATTAGATTGCTAGGTTAATTTCCGTGTTAGAAAATAAAATAGAAAATATGATGATGTAGTGTGAAATATAATAGAGAGAATAATTCATCACAAGATCTGTGATTTTATACAATTTTAATCCAAACAATAATTATCAATATCCTCAAAATTTAATCATTGATCAAATGATATGCTTTGAGAAATATTTATCAATAAAATACACGCTGCAATCTAGGAGGTTAAACACTCAATTAATAATCATGAAAATAAAGAGACAATGAGAATTTTCAGGACAATTGATCTCCAAATTCCATAAGACTTAATAATGATCACAATTACTAAAGAAATAAATAAATTATTTTGTAGCGAACATGCCCCTACAATAGATCAAGTTCTACAAAATATCAATACACAAATGAGTTAATTTTAGCTTGCAAAGATAACTTTAATCCTCAAATAATATTCCAATTTATTTAATGTTCACAAGAGTAATATTAAAGAGCAAAGAATAAGCTTTAAAAAGACATATTATGCGCTAAAATCGGAGTCCAAACAAGAAAGTTATGCTAAAACAAAAATCCAAGGACTAAAATGTAAAAATAAAGTTTTTCTTTCAAATTGGTCCCTAGAGGGAATTATCTGCAAATAATAGACGTCATAGGGAACTTTATGTAATTTATCCACGCTCTCATGCGCAGGGCACGTGAATGTGTTGGTGGGTGCCCTTTTGTAATATATGGAGTTTATGGGAGTCCTTTCGCAATTTACCCCCTTATCCATATGTGTTGCACATGCTTCTTACAATCGGGGGCTCTTCTGCAAATCTTTGGGAGTACAAAGGTGGAGACACAATTTCACCAAGCTTAGCATATGATGAGCACGTGCTTCGCTTGGCTCGGAGGCGGTAGAAGAGGCTCAGTGTCCCGAGCCCAAGTGGCGGGTTGAGGACGCTTTGGTCAATCTAAGACTCTCGATTTGGACTAAGGCTTGGTCAGGCAACTTGGCGTGCAGAGGGTCATTGGATCAAGGGCTTTTGCCAGATCCAACGATAAGAATGCAGAGGCGATGACCGAGCAACCCAGGGTAGAGATGTGACGGGGTGGCAACTAGTCAAGGGCGTGGAGCTCAGCCAAGGGCAGAGCATGGAGGGAGGGGCACTTCTCCAGAAGGATATGTGGTTTGGAGGGGGAGTAGCTGGCGAGGAATTGAATGGCAAAGGCAGCGGTTCTTGGTGGGGAAGGATTGTGACCGAGCATGGAGGGCGAAGCTATGCACATGGTGGTCGAGGGAAGAGATGCGACACGAAGCGGCGGTCGGCAGCAAGAGTGGCAATGGTGGTGACTGGAAGATGGACAAATATCAAGGATACAATTAGGGAAGAAGGGAAGAAGAGAAAGGGAATGGGTGCTTCGCTTGGGAGATCGGAGGAGCTGAGGCTCCCTCCGATCTTCGGGTAATCACCACAGTCGTGGGGTGGAACCACAGCGAGGCTCAGCTTCTTGGAGCAGCAGCAGAGGTCGAGGGCCTTTGAGCTCGTGGCAGTCATTAAGCCGTTGTCATCGGCTCTCATGGAGGAAGGGAAAATGGACCAGGGGTTGATCGAGATGCTTGGGAAGAAGGAGAGGGCTCAACGCGTCTTCTCTGTTGATGGCCTTAATCGCGGGCGACGTTGTGGGGAAGCTTGGCAGCATCAGAGGAAATGTTGCATGGCGGAGGGGATCTCGTCGGATCACCCCAGGGTCGAAGCTCGTCATCTATTGTTGTCACCAGTAGAATTCGGAACTCACTTTCTTGTGAATGGTGGATGGCCTTGTCGAGCAGAGAGGGAGGAAGCTTTATAGGGGAAGGTGGTAACAACTGGACGGGCACGGGAGCGACAGTTATACGAGTAGCGGCGGGCAACGGTTACGAGAGTAGCGGCAGTGCAACGACTAAAGGAGGAAGCGATCATGCAGAGGCATTGTAGGGAAGAAAGGGGTCACATGCTAGGCACGTGACCCAGTGAGGAGAGAAGAGAGAGAGGAGAGTCACGTGCCGAGCATGTGACTGGGGGGCATGGTAGGAGAGAGAAGGAGAGGGGGTGAGAGAGTCAAAAAAATAAAAAAAATAAAAAGAAAGAAAAATGGAAAAGAAAAATTAGGAACCTTGGATCGATTTCTTCATAAAAGTTGTTCGGCTCAACGAGATCTACAACTTTCATGACCGAATGAGGAGCAAAAATGGTCAACTTTAATGAGTGGTATTTTTAGTGGTCTCCATGTGTATAGAAAATCTACTTTGGGGATTTTGTAATTATTTGGTGGTTTTAAAAGAGGATAAAAATTATAGAAAAAATATGATAAAATACAATACATTTAGTTACATGCTAATCTAAAATTTTAGATTTTTAATAAATAAGAAAAAATAAGAGAACTTTGTACAGACTCACAACTCGGACTCAGCCAGTTTCTTTGATTTTAGTCTTGATATAAATTTAGATATTTATGATGCTTGATAAAACTTTCATTAAAGAACACAATTGATGAATAAAATAAAATGGGTTAAATATGTACGTAAAAACTCAGATCAAAAATAGCAAAAAAATAAAATGCGCAAAAGTGGTACAAAACCCAACTTTCACATATGAGGTTGCGAATTTTATGAAATTTATCTTGTTTTGAAGGTAATTTAAAATGGAGTACTTTAAAAGTGAGTAGATGAAAATCGGACATTGTATGAGGGAGATATGTACGTTTTAGTCCATCAGATGTGAAATTAGAACTTGGGTTTATTTGTCTTTTTTTTAGTTAACGCTTTTTTATATTTTTTGTTTATTCCAGTTAGTAATATCTACAAAATGGATGTAGTTTTAGGTCAAACAGGGTTAGAATTAATTAATTAAAAATTACGGAAGTTGACTGCTTTTTAGGTCAATTTACCTGTGGATTTTTTATTCCTTATTTTATGCAATTATACATGATGAAATGTGGATATTATTAACACATGTATGAATGCTAGTGATGCTATATTAGTTATTAAATACATATGGACTTTGGGGAACATAGATTAATCAATCAATTTTAGCATGTTGAGTCTGGGATTCATCTTACCCCTATACTTAAACCATGCTCGTCCTCGAGCGTCAATGGATGAATGACTAAGTTGGAGAAATCCCTGACTGTGCATGTGAATTTTCAAGGCTCGATTCATAGAAGACCCTTAATTTGAGTGATCCTAAAATTATGGGCTCAACCGTGCTTTAATCAAAAGGAATCCTACTTCTCTATTTATCAGACTCTCTGTTTGTACATATAATATACTGATATGACTTTTAGTGTACTACATTTATGAGAGTCGAGTCAAGATGTCACCCAAGGTCCCAGTCCAGGAGACTCTCCTCTAGACCTAATCCTTAACACCAGGGAATAAGTTGGTTCTTGCATCCAATCCACCATCTCATTAGTTTGTCAGACTTAAAAGTGTAGATGCACAGCCAGATGATGGAGGGCATAGGATTGTGCATGTTTTTCTCTCCCTCACATTAGAACAAGGGGCTCTCGAGTGCCTTATTACTCAACACAAATATATTTTTGTTTTTTTATTAATGTGTCCATTAAGAGAATTCGGAGTTGTCTGCATTTTTTCTGAGAGTACACCAGGGGGTGTCTTTTTTTAGTATCTATGATACCTTCGACACCCATACTTGTATCACTATATGATGCAGAGCCCTTTTTGGGTGATATCCTGACTCCTCGGTCCTAATAGCATTTGGTCCAAGTGGACACTTTGAAATGGTTGGAAGCGCGCATCTTTAGGTGGAAGCTCTTTTGAAATAGACTTTGTAATGATAGAGTTTTTCTTGATATGAGAAAACTTCCCTCGAATTTTCATTTCATTTGTTTGTCTAGCTCCACTGATTTTACCAAAAGTTGATGCACATTGATCAACAATTATTTAGTTTGCATCATAACCTGGCACATATGTCAATAGCAAACGATAGCATGCAAACTTGTATACATACTTACTAGGGTTTTGCTGACACTCAGGCTTCCTGAAGCCTTCATTAACTCTATCTCATCCTCGAGTATCATTAACTCAAATCACCGGTCCCAGTTTCTCAAGTGATAACTCAATTGATCTCACCAGTCATGCAGTTATGAAAGTGTTGCATTGATCATATTCTTTAGAAGGTAGAGATGAATAGTACAATATAGCCCTCAAATCTTTCAAACCAGGGAAGTACGGATTATTAAGTTCAAAAACCCTAATGACTAAGGCTGGTTAACTCAGATTCTCAAGATCTCAGAAATCCAATGTCTTCAAATCCTCAAGCCTTGAGTGATAGTGAATGTGTTAGGAATATACCAACCAAGGAATGCATGGATGTATGAGATGCTTAATGAAATGCAAGACCATGAGTGAAAAAATTTATGCAAAAGATTTTTTATTATTTGTTTTTGTTTTTTTCCTTTTTCTTTTTTCTTTTCTTCCTTGCTTTTGAAAACCAATTATTATTTACATAAATAATTTACTATAATATACATAATAAACACTACTTACCTATCCCTGATATTAGAAAAAAAACTGTTAAGAATGTAAGACCATGTTTATTCTGTGAGGTCTAGGGGTCCTTATATAGGACTAAACCCTAGGGTGCTCAGAGGAGGATTTACATAAATACCCCTATGGGGTTACATCGGGAAACAATTGATAAGGAAACAGTGATACATAAGGAAATAGAGGTAAATAAAGGAACAATAATATATGGTATTCTCTAACACCCCCCTCAAGTTGGAGCATATCCATCAATCATGCCCAACTTGGAAGATATCCATAAAAGACGCTTCTTTGGTAATGCTTTAGTGAATACGTCTGCAAGTTGAAGATCTGTAGAAATATGTGGTGTGACGATCTGTCCTCCTCGTATTGCATCTCGGATGAAGTGACAGTCAACTTCGATGTGCTTTGTCCGTTCATGAAATAGAGGATTGGTGGCAATATAGGTAGCAGACTTGTTATCACAGTATAGCGGTATAGGAGTAGTAGCAGGGAAACCAAGGTCTCGTAGAAAAGATACAAGCCACGTAATCTCACAAACAGCATGGGCCATTGCCCTATATTCTGCCTCTGCACTTGATCTGGAGACCACGGTTTGCTTCTTGCTTCGCCATGAAACAAGGTTACCACCAACAAACATAGCATAGCCTGTAATGGATCGTCTATCCTCAGGGGAACTGGCGTAGTCAGCATCTGCATAAGCAGTAATATCAGTATGACCGTTGACCTTATAGATGAGTCCTTGCCCTGGTGATTCCTTCAAGTAGCGAAGGATTAGTAGGACATCCTGCCAATCACTGTAAAGAGGTCTCTCCATATGGCGGCTGGCTCTGCTTACAGCATAAGATATATCCGGTCTAGTAACGGTGAGGTAGATCAGTTTACCCACAAGGCTCCTGTATCGTGTAGTGTCTTCAAACTCAGGATCAGTGGATGTATCGTGTTTTCGTACTTCTGCAGGTATGCCAGATGGTTTGCATCCTTGTAAACTGACTTCTGTAAGAATATCCAAGCAGTATTTTCGTTGTGATAGATGTAATCCTTCTGCAGTACGTATCACCTCAATACCAAGAAAGTACCGGAGTTGTCCAAGGTCCTTGGTGACAAACACCTTCTGAAGGAAGGCCTTGGTCTCGAGAATTCCATTGTCGTCGTCCCCAGTGACCACCATATCATCAACATAGACAGCAAGTATCACAGTACCAGTGGATCGTCGTCTAATAAACACAGAATAATCAGATGTTGTCTTATGAAAACCAAGAGAGCTGATTTCACTGGTAAGTCTGTCAAACCAGGCTCGAGGACTCTGTTTTAGGCCATAGATGGCCTTACGAAGTCGGCAAACATACTCCCCCTCGACGGAGTAACCCGGCGGTTGCATCATATAGACTTCTTCTTCGAGATCACCGTATAGGAAGGCATTCTTTACATCTAGCTGATAAATTGGCCAATTCTTGTTAGCGGCAACAGAGAGAATTGTGCGAATGGACCCCATCCTAGCCACAGGAGAGAAGGTTTCAAAGTAATCGACTCCATATGTCTGGGTGAAACCTTTTGCCACAAGTCTGGCTTTAAGTCTGTCAATAGAACCATCTGGAGATTGTTTGGTCGTGAAGACCCATCTGCAAGCAACGGGCTTAATACCTGTAGGACATGGCACAAGATCCCATGTGCCTCTCGATATGAGTGCATCTATTTCTTCATTCATGGCCTGTCTCCAACCTGCATCCTGGAAAGCACTGTGATGATCTTTAGGAATGGAGATAGTCATTAGTGCATCGGCATATTGTTTGTCAGTGCATGAAAGACCAGCAGTAGTAGTAAAGTTAGACATAGGATAAGTGGTACACTTTCTCTTTTGCCTCCGTAATGCGATCGACAGGTTGTCGGGATCATCCGGGACAGTAGTGGAGGGGACAGTTGAAGCTGGCATATCATCCTGTGGCAGAGGTATGGGTAGAGGGACATCTGGTGATGAGGTATGAGATGGATGGGTTTGGATGCTTGGTGATGGAGGAAGATGTAAAGGGACATTGGTGACAGGTTGTGTGAAGAAGCTGGTTTGCTCAAAGAAGGTGACGTCTGCAGAGATGTAGTATCATCTGTCAACAGGATCATAACATCTGTAGCCTTTTTGAGTGTAGGAGTAACCAAGAAAAATGCATTTGATCGCACGAGGGGATATTTTGTCTTTTGTGTGGAAATTGTGTACGAAGGAGACACACCCAAATATCCGTAGAGGTAGAGGAAAGGGAAGATCATTAGGGTGAAGCAAAGAAAATGGTGTAGAGCCTTTGAGAGTAAGAGACGGAATCATGTTGATAAGGTGGACTGCAGTGAGAACGGCATCACCCCAGTATGTTTTGGGAACTTTCATCTGGGTGAGAAGTGAGCGTGCAATGTTTAAAAGATGACGGAGTTTGCGTTCTGCCACCCCATTCTGCTGAGAGGTATAAGGACAAGATGTTTGATGTATTGTCCCATGGGAAGCAAAGAAATCAGAAAGGTCTCGTTGAGTAAATTCCAAGGCATTGTCTGATCGGAAGACCTGAATATTCGATGAGAAATGATTGTTGACATAAGCAAAAAAGTTTTTGACAATTTTATTGATTTCTGAGCGTTCTTTAAGAAGATAGACCCAGGATGATCTACTGTAATCATCCACAAAAACAATAAAGTAGCGGTGCCCACCAATGGTTCGGACAGGACAAGGTCCCCAAACATCACAATGAATTAAAGAGAAGGATATCGTACGACGGGGTTCAGTTCTAGCAGGAAAAGATGTACGGTGATGTTTTCCGAACTGACATGCCTCACACTCGAATGGTTTAAGTATGGACAGTTCAGGGAACATTAAGGAAAGAGCTTTAGCAGAGGGATGACCCAGACGAAGATGCCACAGAAGAGGATCAGCAGAGATGGAGGTTGCGCCAGCGAAACCAGAGTCGGAAGGGATGTCCAGGTAATATAAGCCATTCTTCTCATGTCCCCCACCAAAGATCTGTCTCGTCCGGATGTCCTGAAAATAACAGCATAAATCATCAAAAATCACACGGCAGTTGAGTTCTGTACATAATTTGTGAACAGACAGCAGACTGAGAGGAAAAGCAGGAGCACAGTAAACATCCGTTAGCCTGAGTTTGGGGCTAAATTCCATGGTCCCCACACCAGTGATAGGTGAATAGGCTCCATTGGCCACACGAACGTGCTTCACCATAGAAGGCTCCCTGGGAGAGGTGAGGAGACTACGTTCTCCTGTGAGGTGGGTTGAGGCACCCGAGTCGATGATCCAGGTAGAAGTAGAGGTGGAGGCAGAACTTGCAATTGTACCTGTGGTGGCTGCTAGGGTCGCAGTAGGGCCTGAATGTGTAGTCTCAGTAACTGGGTTCTGAAGGAGCTGGCGAAGACGAGCGCATTCTGCAGCAGTAAAAGATCCTGAAGCTTCTGTGAGAGACTGATCTTGTGAAGTTTCCATAGTATCATAATTCGTGTCATAAGATGGTGCCTCATATGCGTTATTAGCTTTGGGCATGCCAAAGGTTGCCCAACATTTGTCAGATGGATGGTTCCAGCGGCCACAATGAGTACATGCTGGATAACGAGCATTAGAAAAATCACGAGCACGGCTGCGTCCCGAGTCACGTCCACGTCCCTGTTCTCGTCCTCGACCGCGACCAAACGTACGCCCTCGTCCTCCTTGGAAAGGTAGGCGTCCTCCAGCAAAATGAGCAGCAGTGTCTGTAGTAGGAGATTGGTTAGGGGTCTCCAGTTCCTGTAATCTACCAAAAATAGTTTCAAGAGACGGTAGGACAGCCGCCGTCAAGAATTGTTCTTTAACATATTTGTATCGTGGGTGTAAGCCTGATAGAAAACGGTACACCTGCCATTCTGCTCTTTCACCTATTTGCTTGTCACAGCATGCAGGTTGAAAAATAAGCAATTCTTCAAATAATCCTGTTAAGAGCCGGTAGTATTCTATCAAGGAGGTTTCTCCCTGACTTGCAGACCAAATCTTTGTATAAATGTCAGAAAGCCTGGATTTTGTTGTTTTCTGGGAGTATGTATTCTCAAGACTCTCCCACATTTCCTTTGCAGTTGTTTTGTAGAGCAAATTTGATGCAATATTTGGATCAACACTATTTGTCATCCAAGTGATGACCTGACAATTGTCTACGTACCAGGTGTCGTAGTTGGCGTCTGTCTCGGCAGGCGGAATGGTAGTTAGGATATAAATTTTGCGTTGGCCACCAATGAATATTTTAAAGGATCGAGACCATAGTACATAGTTCTCCGAGCCCTTTAGTTTGATAGAAGTGCCATGTACCATCATTGCTGAAGTAGGGTACAGGGGCTTGGAGTCCGAGGATGCAGGAGCAGATGTCATGGTGACCGTAGTGATCAAAAAATATAATGATCTAGTATGCAGAGAAAATAGAGATCATACGCAGCTAGCAAACCATTTCGATGTATCCGTGCAAGACTAACAACATAGAGTCAAGGCTTTGGCGAGGAGGATGCTGAAGGGGTCACTGGTGCCGTGGGGCCGAGGGACAGGGGTTGGATGCCAGTGGCCGATGGCCTGCAGTAGACGTAGAGGGCGAGAAGCCTGGATGCAGTAGAGGGCGAGAAGCCTGGACGTAGAGGGCCGAGGGGCAGGGGCTGGATGCAGTAGACGTAGAGAGCCGTGGCGGGAGGCAGGGGCCAGGATGCGAGGGGCTCCTGGATGCAGATGGCCTGGAGGCCGGGGCCTTGGGGCCTGGAGGTGATGCGCCTGGGGCGGGGGCGAGGAGCTTCTGGCGGTGCGCCTGGAGGGGCGCCTGGAGGGGCTTGGGGCGAGGGGCGGAGCGCCTGCGAGGGGCGGGGTCGAGGGGCGAGGGGCGGAGCGCCTGCGAGGGGGCGAGGGGCGGTGCGCCTGGAGGGGCGCCTGGAGGGGCGGAGGTGCGCCGCGAGGGGCGAAGGGGCGATGGGGCGATGGGTGGAGGTGTGCCGCGAGGGGCGGAGGGTCGAGGTGCGCCTGGAGGTGGGCGGAGGGCGGAGGTGCGCCTGGAGGTGGGCGAAGATGCGAGTGGCGACAGGCAGGAGGCGAGGGTCGAGGGGCGCGGAGGTGCGCCGGGCGAGGGTTGCGTGGAGGCGCCAGGCAGGGGGCGCGATGGCCTAGGGCGGCGGATGCCCTAGGTTACGGGATTGGACGAGGCTGGTAGGTGGGGTAGGGCTGGGATCGAACATGCTCTGATACCATGTTAAGAATGTAAGACCATGTTTATTCTGTGAGGTATAGGGGTCCTTATATAGGACTAAACCCTAGGGTGCTCAGAGGAGGATTTACATAAATACCCCTATGGGGTTACATCGGGAAACAATTGATAAGGAAACAATGATACATAAGGAAATAGAGGTAAATAAAGGAACAATAATATATGGTATTCTCTAACAAAAACAATTGAAGTGCGAGCTATGGATAAAGTATGTAGAGTATATACAAACATACCCCCCTATACTTAGCTTGTGTTATGTCTTCATGACACAAAGTGAAATGTAGACATAGATCAAACTAAGTATAGATGAGAGAAAAAGAAATAAAGTCAACATGCCCCCTATACTTAGACTTTTGAGGGACTAAGCATAACAGGAAAGCATGAAATGAGACAGTCGAGGGTAAACGGAAAGAATAGAAGTGATGTATACATAATGGTACCAGTCCCACTATACTTAGACTCAGGTCAGCCTAAGTATGATTGGATAACTACAAATGGGAAAACGAGTAGATTTACGTATGTACAAGGTCAAGGAGGTTTGTGACGAACCTTCTTGCGAGAGTATGGCAGGAGATAGTATGGAGATGTACATGGTGATAAAGAGGGTGAGGATGAAGATGACCAGCCATCGCCAGAGTCGACCTCATAAGAATAGTAGTCGTATGTAGAGGATCTCCAACTATTATCAATTAGAAGTAAGTGCCCTTTGATCATAGTTGTATTTATTACACTTACATGATGAACAACATCAGGACCGGACAAGGACTCTTCATAAATCACCCGATGTCTAAGGTCAAAGATAACTTTCTTGGTTAGTTTATTTCCATGAGAAGTATTATGAGGAAGATGGATAGTCTTCTTCTCCCTTCCTTGAGTAATTGATGTGACATTTATGAGTTCCTCATCAGATGAATCCTGTAAAAGTCAACCAATTCTTGTAGGGTCATACGCCTCTTTGGGCGAGGGAGCATGTTCCTGGTAGCTTTGTTATTACAAGATGGGGATGTTAGTGTCACTTCCTAATAATCATGAATTTTGGTGACATCGGAGGTTTCTTGAGTCAGATCTTTGTGTGGTTCAAGTATCTCATGAATTATTGCCGACTCAAAGATTGGACCATTTAAATAATCATGACGTTACTCATAAATATGGTCCAACTTTTCATAAGCTCCTAAATAATGTTTCCTCCTAGAAGCAATTGTAGGATGGGAGGTGCGGTGAAAATCAGAGGTCTGTCCAACAGTCGGTCTCATGGGTGTCTCTCCTAGAGCATGTGTCGATATTTCATAAGGAGAGGCATGATCATGGGAAGTGTTTGTCTCCTAATCACAACTATCGGTTTCAAGTTGGGTTTCCTCGGAGCAGGTCGTATCATTGAGGCTTTGTGCATTGTGGTCTGAGTTCGAAAACTTGATGTCTTGGGTCTCACAATCAACCATTAGCTTAGCAGAGGCTAAAAACGGCTTTCCTAAAATGATATGAGACTCAGACAACTTTCTAGGGTATTCAATGTCAAGGACAATAAAGTCCACTTTATGTCTATCACATCGGAAATTTACGATGATCGAAACGATCCCCTACGGTCTTTTGGTAGATTGATTAGTCAATTGAACGATCACCCTTGTTTTTTGACTTGTCCGAGTTTGAGTTGGTCAAAAATGGACTTGGGGAGGATGTCGAGCATAGAGTAATCGTCTAACCGAACATGAGTGAATATATAATCCTCAATTTCACATGTGATCTGAGTCAACCACTTGACTTTACAACTTTTGATTTTGTGATTCATCACCAAAGAGTTGGCCATACATATGGCATGATATTCAGTCCTTTATCGTTTCTTGCTCGTTTTTTAGGGTTTAGTCGACTCTTCACAAATCACTTAAGATTGGACACATATTCTATGGCCTTGATCAATGGAAGCTCTAAGTCATACTTTTGAAAAATGCTTCCATTTCATAATTGTCCAATTTTTTTGAGTTTTTTATTTTTCTAATTTTTTTGGTATTTTCTGTGAGTTATTCAGTAGAGGGGTCAGAGGTTAATGGTGGTTGTGCCCTATTGTGAGTCACATGATGATTCAGTGGTTCGCTTGGTGGTGGCCTCACTTCTTTTGGATTATGCATAGATCGGATGAGATCATATATTTTCTCAATTAAAGTGTTTGCTATATGATTGATTCGAGCAATCTCATCCTCAAACATCTCATGACTAGTGATTAAATAATCATTATTGATATATTGTGATTCTCGTATGTAACATTGAGTAGAGTATTGATTATTCATAGTTGTTACGGTCTAAGCTACTTGGCCTTAGTTTTCTCGTGAATGGTCAAAGGAAAATTTGTCGTACTCAGGAAGAGACTCAACCTAAGTAGGGGATGGTTCAAGAGGTTGTGAGCTTATAGTAACTGGAATTCGTGTTACTCTGTCAATATTGGTTACTCTATTTTCATCCTCAATTCTGCCCGCTCTCTCGCGTCCATAAGAATGTCATAATGTGAGAGAGGTCTGATCCATGAAGAAGTATGGGCAAAGGGTAGGGTGTATGGGAGGGAAGAGAATGATGGCTGAGGGGGACCTGATTTGAAGAGAAGATTCCCCTGAGTGAGTGAGAAGAAGGATATCATGGCATGATTGTGGAGATAGGGTAGGAAGACCAATGTGTCGATATCTTCCCAAGAGATGAATGGAATGATTTGTGAACCACAATTTTGCTTACAGTTGCAAGGTCTTTCACGCACACAATTCAAACAAAAAACAAACACGTAGATTCTCCCACTCGACAAGGTGAAGGCACGTCAGGGCTCAAACGCTTGTCTTTTCAATTTTAATTTAATAACAAAGTAATATTGAAAATTAAGCTGTTAGGTGCTGGAATATTTCACAAAGTCTATCCGAGTTTATACAACTTGTTGCATCTACTTTTAGATAGTATGGGTATAAATATGCATCGTTAGACGGTTGCCCGTGTTACTTGAGGAGCGAGCCATAGACAGTGTCATCTAAACCACCTACTCTGCTAAGGGAAGTCGGACCATAAAACGACTACCCGAAACCCTCACTGAGAAGTAGCTGGTTATTTCTAAAAAAAAGTAGTCTGAATGAAAATTTTCATTTTTTGGCTCTATCTTAGAGGTATGATCTTGTCCTTACAAACAATAAGAGGTTCATTCTTCACCAGACACAAGTTTGATTTTAGGTTAGGTTATTTATAATCACCTTGATTAGCAATCCTGATTTTAGATTAAGTTTATCATTGAGGTTTAAGATGAGCACATAAATTCACGCCTAATGAGCAGTCCCAAATCCTTTAATTCTTAAGTTGCAAAAACTGAGGAGTGGGAATCAGAATAGCTAGTGCAAGCGTAAATCAACAATTCATGATTAAGAAGAAGACTTGCAGTGATTCCTCACGTTTTTCATACGAGATGCAATACAAAGAATTTTTAAAATTTATACTAAATGATATGCACAGAAGACCAACGCCCTAGGTAGAAAGTTCTATTAGCGGGAAGAATTGGTTTCAATTTGGCTAATGTTGAATGGTCTACAGTGCGTATAATTAGTGAAAGTGTGATCTAAGAATTACGAGTAAACTCAAGAATAATTAAGCAAGCGTATATGTGCCTAATTCCTATGCCACTCAAGTCAGGTCCCAACCACACAAAGGGGTTGAAACAGGCCTGACACACCACAGAGAAGTCCAGTTCGAATTATTACAAATTAGAGGGTTCAGAGAGAGGGACCCTGTGAATAATGCAGAAAATTAAACTACCTAAGATCTCTCTCATAAAATTAAAATTCAATCTTCTTTGCAGACCCTTGAATTATATCCAAAAATCACTCCGAGCTATCTACAAAGAGATAAGATGTGGTTAGTATATGTAGAAAGAGAGATAAGCAAAATAAAATACACAAATAAAATGCACAAAAAATGACACAGAAATTAATTTCACAAAAATTAATTGCGGAAAGTAATTTAAAACAATAAAAATACGTTGTTCCCCGTCAAAGATGCCATTTGATGAACGCAAGAATCGTCTCTTTAATAATAAGGAATTGTAGTATAGGAGACGATCTTCGATTCAACAAAGACCACAATATTTGAATGTTGTGGAGTATTTTTACTTGATAAGACTACCAAGATCGAACACACGGAACGGTGATTTTCAGTTGCGTTATTTTAAATTAAGTTAAATAATTAATTAGATTGCTTGGTTAGATTCTATGCCAGAAAATAAAATGAAAAATATGATGATGCAGTGCGAAAAATAACAGAGAGAATAAATCAGCACAGGATCTATGATTTTTATGATTTTAATCCAAATAATAATGATCAATATCCTCAAAAATTAATCACGGATCAAAGGATATAATTTGAGACATATTTATCAATAAAATCCAGGCTACATGCTAGAAGGTTAATCACTCAATTAATAATCATGTAAACAAAGAGACAATAAGAATTTTCAGGGACAAATGATCTCCAAATTCTCTAAGATTTATTCCTTTTATAATTATCATAATTAATAAGGAAATAAATCAATTATTTCACCTCGAACATACCCCTGCAATAGATCAAGTTCCACAAGATATCAATGCATAAATGAGTTAATTTTAGCTTACAAAGATCAATTTAATCCTAAATAATATTCCAATTTATTTAAGCTTTGATCTGTTCACAAACTACATAATATTAAAGATCAAGTAATAAGCTTTAAAACTACATATTATGCGCTAAAATCGGAGTCCGAATGAGAAAGTTATGCTAAAATAAAAATCTAGGGATGAAAATGTAAATATAAATAAAGTTTTTTCTTTCAAAGATATCTCTAGAGGGACTGTAAATAGTGTAAGCAAAAGCTTTATGCAATTTATCCATGCTCTCATCCATAGGGCATGTGACTGTGCTGGTGGATGCTCTTTTGTAATATTTGGAGTTTTTGGGGTCCTTTTACAATTTACCCCCTAATCCAAGTGTGCTACACATGCTTCTTGCAGGCAATGGCTCTTCTACAAATCTTTCGAAGCGTGAGGGTGCAGACACGATTTCACCAAGCTTAGCATGTGTTGTGCACATGCTTTGCTTAGGCTCGGAGGTGGTAGCGTAGGCTCGGTATCCCGAGCCCAGGTGGCCGGTTGAGTAGGCTTTGGTCTATCTGAGCCTCTTGGTTTGGACCGAGGTTTGGTTAGGCGATGTGATGTGCGAAGGGTCGTTGGATGGAAGGCTTTTTGTCAATCCAACGGTCAGAATGCGGGGACGATGGTCAGGAAACCCAGGGCAGAGGGCTATTGGCGGTGGAGAGGAGATGCAATGGGGTGGAGACCAATCGAGGCCGTGGAGCTTAACCAAGGGAAGAGTGTGGAGGGCAAGGCACTTCTCTAAAAGGATATGCGGACTGGAGGTGAGGGAGCAGCTGGCAAGGTGCTGAATAGCGAGAGCGGCAGTGCTCGGTGGTCAAGACGTGCGGCTGAGCATGGAGGGTGGAGCTTTGTGCATGATGGTAGAGGGTGGAGATGCAGAGAGAAGTGACGGTCGGCGGCTAGAGTGGAGATGACGGTGACTGGAAGATGGATGAAGATTGATGATACAATTGGGGGAGAAAGGAATAAGAGAAAGGGAATAGGTGCTTCATCGGAGGAGCTAAGGCTCCCTCTGATCTTCAGGTAATCACGCCGTGGGGCGGAACCATGATGAGGCTCAGCTACTTGGAGTAACAGCAGAGGTCAAGTGACTCTAGATCACGCCATGCCAGTCGTCATGCCATTGTCACCGGCTCTTGTGAGGAAGGGCGGATGGACCTGGGGCTGATCGGGATGCTTGGGAAGAAGGAGAGGGCCCAACGCCTCTTCTCCGATAATGGCCTCAACTGCGAGCGTCATCGCAGCGAAGCTTCGCAGCGTTGGAGGATATGTTGCATAATAGAGGGGATCTTTCCAGATCACGCTAGGGTCGAAGCTTGTCAGCTAGTGTTGTCACCAGTAGTGTTCGTAGCTCGATTTCCTCGTGAATCCCGTATGGCCTTATCAAGCGGAGAGGGAGGAATATTTATAGGGGAAGGTGGTAATGGCTGGACAGGTGTGGGAGAGACGGTTACAGGAGTAGCAACGGGCGGCGGTTACGAGAGTAGTGGTGGCGCAATGGTCGGAGGAGGAAGCGATCGTGTGAAGGCGTTGCAGGGAAGAAAGGGGTCACATGCTAGGTACGTGACCTTGGGAGGAGAGGAGAGAGAGAGAGAGACGAGTCACGTGTCGAGAATGTGACTAAGAAGGTACGTTATGAGAGAGAAGGAGAGGGGGTGAGAGAGTTAGGGTGCCACGTAGCACGCCCAGGGGCTACCACATATCATCCCAAAAAAATAAAAAAATAAAGAGAAAGAAAAATAGAAAAATAAATATTAGATAACCTCAGATCAAAAATTTTTCTTCACAAAAGTTATTTGCCTCGACAAGATCTACAACTTTTATGAAGGAACCAGGAGCAAAAGAGGTCAACTATAACGAGTGGTATTTTTGGTGTCTCCATGTGTATAGAAAATCGGCTTTGGGGGGATTTTGTAATTTTTTGGTGGTTTTAAAAGAGATAAAAAATAATAAAAAAATATGATAAAATACAAAACATTTAATTACACATTAATCTATTTTTTTATATTTTTAATAAATAAGAAAAATAAGAGAACCTTGTACAGACTTACAAAGGTCACTCGAATTCAGTTAGTTTCTCTGATTTCAATCTAGATCTAAATTTGGATTTTTATGATGCTTGATAAAACTTTCATCAAAGAACACAAGTAAAGAATAAAATAAAATAAATTGAGTTAAATATGTACATAAAAACTCTAAACAAAAATAGCAAAAGATAAAATGCGTAAAAGAGGCTCAAAACCCAACTTTCGCATGTGAGCTCTGAATTTTATGAAATTGGTCTTATTTTGAAGATATTTGAAAACGGGGTATTTTAAAAGTGAGTAGGCCAAAATCAGACATTGTATGAGAGAGATATGCGTGTATTAATCCATTAGATGTGAAATTACGACTTGGGTTTATTTATCATTTTTTGAGTTAGCAATTTTTTGTATTTTTTATTTATTCTTGTTAGAATATCTGCGCAATGGAGATGGTTTCATGTCAATCAGAGTTGGACTGAATTAATTAAAAACTGGGGAATTTAGCTGCTTTTTAGGTCAATTTACCTTTGGATTTTTTATTCCTTATTTTATGCAATTATGGATGATGAAATGCGGATATTATTAGCACATGTATGAATACTAATGATGTTATATTAGTTATTAAATACATATGAACTTTGGAGAACATAGCCTATTGAGCAATTTCAGCATGTTGAATCTAAGATTCAACAATGTAAGCATAACGATTGTATAACCATGACGCCTCCATATCGTGGGAGTGATGAATCATGTATGGATTTTAGTGACTCCTCTCAGTAGAGGAGTAATCTAATCTCAATTCAAATGTTGGACATTGATCTGAATATGATTTATATGCAAGTAGGATATTAGATTCATGGCTTTGATTTAATCAAACAGCTATGGGAGGTCCCTAAGATCTGGGTTTGAGATATGATCTCAACATCCAAGTCACTATACGTGAAACATATTATCTCCCTGTCCTTATCTCCAAGTATCCGTGGAGAAAGGGCATTATTCTTGAAAGAGTTCAAGAATAATTACATTGTTAATATATCCAATCAATGAGAAATGGATAATTTGGTGTGATTTAATTATCATCAATAATATGGATAAGATTCACATTATTTGAATGCGTGAGAATTGAGATCTTAGATAGCGAAATGTGATTTAATTATGAAGGATATGGATAATGTGGATAGTAATATCCATATTATTCATATATATTATAAATGTGATTTATAATATATTAAAGAGAAAATTTTGTATTTTACATTTGTTAATTAAGTGTTAATGTGAATTGGATTCGATTAGACAATTAATTGAAACTGTAGTTTACATTTTATTATAGGTTGTGAATATGATTCACATTTTTTCAACGACATGATTGCAATATTCACAAAATAATTAGGAATTATTTGTATGAATAAATTTGCAATAAATAGTTGTTGCAAACTAATTGGAGCTAAATAACCACCTTAGTGGGAGGAGGTGGAAGGCCACCAAGTTCCATTAAGAAAGAGAATTATCTCTTTTAAATTTTCTCCATACAAAATTGATCTTAGTTGAAATTAAATTGTATTGATGATTCAATATATATTAAATTAAATTAAATTAAATTAATTTTTGTTGTATTTTTGCAATAAAATCATGGTCATTGAAACAAACACAAATCAATCTAAAACGTTGGATTTGTGCAGTCCATGGATTGAGATCCATGCACTCCCAAAATATTATATAAGAAGAGGCAGCCTTGCCCTTCTAAGATGTTGTTGAACAACTATTGATCTCTCTCTCTCCCTCTCTCTCTCTCTTTCTCATTCTCATGTCACACACCAAGTCTCTCTCCCTCTTGAGTAGCTGTCCATTCTAACCTTAGAGAGAAGGTTGCTTTCGTCACCGCATTGTCGTTAGGTTGTTGCCTCGACCGTTCGCGGATCTCTATCTCCTTCCACACATCACATTGTGAAGAAGACATTTTATCTCGTGAGACGAGATATGGAGATCTATTGCTTGGATAAACAAGTCGGATTGCAAGAAGTGCGCGACTCATCTCCGCACTCGCAAGAGATTCTACGTCGGGTCGGACTTGAGATAGGAGGTATCTTTGCATAGAGACTCGATTACAACCACCCTATAATAGGTATTCATTTACCTAATATGTGTTTTAGATGAAATGATCTATGAATGGTTCATGGATCATGTGGTTTCATCATTTAAAGTTTTTAAATTCCGCTACACCGAGCCACAAGTTTGACTAGTCGCTCGCGATCGCATACGATACGATCCCCACACTTCTGTGATGCGCTTGAGGATTTTTCCATAATCTTTCAAGTGTTATCAGAGCTAGATTATGTCTCGGTTGAGATCCAAAACCCTTGATGAACAAGTTTCACGTTCGGATGCGCAGGACTCATTGTTTTTGCATTGGATGCAAGATTCGAATTGGTTTTTTTTTCATGACATAAAAACCTACTATTTATGCATTGTTTGGACATGTTTTTAGTTATTAAAAGGTATTAACCTATTATTTGTGCTAAAGGTACATGAAAATGATTCGAAGAGTTCTACTGCTAAAATTGTTTTTACATGTATTCATGGATCTGTAAGAAAATTAATTTTACTTATTATTTTCCATCATGAAATATGAAATAAACACTTGATTTAAGTAGTGAATAAACCAGCAAATGGCATGATTTTATTCTGTGTGAATTCGACTCTGTTTGCCCTAGATATTCCATTTTTAGTGGAGATGGGTCAGATGATGATAGGATCATCAAAACTCTTTGCCTAATTTGTTTATTATTCAATAGAAATCATGGAAATTGTGAAACTTTGATTAATTATGATGTATAGTCATTATGGAGATAATTTATTAATCATCATTAGCCATTGATAGAATGTTTCATGAAAACCCCAAGATCATCTTACAATAGTTGTAAATCAATATTTACGTGCAAAACTTTGTTGCTTGAATAGGATTGGGGATTTTTTTCATCAAATTTCCTTATAATGTTAATCAAAATGATTTTGATAAAATATT
Organism: Ottelia alismoides; assembly: GCA_037367405.1. NCBI lineage: Eukaryota > Viridiplantae > Streptophyta > Magnoliopsida > Alismatales > Hydrocharitaceae > Ottelia > Ottelia alismoides. The sequence goes on from JAZKJV010010141.1 coordinate 232,515, forward strand.
ATATGATATAACTTCAGTAGAAATACTGATTAACATCTCAAAATACAATACGATCAAATTACATTATCCCAACCTGAGACGGATATGGTGTCTAGTCGGGGAGAATTAGGGTTGCAGGTTGCTTTATGAGCATTATGTTCTACTCCCTTTGGTACTGGCCATGACAACGGGTAAGGAAAGGACAATGTCGATGGGATCATGGGGTATTTTTTCTAATTATTAAAATTTAGATAATACATATTTTGAAATTATACCATCCTTCAAGTAACAATCAAGTTTGTTGGTTGATTAAATTACATTGATAATTGATTTAATATTATTAAATCAATTATATCCAATTAAATTACTATGTTATTAATAGAGTAATTTTTCCCTTGGAAGAATTAATTATATGAATATGATTCATAGTAAATAATTAGAATTTGAATATTATATGGAGGATCACATAAGAGACATCGATGCTCTCCCGTCAAGGTGAAGGGTTACGTCGTCAGGGATTGTATGTAGGAGACGCATGTCCGAAATGGCAGCTCCTTCATACAAGCACATAGATCGGGTTATTTGCTTCTCGAAAGAGTAAGGTCGTATGCATAGTGTCCCAATATCGGTTCCTCATATTATTAGAGTGATATTGGATTGCGCACAGCGAGTATTATTCCTATTGATGGTTGGTTCAATTAACAACAGGTCAACATCACCATAGGGGTGGTGGGGTCGGGTGTTAAAGATCGAATTGGGAATGTAAGTTGGACCTACAAAGTGGAATATGTTCCCATTTTTTTACCCAAATTGCAGTTTCTCATATTATTTGGGGTATAACTATGGTAGAAAGAGAGATCCCATATCTCGCTAGAGATATATTGATAAGTATATCTTCTGCTTCGAAATTAATTACGGGAATGAATTTTTAAAGTTGAAAATACAGGACTAATTTGAATAAAAATGCTTAATTAAAGTTTTTAATATTGAATATATAATCATTTATATATTCTAATATAATGCATTCTTAATTTCAGACAATGAAGTCCATGAAGCCGCGTAGTAGGCTCCTGGAGGTCAACCAATTAACCGGATCAAATTACTCAGATTGGATCCGTAATTTGGAGCTTGTTCTCTCTACAAAGCACATCGGTTATATGTTCACTGAGAATAAGTACACAAACTCTATGACAGAGGAAGAAAATAAGTTCAATGAAAAATATGATGAAGATCATGTTTTGGCTAGGTGTTATATTATCAGTTAATTGTCCAATATTCTTCAAAAGCAACATGTGGAGATGAACACTTGTCAGGAAATAATGTTGAATCTGAAAGAGGTGTTTGGTGATGTGAACCGTACACGATGTTATAATATCATGAAAGAGCTTATCCGTTGCAAAATGCAGGAAGGGACTTCCGTCAGTGATCATGTGCTCAAAATGTTTGGGTACCTTTCTGAGCTGAAAACTATCGGTGCTAACATAGGCACAGATTTGCAATCTGACTTCATTTTGTTGTCACTCCCTAAGTCTTTCAATAGCTTTGTGATCACGTTCCACAGAGCAAAGCGAACTATATTAACGATGGGTTATTAGTTGCATTAAAGTCCGTATAAGATGTAGTGAAGAAAGTTGGCCCCTCTAGCAATGCAATGGTTTCACAGGTCAAAGGAAAGTGCGGTCGGAAGCAAGGTTCTCGGAAGGGCCCAGCCCATAAGAGAAAGAAGAAGAGTCAAGGCGTTGGCTCATCTTCTAATGCTTCTACACTGATAGCATCGAAGAAAGACGATGTTTGTCATCGCTATAAGAAGTCAGAGCACTAGAAGCGTAATTTTCCAGATTACTTGAAGTCAGTCAATAAAGGTAAAGCCCCAGCAGGTATGAAATCTACTTTCATCATTGAAACCAATTTTCTCATTGGACGAGAAGGAATTTGGGTTGTAATTGTAGATTCAGGTGCTTCTGTCATCTATGCAATTTATTGCATCTATTTCAGGAAACTAGAAATCTTAGTAAAGGGGAGATAGTCATCCATATGGGATCTGATGCAACTGTTGAAGCGGTCGCCTACGGGACTTACAAACTATCATTATCTAGTGGGAGAGTCATTTTACTTAAAGAATGTCTTTATGTACCTAAAGTCAAAAGGAACCTTATATTTGTGTCTAAACTTGTTAGAAATGGATATTCGTTTCTTTTTTGTAATAAACTTATCATAAATCGTTATCACATGCCTATGATGTTTTGACTTCTGGTGGACTCTATGAATTGCGCATTGATGAAAATGTTATGATTGTTACGACCACTGATAAAACCCCGAAAAGAATCAGGAATGATGGAAATCTTTCGAATGTGATTTAGCGTCAAAGGCTTGGTCATTTATATGTTTTATAGGATCAATGGATTGATAAAGGATGGACCCTTAGATTTTCCACAGGTTCAATCTTTTCCTACTTGCGACCATTGTATTCGAGGTAAAATGACCAAGACGCTATTTCGTAACAAGGTTACACAATGCGAAGGCATTCTTGACCTAATACATACCGATGTATGTGGTCCCTTTAGTACCGTGACCCAAAATGGAAATCGATATTATTTGACGTTTATTGATGACCATTCACAATATGAATTTATCTTTCTACTACATCATAAATCTGAAATCCTTGAAAAGTTCAAAGAGTTCACGGCTTTGGTTGAGAACCAAACTGATAAAAAGACTATACGGATTCGATCTGATCGAGGTGGAGAGTACCTCTCAGATGAATTTAAGGAATACCTTCAAGAGAATGGAATTTTCTCCAATCTCACTCCTCCTAGAACTCCCCAACATAATGGTGTTACTAAAAAAATATGACACAGCTATCATGGATATAGTCCGTTCAATGATGAGTAAAGCACATTTACCTCTTAGTTTATGAGGATATGCAGTGGAGACTGCAATATATATCCTAAATAAGATTCCTACCAAGTCTATACCAAAAACTCCTCATGAGCTTTGGTATGGAATCAAATCTAGTGTTAGACACTTAAGGTTTTGAGGTTGCTTGATCTTGCAAAGAACATGAATGCAAGGAAGCTGGAAACTCGCATTCAAGAGTGATACTTCATTGAGTATGTCGAAGATGGTATTTGATACCAACTTTACGACCCTAAGACTAAAAAGGTCTTCATATCTAGAGATGTAAAATTCTGCAAGATGACTTCTTGAAGAGTTAAGATAAAAATGAAGTAAAGGAACTCATGGAATCCCCTGGGGATATTGAGCTTCCTGAACCAGAAACTGAAGGAGTAAATGAAGATGAAACATTTGTCCCTCTTCAAAGGATGTTGAGGGTAGTAGCACCATTCAAAAGGTATGGATTCCATGTGTCAGTTGAAACTGACAATGATCCAGCTTCATTCGATGAAGCACTCGCGGATCAAGACATGGATAGATGGATGCTAGCAATGAAGTCTGGGATAGACTCCATGTACAAGAATGATGTATGGATCCTAGAGGATTCACCTAGAGGGGTAAAATCCATTGGGTGTAAATGGATCTTTAAGATAAAAAAGGGGTCATGATGGGAAGGTAGAGACCTTCAAGGTACGGCTCATGTCCAAGGGCTACACACAGAGAGAAGGAATCGACTATGATGAGACATTCTCTCCTATGGCTATGCATAAATCCGTCAGGGCATTGCTGGCTATAGCTGCATATCTTGACTACGACATCTGGCAGATAGACGTCAAGACGGCTTTCCTCAATGCATATCTCGATGAGGATATCTATATGGAGCAACCACATGGCTTCAAAACCGAGGTAGGGAAAGTATGCAAGCTAAAGAAATTCATATATGGGTTTAAACAAGCTTCTCGTAGCTAGAACATTAAATTTGACGAAACCATAAATGATTTTATGCAAAATCCTGACGAACCATGTGTGTACAAGAAGCTTAGTGGGAACTCCATTGTCTTCATCGTGCTTTACGTATATGGCATCCTTATCATCGGGAATGATACAGGGATGATGGCCAATTTGAAGATTTGGCTATCCCATACCTTCGAGATAAAAGATCATGGAGAGGCCTCTTACATCTTGGGTCTGAAGTAGTTCAGAAATCGAGAAAAGAGGGTATTGGGACTATCACAACATGGATACATCAAGAAGATCTTGGAACATTTCCATATGAAGAATTCCAAGAAAGGCTTCCTTTCCTTAAGATATGATATCCACCTTTCTAAAGGGATGGCTCCTCAAAGTGTTGAGTATAAGAAAGACATGGTTAGATGCTCCTACGCATCAGTTGTGGGAAGCCTAATGTACGTCATGATGTGCACATGGCCAGATATCTGCCATGCAGCGTGAGTGGCAAGCTGTTACCAATCCTGTTATGGAGAGCAACACTGGAATGTAGTGAAGAACACCTATTACCAATCCTCTTGATGCAGGTCCTCTGCATAGGAATAGAGATTCGGAGGTTTCAGATAAGTTGGGTCAAAGAGTTTACTTAACGAGATCGAGATAACCAAGACCTATGTCATATATTGTCACGATATAGGCATGCATCCTCTGACCAGAGACATATATGTCTGAGTATGCGCGTTTAGTAGATCGATAGGTTGATGGCCTAATCAAGGCTATACACCAGTGAGTTGGTGTGCATATAAGGACATATGAGTAATACGATCTCTCAAAGTGATTATACATGTTCACTTGTGAACCGGAAGACATGAGCTCACCCATGAGGTATTGGGATTGATCAAATTCCATGCATGGTCATCTTGCTTAAAAAGCATGACAAGAATTTGTAGGTATGATATATGCTTTTGGAAAGTATATGATTGATGTCAATTCCCAATGACTGAATGACAAACTTAATGATAAAACCCTGAAGGTGACAGTCCAAAAGAGATCTAAAACTTCGGGTTTATTCTAGGACTTCCAGTTGGAGGATGTATAGGTATTAGGAATACCTGAGGATGATGTAATCATAAACGATTGTATAACCATAACGCTTCCTTGCCGAGGGAGTGATGAATCAGGTATGGATTTTAGTGACTCCTCTTGGTAGAGAAGTAATCTAATCTCATCTAAATGTTGGACATTGATATGAATATGGTTCAAATGCAATTAGGAGATTAGATTTACGGCTTTGATGTAATCAAACATCTGTGGGAGATCCCAAAGATATGGGTTTGAGATATGATCTCAACATCCAAGTCATTATATGTGGAACGTATAATCGCCCGGTACTTATCTCCAAGCATCCGCGAAGAAAGGGCATTATTCTTGAAAGAGGTCAAGAATAATTCCATTGTTAATATATCCAAGTATTGAGAAATGGATAATTAAATGTGATTTAATTATCATAAATAATATGGATAAGATTCATATTATTTGAGTGCATAAGAATTGAGATCTTAGATAATTAAATGTGATGTAATTATCATGGATATGGACAATATGGATAGTAAAATCCATATTATTCATATATATTGTAAATGTGATTTATAATTTATTAAAGAGAGACAATTGTAAATTACATTTGTTAATTAAGTGTTTATGTGAATTGGATTCACATTGGACAGTTAATTGAAGATGTAATTTACATTTTATTTTGGGTTGTGAATATGATTCACAATTGTTTCAATGGCATGACTGCAATATTCATAAAATAATTACGAATTATTCGCATGAATAAATTTGCAACAAATATTTGTAGCAAATTAATTGGAGATAAATAGCCACCTTAGTGGGAGGAGATGGAAGGCCATCAAGTCCCATTAAGAAAGAGATTTATCTCTTTTAAATTATCTCCTTGCAAAATTAATTTAGTTGAATTAAATTGTATTGATGATTCAATATATATTTAATTAGATTAAATTAATTATTGTTGTATTTTACAACAAAATCAGGACCACTGGAACAAACACAGACCAATCTAAACCATTGGATTTGTGTCGTCCATGGATCGATATCCATGGACTCCCAAAATACTATATAAGAAGAGCCACCCTTGCCCTTCTAAGAAGTTGTTGTTGAACAATAATTGTTATCTCTCATTCTCATTCTCATATCACACGCCAACTCTCTCTCTCTCTCTCTCTCTTGAGTGGCCATCCATTCCAACCTTAGAGAAAAGGTTGCTTTCGTCGTCGCATCGCCATTAGGCTATCATCTCAATCGTTCGTTGATCTTCGCTTCCTTATGCGTGTCACATTCATGAAGAAGATGTTTGATCTCATGAGATGAGGTCATGAGATCTATTGCTTGGAGCAACAACTCGGATTGTGAGAAGCACGTGATTCATGTCCGCTCTCGCAAGTGTCTCTACCATCGGGCCAGACTTGAGACAAGAGGTCTCTTTGCTTAGAGACTCGATTATAACCACACTGCAAGAGGTATTCCTTTACTTAATATGTGGTTTAGATGAAACTATTTATGAATGGTTCATGGACCGTGTGCTTTCATCATTTAAATTTTTTCAATTCCACTGAATCAAGCCACTAGTTCGACTCGTCGCTCACGATCGCATACGATGTGATCCCCATGCTTCTGTGATGCGCTTGAGGATTTTTCCATAATCCTTCAATAGAGATCTTCAGGAATGAGGGTATTCTGATAAGGATGATAGAAATTGCATACTGGTTATAACAATTATTGAGTTGTATTGTCAGAAACACTATAAGTACCTTAAAATTAAGTATTGGTTGCATGAGATGCAGCATTCACATTGAGTGCAAGAATTGTTACTGAGGTATATGCAAGTACCGTAAAAGGACTTTGCGTAGTCTCTCAGGAACAGAGTGACTGATCAACTTACCTAGCTTTTTTATAACTTATGATTGTCGCATGAGTGTGGGTTTAAATATTAGCCCATTAATGGACCTTTGGTCTAGTGGGAGATTGTTGGACATACGAGCCCACGACAAGTCATTATGCAATATTTGTTATTGCAAATATCATTCCGTGATCTGAAATAAAGAATAACTAATTTGCATAATAGGTCCTTTAGTACAATTAGGCTTATTTACCATGGTTGTCTTAATGATCGTACAATTGTTGATTCAATTGATTGAATCATAGAGGTTGGTGCTTGGATGAATATCTGAAGAGTTAGATTGAAGACTCATCAAGCACCATCAAATGATTATTAAGATATGATCCCCTGCCTGAGTAGGAGATGGCAATCCTTTCTGTCATGGGTTGATATCTAACTGACCTTTTGATGCAGGTCCTCTACATAAAAATAGAGATTCGGAGGTGTTAGATGAGTTAGATCAAAGAGTTGACTTAACGAGATCGAGATGACCAAAGACCTACATTGTATGCTATCACGATATAAGAGTGGATCCTTTGAACAGAGACATATATACTACTATATGTTTGAGTATGTACGTTTGGCATACCGATAGGTTGATGGCCTAATCAAGGTCTATACATCAATGCGTTGGTGTGCATACAAGGGCATATGAGTAATACGATCTCTCAAAGAGATCATACAGGTTCATTTACTGAACAGGAAGACATGAGCTCACTCATGAGATATTGGTAAGGACTAAATTTCGTGCACGGTTGTCTCGTTTTGGAAGCTTGACTGAAATTGTAAGGTTTAATATATGCTTTTAGAAAGTATATGATCAATACCTAGGTATGATATTTGCTTTTGAAAAGTATATGATCGATACTGACTCCCAATGATCTATTGAGAAACTTATTGATAAAACCCTGAAGAAGACAATCGAAATAGATCTAAAACTTCATGTTTATTACAGGTATTCTAGTATGCAGGATGTACAAATATTAGGAATACCTGAGGGTGATGTGATCATAAATAATTGTATAACCATGACGCTTCCATTCCTAGGGAGTGATGAAATGAGTTTGGATTTTAGTGGCTCATCTCAATAGAGAAGTAATATGATCTTTATCCAAATGTTGGACAGTGATCTGAATGTGATACAGATGCAATGAGAAGATTAGATTTACGGTTTTGATTTAATCAAACATCTATGGGAGGTCCCCAAGATCTGGATTTGAGATGTGATCAAAGTTACTATATGTGGAATGTACAATTGCCATGTCCTTATCTTCAAGTATCCGTGGAGAAAGCGCATTATTCTTGAAAGAGTTCAAGGATAATTTCATTGTTGATAATGCGTCTGAGCATTGAGGGAAATTGATAATTAAATGTGATTTAATTGTCATGGATAATATGGATTTGATTCATATTATTTTGCCATATAAGAAAAATTATATAAGATGATTAAATGTGATTTAATTATCAAAAATGTGAATAATGTGAATGTGATTCATATTATTTGAGCACATGAGAACAAATATCTAAGATGATTAAATGTGATTTAATTATCATGATTATGAATAATGTGGATAGCATCATCCAAATTACTCTTATATATATTATAAATGTGATTTATAATATATTAGAGAGAGCCTATTTTTATATTTGTTGACTCATTATTGTTGTGGATTAAATTCATATTAGATAATTAATTAAAAATATAATTTACATTTTATCATGGGATGTGGACGTGGTTCATAAATTTTCAATGACATGATTGCAATGATCATAAGATAATTGTGGATTATTATTGTGATATATTGTTGGAGATTTTCATGAGATAATGTAATCTCATGAAATTGGAAGAGGACTCCTATCCACCAACAAAGGTGGTGGACGACCATCAAGACCTACTTGGATTGGGTGGTCGTCCCCCGTTATTATGGTAGGATGATTATCTCCTTCCCAATTATCTCCAAAGATAATTTATTTAATTTAACATTAATTTATATTGATTATTCAATATATATTATTGGAATTAAATTAATTGTTGTAGTGTTTTTACAACAAAATCATGGCCATTGAAAGGAACACAAATCAATCCCATCCTTTCATTTTGTGTTATCGTTGGACTCCCAAAATACTATATAAGAAGAGGCAACCCTTACTCTTCAATTCACAACAATGCGACAAAACATATGCTCTCTCTCTCTCATTCTCTTCACACCAAACCTATCTCTCTCTCTCTCTCTTATTGTAGTCGTCCACCATGGAGCCATAGAGAGAGTCTCTACCGCCACTGCATCGTCGTTATACTACTGGATCGTTTGATTGTGGATGTCTATCTCTTTCGGTGAGCCTCACTCATGAAGAAGATGTCGGATCTCATGAGATGAGATCATGATATTGGTCGCTTGGATCATCAACATGGATTGTGAGGATCACACATTTGATCAACGTGCTCATAAGCATCTCCTCTGTCGGATCAGACTTGAGACAGGAGTCTCTTCGATTTTAAACTTCACTGCCTAAATCAACTAGTACGACTAGTCGCTCTCGATTGCATACGATGTGATCCTCACACTTCCATGATGCGCTTAAGGATTTTCCCATATCCTTCAGTCATACCCAGACCAATCGTCCCTTCCCTCACCACATCGAGGAAGAAATTTACCTCGATGCTTCTAGATCAAATTATTCCAACTTTATTAATTCAAATCCTCCTTATTTTGAAGGTGAAGAAGATGAAAGGAAGTTCAAGATGCCTCTTAAGAAAAACCCTAAGGAGGAGGAGCATAAAGATGACCCAATGCAGCAAGTCCTTGCCCGTTCAGCTAGATCCGAGCAGCAGAATGCAGACTTATGGCTAGGATGAGACATGTGATTGAGCTGGGTGGTATGTATAGACCTATGGTGGATGCTTATAATCCAACAGAGAATGAAATGCATAGCTGTCTAGTGCTAGAAAATCCACTTGATGCATTTGTGTTGAACCCCCATTTCCTTAGGTTGTTACCAAAGTTTAATGGGAATGCAACATAAGAGTCATATGCATTCCTGAGAGACTTTGATTTGGTGTGTAACAACCTTATCCATCCTAGGGTTGGACAAGATTATATCAGGCTGAAGGCTACCCTGTTTGCCTTCGGAGATAAGGCTATCCATTGGTTGAAGAATCTCAAGGTTAAATGTACGACCTAGTTACAATTCAAAGACTTATTCTTGAAAAAGTTCTACACACACATATCAGGACTAGCCATATGAGGACAAAGATCATTAGTTTCTCCCAGGGCCCCCACGAGCCATTTCATGAAGCTTGGGATAGATTCAATGATTTGACACAGAAATGCCTTTGCCATGACATTACCAAGGCGATCTTAGTCCAGACCTTCTTTGGTGGCATGCCCCTTAAGATGCAGGGGTTAGTGAGTGAAGCTTGTGGAGGTATATATTGAATAAGAATGAAGATGACATATGGAATATCGTAGATCAGATGGCAGAAACATGTAGATCTCAGGCCACCAGGTCCAATCAGGTGTCTCCCATACATATCTCATGAGACACCTAGGAGGACTGTAGAAGATCCAACAAACGACCTCATCCACAGTATCGGGATACTGATAAGCTTACCATGGTAGGGCAGATCCACAAGAGGGTCACCGGTCTTGAGTCACTTTCACAATTGTCGAAGCAAGATACGACTATGCCCTTTTTGCACCACCTACACATGTATACAGAGTTCACCTTGTACAAGAACTTGTACAGGGGCCTCAAAGTAGCTGAGTTCAGGAGCAAGACACTCAGCAGGAGTAGCATGCACCCCTGTAGGTGGAGTCAATCTACGAGGAGCCTTTGCATGTGTTTGAGATCAACGGGTCGTGGCACAACCATGACCCAGTCGGCAGAAAGTCGGGGATAGGGAGTGGTCAGCCATATCGACTCTCTCTAGCTTACCAAGATTCCGACTCATCTCCACACCGTGTTTTATACAGCCCTGACCAGGACAAGGATACCGGCCTCAGCAGCAAGAGCAGCAGTAGCACACTTTCCACTCAGATCAGTAGGGTCCACCACCACCCTACACTTCACAGTCTCACCCACATCAGCAGTACCGGCAGGGCTAGTGACGAACCCATAAATGCCCTATTTAATAGAGTCAAATTGTTGTAGTACTCGTTTAATTTGGATCTCCTAAAAAATGATGATCGCATCTAGAGATGATATGGGAAATCAAGCCTCAATGCAATCGGTTTATTTACTTTACTTGGGTAAGTTCCAAGGTCGAAGTCAGGGAGGTATAATGAGGGTCCAAGATTAATAATTAAATATCTAGAAATTAGGACAGAAATGAATATTTTTGTTATTTTTCTCCTTTTTACTTTTTATGGGTTTTAATTAAAAAGATTTAATTAATTGTGAAAAGAAAAAGGATGCATGAATTTGTGAAATAATTTTAATGCAAGAAGTTAATGATATGATGTGCGGTGGAACATGAATAAACAAATGCAATATTCTTGTTGATTTTTAAATGATGCAAAATATTGTAATGTGATAATGCAAAGTGATGATAAAATAGCAGTAAAGCCAAGTCAAACCACCAAATTGATTAGCATAGATCCCAATAATTACATCAAATAATTATCCAATTAAGCGCTGATTAATTTCTCGAAATAAATTCCCAATTCAATGCACAATTTATTGAGTAAGAAAATTAATGAAAATAGATAAAGATGCTCATTATGAACAAATTAGAATCTCAATTAATCAATGCCACATAATGTCTCAGAAATAAAGTCTCAATGTTTAATATGATAAATGATCAAATAAGGAACAAAACAATACCAAGAATAAAGAAATCTGATAAATATTGTTCAAGATATGTTCAAATGAAGTATCATGGGCTAGATAGTAAATAAAATAAATAAAATGTTTGTAGTTATACCCCTAGTGAGGTCGATTGGTAATTATGCAAAGTCTTAGGACATCTTCTATAATTTATCCCAGATGGGGGTATATGTGCGGGGGTCTTGGTTGGATTTTTGAGAACTCCGAGGGTGTTTGTGTAAACTCCCCCTCTACATACGTATGCCTCATGTGGGAGGGGGCCTCAGGTCTCCCTCCCAGGTGTGTAGCTTTGAGGACCTTGAGAGAGGGTTGGGCGAAGCTCAGGTGATGTTAATGGCGGAGGTGTGGAGGACAAATGCATCTGGAGGTTGACGATGAGCAGGATCTTCTAGCATTGTAGGTGCGCTTTAGTTGGTCCCTTGGAGGTCGCAGACTTGGTCGAAGAAGAGGGAACCTCCTGGAGACGGTGATCGAGGAGCTCTAGAGGCGGTAAAGATCGTCGATCTGCGACTGAGGGAGCAACTCCACCTGAAGGGGGGAGTGGCTAAACGATGATGGAGTTGAAGGAGCAACTACAGTTATGGAGTGACTTGGTGCCGATGAATATGAAATGTGATGCTTGGATGAAGGTGTCGACCTGAAGGGGGAGCATATGTTCTTTGTCGATGAGGGTTCTCGAAGTTGGAGGCATTGTTTGGCGGTGCAGGTGATGAACTGAGAGGAGGACAACAGAGAAGGAATATGGATGTGCGGTGGTGACTATGAAATTGATCGAAACTAAGTGGTCAAGGTGGAGGAGGTTGCCTGAGATTTTGGGGATGTAGGTCCCCTCCCCAAGTTATCGCCTCGACTCCGCAGTAGAGGAGGAGGCTCGGCTAATCACACTCGGGGTAGAGATTTTCTGTTGGCGGTCATGGGGTTGTTACCACCCACAATGCGTCTAAACTCTGATAGGGATTGAAGAACTCGATTATGGTGGATTTGATGGATGCTTTCTTCGAAGGGGTCGGAGAGGTCTATATAGAATAGAAGAGTTAGGTCGGCGAGAGGATAGGGGACCGACGGGCATGGAGGTTGGCGAGTGGGTAAGGTGTGCAGGCTTCGGGCATGTGTTGAGGACGGCACAGTTGAGATAGAGGCGACACCTCCCATTAGGTGGTTCCTGATTTGGGGGAGAATTTGGGAGTATGAAGATCTTCACGTGCGTGGGCAAGTGACCAAGCAACTAAGAGAGAAAATGAGGAGGGGGCGGCATGTGGCTGCCCCAAGAAGCACCACGTGTCGTCCCAAAAAATTCAAAATAAAAGGAGAAAGAAAATTAGAAAATAAATAGAAGATGACTCAAATCAAAAAATTTTCTTCATAAAAGTCGTTTGTTTTTATGAGATATACAACTTTCATGAAGGGACTAAGAGCAAATGAAATGTAGAATGCAAGATAAAATATCAATTTTTACTTTGAAATTTTTATTTGATTTTCTAATGATAGATAAATGCATGCCAAAATCAAACATGGTATAAAATAATGTAATAAACTGAAATGATATTTTTGGATTTTTATGAATTGAGATAATGTCAAAATAAATTAGGGAGGTTAATTATGTGCAAGTTGATTAGGTGAATAAGGTTAATTTAGAATTGGTATTTTTCTTTGCTTTCTTGATTTTTTGGGCTGTTATTTTCATATGATTTATTAAAACAATGAATGAATTAAATAACAAAAGAGAAAAAATTAAAATGAGTTAAATATGCACATGAAATGATAGGTCAAAATCAGTGAAAATGTATAATGCATAAAAGAGACCCAAAACTCAATTTTCACAAACGAGCTCTGATTTCTATGAATTTGGTTTTGTTTTGAATGTCTTTGAATATATATTACTTTTAAAATGAGTTGAGTGAAAGTGCACATTGTACGAGAAATATATTAGTGTTTTAGCCTGTCTGTCCTGAAATTAGGATTTGGGTTTATTTTGCATATGTAAATGTAGAATTTCTTAGGATATTTCATGGATTAAGGTTAATGATGTGAACACAATGAAGTATGTTTCATGTCAATTAAAGTTATCATGATTTAAATAAAAATGCATGAAGTTAGGTGAAAATGTGGAGATGATTATGAATGAATGAATGAATGATAATTTGTGCAAATTAATTATGAGTGCGTGAAAGTTATTTTTATGAAATTAAGATGCAAATGATCCTAAATTCTCATGAAAAAGCTCTATTTTTAGTTAATTAGAGTGTTTAATCATGGATTCATCAGCCAGCAAGGCCAGTATAGGCAACAAAACCACCCATCCTCCAGTCAGCAGCAACAGCATGCCCTACCCATGAGCGATCTGGGGTCCCTCACCTTAGCCATTCAGTCTTTGATAGACAGGGTTTGGTAGATGCAGAATGATTAACATGCCATAAGGGCAAGGTTAAGCATTGGTACGATAGATTTATCAGACGAAAGAACTTTGTTCCTGGATAAAGGCATGGTTGTTCAATGCAAGACTGAAGATTTTCCAAGGGAAACTTAAGTCCAAGTGGACATATCCATATATAGTTCGTGTTGTGCATGACAATGGATGTGTAGAGATTTCAGACTTTACAAATGGAGCAAAGACATCCCTGACAAATGGATAACTGCTGAAACACTTTGTCGAACCAAATGAATAGTTAGTCCATGTTGAGGAGATTATTTTCATGCATGATACGGATTCAGAAGACACAAATAGAGCCACACACGATACCTTGCATCATTGATCTCTTACCGTCGACAGCATAAAAAAATTCAGATCGTTATATCGTTGTACATTCCCCAAATCTCATCGGTTCTCTTACCACCCTTGTTCTATACTTAGGCTGACCAGAGCCTAAGTATAGTGGGATCGATGCCTGTCCTATATTTTTTCATCCATTTCTCCTCTTGACCTCGACTACCCCATTTTCTCTCTTCTTATATACTTAGGCTGACCAGAGCCTAATTATTGAGGGACAGTCGACTTCTATATTTCCAGTCTTTTTCAGTCTCCAATGGTTAGCAAGATCTATGTCTTTTCCTCATTTTTCATGCTCTGAGGACCTAGCATACACTAAGTATAGGAGGACGTGTATATATTACATATGTACTTTACCCATAGCTCATACTTTTATGTATTTTTTTATATATATTATGTAATGATTACGGGTGGGTAAAATTGGTAAAAAATTGTTTTTTTGTAAAATACATGTATACTTGTATAGTATGCATATAAGCTGTAAAATTTGTATAATACTCTCTCTAAAATTTTTAAAATCTTTGTAAAATAATACTTTTGTAAAACTATTGTAAAATAGGAGGCATACCAAAAACTAAAAAAATGTAAAAAAAGAGGCTTCTTATTTACACTTGCAAATCATCCTTGCATTCATTAAAAAACATCTTGCACTTCATTCACATGCATTTCATAACACCTGCATCTCATTTGCATATCTAGCGTATGCAAAGTGGAAAGTTAGCAGGTTCTGAACCAAGTTATGAACAGAAACCGAAGATGGACTTGATTTGAACTTAATCCGCTTAATTTCAAATGAGCCTTATACGAACTGGAATTGAGACTTTTCAGGTTGAGCGACTTAATTCTTTGAGTCCACAAGTCTATATTCACATGTCGTCTTGATTGGTCTAAGTCGAATTTTTCATACACATACATGATTCTTTTATACGGTGACCTAAGTTGGACAAGCACCTTGGACGTAGCTCTTTATTGATGAGGTGGCGAGGAGACAGAATCCTTTAGCCTAGGGGAACACATGACTGGAAACATTCACAGGTACAATAAGTGGCTAGTGTGCCTCAATCTAGTCCAGCGACACCAACGTCTAACGACGGGATGATGTGGGTTGCGATAAAGCTTCAAAAGAGGGATAGTCTACTGGTTCAAGAAGAAAATTCCTTATGTACATGTTGCACATGTTCAATATATACATACATACATATATAATCTTCAAAAAAGTTAGACATGCAAAAAGTAAGTAAATAAAAATTATCGTCGGCCTCATACTAAGGAAGACTGCAAGTGGAGACATGGCTACACTGGTCAAGCTGCAAGGATATGTGGCTACGCTGGTCACAGTCCATTCTCTTCTTTACCCCCTCTTCTTGAGCCGGTTGCACTTGATCTTAGGAGAGAATATCCCGCTCCTCGAGAAAAGAGTAGCTAGACTAGGGAATTAGGGTTACCTTGTTAGAGGAGGCTATCGCTTTATCATATCTAACGTGGAGAGCTATATTTCACTTACACATTACATGTATTCATAGTCATCAGGATTTGCATATGAAGACTTGTTTTGACCCGACTGTTGAGGCAATTGGATAGAGACTTGTGGAACTTAAAGGTTGTTAGGTCTTAAATCCTCTTCTCGACAAGGTTCTGCCATATTATTAACCCAAAAGTCGAGTCGATCTCCATTTTCACCTTTTGTTCATGACCTTTTTATGAAACCCAAAAAATCATTTCACTTTTGCATTTCATTTTAGTTACTCAGGACGAGCAAGGTTTAAGTATAGAGGGTTGATGAATTTGTGATTCATCACTCTAAAACTTGAAAGTAGAGCTTCGTTCTTGAGTATTTGGCTGTTTTTTCCCATTTATTCTGCATTATTACCATTAATGGACTTAGAATTAGTTTTTGCATTTTAGCATGTATATTTGCATTAAATAATAAGCCAAAATCCTTTGTAAATATCACATGTATTCTACCATATTTCCCTCTATTTTTTATCTATTTTTCACTAACATATAAATGAATAAAAATAACTCTATAGTGTAAATGTTACTAACACTAATAAATGAATACCAAAAATATTAACTTGTAAAATTAACTAACAAAACCCAAACCTTTGCTTGAGACTAGGTACCTTAAAATGTAAATATCTCTCTCATACAATCTTCTATAGACCCCAACTCACTTCTGAATTAATATACGTTCAATTACCTTCAAAACAAAATCAAATTCAAAAGAATTTGAGTTCATATGTGAAACTTAGGTTTTGGCCCCCTCATTATATATTGTACATATGTCCCCTTTTATTTTATTTATTTTATCTTTTTATTTTCTTAAATATTAAAAAATCTGAAAAACATTAAGTTTAAATATTT
Source organism: Ottelia alismoides (assembly GCA_037367405.1). Classification (NCBI taxonomy): domain Eukaryota; kingdom Viridiplantae; phylum Streptophyta; class Magnoliopsida; order Alismatales; family Hydrocharitaceae; genus Ottelia; species Ottelia alismoides. The sequence continues at coordinate 249,254 of JAZKJV010010141.1, forward strand.
ATCTTACATTTTTCGCTAATTTTATTTTGATTTTTATCTTATTTTAAAATGACAAAAAATCATAGAACACCAAATATAGTATCTTATATCTATAGGATGCCACCAAAAATATTTTATACATATAACTTCTTTTGGTTTTTAGTTCTTCGCAAAAGTTCTAGATCTCGTCAAGACGAACAACTTTTATGTTGACTACTTTTTGATTTGACCCCATTTATTATTTCTTTTTTATTTTTATGTGATTTAGTTTTTAATTTTTCTAGGAGCAACATGTGGCAGCTCCTGGAGCAGCCACGTGTCATCCCCATTTTCTTTATTATTTTCTTTTCTTTTAATATCATTTTATTTAATTTCATTATTTATTTATTTCCATTAATTTTATTGATTTTATTAATTTATTTACTTATTAAATTATTTATTTAATTATCTATTTTATTATTTATTTTATTTTCTTAATTATATCATTATTATTTGTTTGTTTTTATTATTATCATTTTTTCCTCCCTACCACGTGGACACGCCCCCGCATGCCATGTGGTTGAATCCCTCCCTCGCCATCTCACCCGTCGACGCACCTCTCCTCGCACGACTTGCTCCTCCGCCCTTTTACGGTGGAGCGCAATTGATGTCCACCTCCCACTCTTATCTCCTCCTCACGTCGTGCAGCGACTGCCCTCACTTCTGATGCACCCTCTTCTCTCTCCACCTCCCCTCTCCTCCCCATGTTGACATGCGCAACCGCTACCCTATCTTCTCCACCTTCTGCGCCTGCAACCGCTATCCCCTCTACCTACGATCACTACCTGACTCGCAACCCCAACAACCCATTAAACATGCTGCACCATCACCGTCCACCGGTATCTACCATTCCCAGTGAGGAGGAAGATATATCCCAGGCGAGTCTGAGTGAAAGGAGGACTCGATCCAAGGTCAAGCAACGACCTTCCCTTCTTCGGTGAGATCTAGGAGGTTACAACCTCCTGTCATAGCCGTCGTTCACAGCTGCTCGAGCCTTCCCTTCATCCACGACTGAAAGCAAAGACATCAGAGAGTTGCTCCGTTGAGCAACCTCCCCCAGATGAACACTTCAGGTGAACTTTTCTCACTCTTCTTCTTTTCCTTCTGATATTCCATTTCTGTTCTTCTTCCATGCATCTTCATCCCCCCTAAATTCTCCGACTGCCAAATCAACCATCATCGTATGCCATCGATCCCCCACTTCACCGCCTCGGTCTACCCTATGCCACGAACAACGCATGCCTGTGACCACAATCCACCTCGCTCTCCGTCACTCATCGCATCTTCACCATCACCGACCTCGGCCACCCAAGGCTCCTCCTTCCTCTTTCGCCACTCCAGCCACTGACAAGTCATGCCACCGACACCCCACAACCATGTGTCAACCATCGCTTCTAGTGCAGCACAATAACACTGTCTTGAGCAGACTGCACGAGCCATCACCTCTGTTGCTCGAGCGGGAGGACTATTCGCCCTCCGCCTCGAGCTCCAGTCCAACCTCGATCGCGACGTCCACTCCACTATCCGTTGTTTTCACCTCGTCGATTTCACAACCATGAACCACTCACCTCCGTCCACCTATCGTCGGTCCTACCGTCATCGTCATCGACACACAACCATGCACCCTCGACAGTGGCCCGCCACCTAGGTGTATGTACCAGACCACCCTCACCCTCAACCTCTCCCCTCGAGCTGAGCTTTAACCACCGCCCAAGCAGACCCCCCTTACGTGAAGAGCACGTGGGGCAAGGGAATATTGTGGTTGTGCGCCTGCTCTTCTCGTGTCTCCTGCTCCTGTCCCCCTGGCCAGGGCACGTGCAACGCACGTGCTCCCTTGGAAATTTACATGAAGGTCCCTTACAATTATATCATTCACACCGAAGCCCTGCTTAACAAGCAACACATGCCTAGCACGTGTCCATTAGGCATTTTGCATCATCATCCTCACTTCTCTCTAGAATTGTAAAGAAGTCTAGACTTTCAAGAGCAAGTGAGGGGCACGTGCCCCTAGGAAAATTGCATCAACATTCATACGAGTTTTGGTAATCGTATAATCATTTGCATTGCCTTCATTTATTGTATTATTTTGTAATTGCATTTAGAACCTTATCTTTGCATGTCAATTTGAGCATTTATTTTGCATCATTTCATCATTTCGAAAATATCACCATGTAGATCAACTTATTCTATATTATGTGGATATTTGATTGATTTTTTGTGAAATGTGGTTGATTTAGTATAATTATTTTGATGGAAAAATCCATATTTTACCCATTGCGTATTTGGAATTAGTGTTAAATTCATCATTGCTCCAAAAATTTCCTAAATTTTACACTAATTAGATATAAGTTTGTTTTACAATGTGCCCAACTTTCATGACATTTACAATTAAAATAATTGGTGATTAGAGTAATTAGTTTTCTAATAGACCGTAAACTCAACATTTTTAGGATTTAGAATTTTTCATGGATAGATCATCATTAGATACATCTAGGATAATATTAGTTCCTGAAAATAATTAGGATTTCTATTTATTAAAATTAATTTGTGAAAAATCACCTTGCACGAATCATTAATTCGTAATTAATTCATATTACATTAGAAAATTCTAAAAAGTAAAGAGTATTAATTTCATCATTCTTCATATTTTGGCCAAGTTTTAGGATTTTGGGATATCATTTTATTGAAATTTGCATTTTAATTCTTAAATTATCCTGAATATGCATGACATTTATAATTGCATAAAAAATTACAATATTACTTCTTTGAAAACCTAAATTTTAGATCACCTATTAATCAACCTAAGGAGACAAGTAACTCCTTGAGCTTGACCCTGGGCTTGCTCGAGTAAAAAATAATTCGACTGCTCACTTTAATTTCTAATATTAATTTAGTGTTTGTTTTGATAAATCTTGATTGCTCGAATATTACAACATTTTGACATAATTAACATAGTGTAAATATGGGTTCGTTAGAGAATGGACTCTCTTGTGGGAGCACAATTCATTCAATTAAGTCCAAAATGCCTTGAGAGCTTAGAGAGAGAGATAGCTGAGAACTCTCCTAGTTGTCCACTATCTACCTTATATAGCCATACATGTCCACCATATTCCCTCCTCCTTCTCGACTTTGGTCCATCCCTTCTAGAGAGAAGAAAACCTTCTTCTCCGTGATTATTGTACATGAAGAAGGATTTGATTTCGTACGATGAAATCAAGAGACGAAGATCATATTGATCTCTACTTGGTGTAGACAACTTCAAAAAGAAGTTGATATCGAAGTTATGGGAAGCTATGCGAGTCATCTTCATGCATGTAGGAGAAAAAGTCATCGGACCAGAGTCAATCAGAGTTGTCTCTTTCTAGAGGCTCTCGCTTCAAAGATAACCCTAACAATCTTGTGGTTATGTGAAATCATTTGGAAATTGTTTCATATATAATGTGGTTTCGTAATATAATTTTTTATTATGCTTGCAATGGATTTTATACGATGAGCTCTACTCGTTTGCAAAGTATGTGCTATTTTTCCAGCAATTCTGTGATGAATAATTATGAACTCCCTTCAGGATACAATGTCATGTTAAAAGACACAAGGTATCCCCCCATTGCTGCCATACTTGAAAAAATATTATAATTGAATATGATATTGGTATAAATGACATGCCAAGACGTTGGCACTTTGTAAGCATCGGGAATGTTTCACAAAATATGCCATGGATATGTTGAAATTATGGATGGACCGGAGCAATAGTCATTGCAATCGTCATATATAAAGTTCTCCTTTGCATATGTGCGAGGTCCTTCCACACCAACATATTACTCACTTTGGGATGACATGCAATTTTGGTATGTGACCTTTCACGAAATTGTTAAAAGTGACAAGTCCACACTATTCCATGTCAACAAGGTGCAAAGTTTTACTACACGTAAACATTGATGCATAAGAGTACATGAGACCATGGTAATCTTGGCAGAGCCAACTTAATATACACGACAATGCGTTCTATCCCATTGGAGATAAAGACAAATGTCCATGATTCCATCACGACAAGGTCATCTCAAATCCCAAATAAAAAAGAAGTAAAAAGCAACCAAAAACGAAATGAATACATAACAAGATGGATTTGAAAGAACCCTTGTGCCATCCCAAGGTGGTACATGCCACGAGGAGGGCCACAGTGCTTAAATTAGAAGGCACATAGCATGTATAAAAATCCAATCCGTGAATTATAGTGTTGTTAGTCATAATAAGACAGAATATAAAAAAAAACTAAATGAGGCAATTAACATTATCGCATTTGTTTATTTATCTCATCGGAATATTTTTATAGTTTTTTTCTATTTCCCTCTTTCTAGTTTCTTTAATACTAAAATTTAAAAAAAATCATAAATAGGTATGGATCCCGGGGCTGTCAATCAATCACTTGTATGACTTCAACGTCAATACCATTCTTTGGTGGTTTGGTAGGGGGATGTGTGCGATAACAAAAGAATGCATAAGCATATAACTATGTTCCCATTCTTACACGTCTCTCCTTGCATTGGTCTCATGTAGGCCTCCATGTTGCTATGATGTAGGGATGGAAGAACACTCTACACAATACTCAAATAATTGAGAAATTAATTGAGCATGTCTATGAGATCGAATTTTCTGGGTGATGTAGTTGGACTTTTCTTGTTGGATTGGCGCATGATTACAACTTTGGTGGAGAGATAGCATTTTAAGATGCATACCTTTCACATGTGCCACTAGGAGATGATTGTCATGCTCTAAGATGTTGCTTACCTTTTTGATCTAAAGATTGATGGGAATGTCTGATTGGCTACACGTGTTCATCGAGTTGTCTAAGTTTATATGATAAGCTATTGGGTGCAAAGCATGAGAAGACTAATACCGACATCACACCAATTCACATGATGTGTCTCGGGGATCATTTCTCAGTGCTACCCCCAAATCCAAACAATGAGACAATTATGCAAAATTACGAGCTTATATTCTGTAGCTTCTTTGAAGGATCTTATTTCTTGACAAATCAAGAAGTAAAGTTTTTTATTTATTAGTCGTTTCTTGAGGACTTGTAGTATGCGGAACTTGCAGATGGGATCCCCATGCTTGGAATACATGTATAAACAATTGTGCATCGCATTGAAAGCATGCTCAATTAAAAATAGATGGCCCAATTATACGTCTTCAGGTGTGGGTGTGGGAGAGCTTTTTTATATTTCCAGAGAGAGAAAGAGAGAGAGAGAGAGTTCATATATGATATATTCGAATCTACCACATCTTTGTGAATGACGTGTAATTATTTTTATATAGGAGGAATAACTATTGATCAACCTTATGACCGAATATGTAAATGTTTGGACTTTTGTGATTATTTTTTCATGGGAGTTCCGGATATCAAAAACTGTTCACTCGCAAATCTCACTTTTTTCAAACAAGTTGAAAGAATAGTTATTATTGATGGGGAAGAAGCAATAAACCGGGGTTTGTTAGGACCAATCTCACGAGCTTTTGGAGTACAATGGGAAGAACCCAATTGTCCATCAATTTTATTTTTGTCTTCGTATCGTGCTTAATGATTAACTTTGTAACGACATATCCGAAAGCTAGAGCGGGCATGTTCAATGGCTGCACGAATTAATTGATATCCATGTTCAATGGACAGGTAGTAGACATAGCAAACATTCTAAGTTCAGTCTGCCATCAGGAAATCGCCTCTTGAGAAGGCAATTTAAGCTTAGCAACCTCCTTTGCATGTGACTTTGTCATACGGTGCTAGCCTCTCATACACGTGGCGTAGGGGCATGAGAAAACTATCTCTTATAAGGGCGACCTCTCTAATGCAAGCGACCTCCACAAGACTACAAGAGACAACTTCATTGTTGTACTTAAAAAAGCCACTTGTCAACTTCATACAGGGTAAAATGTTTCCTGTACGACCCAAGCAAAATTTTCCTCTATATAATTATAAATAAATGTACAACTTTATTTACACATAAAATAGCCATACTGGTATGATAAGAATACTTGCATATATGAAAAATAGTATTCTTATATATTTTTAAGAGGCCATCAATATAATATGAAAATTTCATGAAGGCACACACTCTAACCTGATCAGACCATTATCCATTTTATCACTTGTACCCACGCATGCTTACAAGCGGCCTGCCCCTCCTCCCGAAACACACCCCTCCTTGATAACTTGAGTACCACATCCCCCTCCCCTCCCCCCTCGTCCCAGGCGCCCCTTCCGCCTCGCCCCGGCTCAACCTCTGCCCAAGTGAGTGGATCTCGTCAGCGCCTCGGCGGTCGTGGAAGGAGTGAGCGACTGGGAAGCTTGTGAGTTTGAGCGAGCTGCTGGCCATTTGCTCCTCTCCGTGCGAGGTATCTAGTGCTCTTTTGCATTTCGAGACGAAGGCTTTGCTTTCAGTTTGACTTGGATTGTGCTTGGAAATGGAATGTGGAAATGGTTTTCGAGTAGTAGGAGGAGACATGTGACATATATCTTAACCCGCTTTTCTGTTACATTTATTTTAGTTGGCATGGTGTTTATTGGAGGAAAATTTGTCCGGGCCGCAAGTTTCCAAAGATATTGGCCTTGGGCGGTCGGAAATCTTATATTATGTTATTTACCGTGAGCAAGCTTTGTCTAAAGGTAAGTCGCTTCTTGTAGAGGCGACTCTCTCGTGATATCAAGTCCCAACGAGCCCGCCAGAACCTCCTACCTGCATTCGAGCACTCGCCTTCTGTTTCCTCTCCTCTGTTGCTGCGCCTGCCCGCCTGCCTTTGAAGCCTTTCCCTTGCCCCTCACACGCTCGGCGGCCTCCTTCGAACCACCTTCGGAGCTCCTCCATCTCTCCCATCTTCCCTCGTCTCAATAATAAGGAAGGTGGTGCCCTAATATGCCCGTAGCTACACACAACAAGTATTTTGTCATGTTTTTTTGTGGGTTTTTAGGTTTTGTGGGTTTGTTTTGTGCTCGATATGATAGATTATGGTTATTTTTTTGTTCGTTCAAAATAATGTATTTTTTCAACATTATGAGTTACATACCTATGATTCCAATTATTGTTGATATATTCTAATATGTTAGGATGTCTCGAGAAGTTTGCTGCTTGTGTCTTTGCGACAGGAGTATCTCGAAATCGAGTAAGGACATGACCTATGTCAGAGGTCGGATGAAAGCCATCAAGATTAGCTTCGGAATGACATTCCCGAGGTTAATTGAGAGGATTAACTCTGTGTTCAGGATGAACTTATCAAATGGAGTCCAGATGCAGGTGTTTCATAGAATGTCGTAGGATGCTGGAACATATTACAAAGGTTGCACTGAGTATGATAATGATGTTCGAGAGATCGTGGAATACATTGAAGATATGGGTGATGCATATCGGCCTGTGGTATTTACTACCACAGTGTCGGTGCTTGGATCTGTACCTCACTGCAGAAATACATATGTTCCTCCTGTGGTGAATGGAGGAAAATTTGTAGGGTACCAAAGACAATGATATGGAACTTGATAGGTTGATGGATCCCTCGCTATAGAATACTGATGATGAGATGGAAAATGATGATCATGAGGGGCAGAATCATTTGGCAACACCCATCGTGTCTGACATGCCATTTTTGAACATGCGAGGAGGGGATGACTATATTCTAAACAACGAAGATTGCATGAACTTTGAAGATGGGATCGATTTGAGTAATGAGTTGAAGAATGACATGCTCTTCAAATGCAAAGCCAACCTGATGTACTCCGTGAAGGTGTTCCACATTAAAAGACATTATAACTTTATGGTGGTTGAATCAGACAGAAAAGTATGGGATGTGGCACTGTAGCGAACGAGACATGGGTTACTTGTGGAGATTGCGTGGTCATCGTCGACCAATTGATGGATAGTTTGTCGTCTCAATGGTTGGCAAACATCACAACTACTTGAATCGAGCAGTCTATCGGGACCATCTACATTTAGATTGTAACTTCATGGCATTCAGGTTTCTTAATCAGATCAAAATCTCTCCCTCAGTGAAGGCATCCTATTTATAAACATCGATTCGTGATGACTTCGATTTTCAAGTTAGTTGACGGAGGGTTTGGGACTCAAGGATAGTAAATAAAAATGATTTATGGAGATTGGAAAAATCTTATAACTAACTTCCCTATCTCTTCATAGCTTTTGAAGAAGCTATTCTTGAAAACAACAATGGATGAAGGAGAGATGTTCAAGAGGGCCTTCTGGGCATTCAGACCATGTCTTGTGGCTTTTAGACATTACATACCCATTATCAGTGTGGATGGTACACACATGTATGGAAGGCATGGAAGACCGTATCCCGATATATCGACGATATCAGTATCGACAAGTCACAGATATATCGTCGATATGGTCGATATCGGTATCGACAAGCCATTTTATTCACAATCTCGGTTCGATGTCGGCGATATGGCGTCGATATATCGTCGATATATCGTATCGACATGGTACCGATATCGATACCGATATCGATATGTCCTTCCATGATGGAAGGTACAAACAGAAGATCTTAATTGCTTGCTCAAGTGATGCTGCTAGCCACATTCTACCAATGACATTTGCCTTTGTCAATGAGTAGGATGATCCTAGTTGGGCTTGTATTATGGAGAGGGTGCACTTGCATGTATCTGCGATCGTCGTGGAACCATATTTATGTTATCAGACCGTGCTTTTGGTATTCATGCGGCAATTTGTTACTCCGAGGTACAATTTCAACTAATGCTTTTGCCTACGACATGTTGCTAGCAATCTCAATGATGCGCACAAACATTAATCATTGAAGAGGATAATAACGAGGTCGATAAAAATCTATTCTCAATCGAAGTGACAAACTTACATGGACAAGCCTAAATAATGTGATAAAAATATTGCGAAGTGGTTTTATACCCATGATTGTCCCAAAGAACAATGATCAACTACATTTGACGGTGGGTACATGTTTAGGATTACACTGTGCCTATGGGGCCCATCCCTTCGGGAGCACCTGATATTATTGAGGACTATCTTCTATGGTACCATCAGATTACGCGACGATTCATGGGACGACATGGTTTCATGCTAGACTACGTTGCAATTTTTGATTTGTGTGGATTAGGTTTAAGTTTAGATGCGACGATTGACTGATAAGTTTGATTCATGCACGTGTAACGCTTTCAGGAGATAGTTCAACTTATGGCTTGTGACAATATCCACAGTATGAGGGAAGTGGCATTGGAAGCAGGCGCCAGGTTGCACGATGCCATATAATGTCAGTTTAGGGATAGACCATAGGAGGCATATGCAGAGGAGGATGTTGCTCCCGAAGCTGCAAACAGAGACATTCTCGTGGCCTAGGACGTGGTAGAGTGCACCGTCAAGAGGGGTGAAGGCTCCTAACCTGGAATATTGTAGAGATAGTTTCTAGTATTAATAATTGTTTCCGTATCTTGTTGCTATTTCTCTCGTTTATTTAGACGTCCATGTAATTTACCCCTCAGGCCTCTCCCTATATAAGAGAGCCTAGGGTTTCTCTATGAAGTATAACGAAGACTCCCTTTCGTCTAACATGGTATCAGAGCCACCCTAGGGCTCTTCTCCCTACCCCACCCGCCGCCCCCTCCTCTCTCCTCTCTTCGATCTGCCGCACCTGCCTTCTCTCCTCCCTCCCAGCGGCAACCAGCCGCTATCGGCCCCGCCTGCCGCCCTAGCGGCCCCACCAGCCACCCTATCGGCCCCGCCAGCCGCTGCCAGCCGCCCCAGCGACACCGCCTGCTGCCCTAGCAGCCCCGCCAGCCGCTGCCTGCCGCCCCAACGGTAGCCAGCACCCCTCGCGGCAACCGCCTGCCGCCCCCACAGCCCCAGCGGCACCCCCTGCCGCCCCCACAGCCCCAGCGGGTTCCCCATCTGCCGCAGTAGGGGTTCCGGTGGCCTCCAGCAGTACTTAGGCGTCGCTCTCGAGGCCTTTCAAGGGCTGTTTGCTTCCTTGGAGGCGTGCCCTAGACCCCTCTTCCTCAGTGTTATGGATTTGAGTGCGTAAAGGTCTACACATGCACTCAAATCCGATGCAATTGGTGTAGACATTCAGCACAATGTCTATTTTCCCTTCGTCTTCTTCGAGCAGCAGTATGTCAGAATCGAAAGTCGATTTGCCCTCCACCGACGCGTTCAAAGGTCCTGCGCCAATAGTGAAGATGGACGGGTCTAACTATGAGCTATGGGCTATGCAGTTCATGAGCCTCATGAAATCAAATGGTAAGAAACATATTCTTACCGAAGATGAGCCTGCGGAGAAGACATGGATCTATGCCTCATGGGAGGCTGATGACGCGTACGCGAAAGTCTGGCTGTCTGGTACGTTGACGATGGAGATTGCTAACGATGTTCTCCATCAGCCCACTGCAAAGGCGATGTGGGACATTCTTGCTGCTACGTATTCGCAGGTGCGAAACGAGACAAAGATGTTGCAGCTTCAACATGACATTTTTACGATGAAGCAGGCCGGCAGACCTCTCCATTCTCTATACACATCCCTGAGAGGGATGTTCGAGAAGCTATACAGTACTATTCCTCTGACTGCTACTCTGGAGCAGCAGAAGATGTTTCGGAACGCCACCATGATGGGCGTTCTACTTGCTGCTCTCGATCCCGAGTATGATGCTGCGAGGTCACAGATTCTAGCAGATGCAGTTATTCCTCCAGTGGAGGACGTCTACAGAAGGCTCAGTCGCATTCCAGTTTCCTCCAGCTCCTCTACTCCACCCCCATCTGCGATGGCAGCCTCGCGTGGGAGAGGTGGACCGCCGTCTGGACGTGGTCGTGGACGTGGCCGAGGACCTCAAGGAAGAGGTCGCGTTAGTCAGATATGCTCGTATTGTCACAGAACTGGACACTTGGAGGAGACATGCTATTCAAAGCATGGGTTCCCCGCATCGGCACGGGTTGCAGAGCATTCACAGTCTCCATTACCGTCTACTGCTGATCATAGATTTGACGAACTTGTGGCCCGTCTCCGCGATATTATGCCACATTCTTCTGGTGATTCTTCTGGTGGCTCTTCAGACATTGCTGCCACAGCCTCTGCCAGTTCATCCGCTGCAGCCAGTAGCTCAGGTAGTTCATCATCACACATACATTCTCATGATATATCTGACTGGGTTATAGATTCCGGAGCTACACATCATCTTTGTCGAGATAGGGGACGATTACAGGCCTACAGGGATATCCCACCCGGCCGCTCAGTACAGATAGCAGATGGTACCCACTCACCCCTTGTTGGACAGGGGGAGGTTTTCTTATCCCCCACTATGCAGCTACATAATGTTTTACATGCCCCTGAGTTCTCACTGAATTTGCTGTCTATTAGTCAGATTACAAAGGACTTGAATTGTCGTGCTATTTTTGACCCGTCTTCTCTCATTTTTCAGGACATACTCACGGGCAAGGTGATTGGCTGTGGCTCTGAGCAGAATGGTTTATATCGGCTGGTTCGGGAATCCTATGCTGGCGTCTATTCTCACTCCGCTGGACCAGTCTCTCCTTACATTTGGCATCTTCGGTTTGGTCACCTTCCGATCCAGAAAATGCGCCATCTTCTGCCCCAGATCTATCCAAGTTCATCGTTTCGCTGTGAAACGTGTCAGTTGGGAAAGCATCATAGGTCAAGCTTCCCAGGTCGTCAGAATCGGAGCAGTAGCTCCCCTTTTGAGTTGTTACATATAGATATATGGGGTCCAAGTCGTGTTCCCGATCACCAGGGACACAGGTTTTATCTAGTGGTAGTCGATGATTTTTCTCGTGTCTCTTGGGTATTTCTTTTGAAGAATAAATCTGAAGCAGGAGATGTTATCAAAAATTTGATTAATGAAGTGCAGAATGTTTTCTCTTCCTCAGTCAAATATGTTCGAACTGACAATGCCTTGGAATTCTGTACACGCTCTCTTTCTCTATTCCTTTCATCGAAAGGTATTATCCACCAGACCACCTGCGCATATACACCTCAACAAAATGGTGTGGCGGAAAGAAAGCATCGCCACCTCTTGGACATTACTCGTACCCTGTTGATCCAAAGTTGTGCTCCTATTTCTTTCTGGGGGGATGCTGTCCTTATTGCATGCTATCTAGTCAACAGAATGCCGTCCTCTGTCCTTGGAGAAAAGATACCTATCTCTCTTGTTTTTCCTGACAAGGAGCTCTTCTCTCTGCCGCCACGTGTCTTTGGCGCTGTGGCGTTTGTCCATCGTCTATCTCCTGGCCTTGACAAACTCTCTCCAAGAGCAGTCAAGTGCGTCTTTGTTGGTTATTCCAGAACCCAGAAGGGATACCGGTGTTATGATCCTACAACCAACAGGTACTTTGTTAGTGCGGATGTCACCTTCTTCGAGTCAGTTATGTATTTCTCGCCAGCTGGGGACAGAATGGTACCATCCACCACCACTGATGATATTTATGTTCCACCACCACCTACTTCGAGTTCACCTGAGTCGCCTCCTGTGTCAGTTCCTATGCCAGCACCACCGCCACCACCACCCCCACCTCCACCCATTCCACAGCAAATCATATCACCGTTTCCTAACCATTATACGCGTCGCCCAGGTCCTGCTCAGACGACAGACCAGCCAATCACTACGCCTCAGGTATGTTCAGATGATGTTACTACTGACGGGTCAGGTTCGGTACATATGCAGGATGACTCATTACAGGTGGACCCGGATGATGATCTTGATGTTCCGATTGCTATTCGGAAACAGAGACGGCAATGTGCTTCCTATCCAACTGCTTCACAGGTTTCATTCCACCGACTCACAGGTGATTTCCAGAAGTTTGCCACAGCATTGTCTTCCGTGGCCATACCACGGACATACCAGGAAGCCTTGAAGAGTGAGTGCTGGAGATTAGCTATGGAAGAAGAAATGGGGGCCTTGCAGTCCCGTGGCACATGGTCGTTGGTCCTTGCACCTCCTGATGCATCCGTTGTGAGCTGCAAACGGGTCTTCACAGTCAAATATCATGGAGATGGCACGTTGGATAGGTACAAAGCACGCTTGGTCGCCCGTGGATTTACACAAACATATGGCGTGGACTACATGGATATATTCTCTCCAGTGGCGAGACACTCGACTCTCCGTATTCTTCTATCTGTTGCAGTGGTTCGTGATTGGAGCATTTCTCAGCTAGATGTCAAGAATGCTTTTCTATACGGGGACTTGCAGGAGGAAGTCTACATGCAGCAGCCACCCGGGTTTACTGCTGAGGGGGAGACGCATATGGTCTGTAGACTTCACAAGGCAATATATGGCCTCAAACAGAGTCCACGAGCATGGTTCCAGAAGCTGTCCAATCTAATTGAGCAACAGGGATTCAGGAGGTCCAATGCAGATCACTCGTTGTTTGTCCAGAAGTCCTCGGCAGGTACGGTTGTCATAATGGTCTATGTGGATGATATTCTTGTTACAGGAGACGATGCTCAGGGCATAGCAAGGGCGAAGGCATTCCTAGGTCGTCAGTTTGTTACAAAGGATCTTGGAACCCTAAGGTATTTTCTGGGGTTGGAATTTGCTAGGAATGCACATGGTTTGGTGATGACACAACGAAAGTACATTACAGACTTCCTGGTGGAGACTGGTATGGATGGGTGCAAACCATCAAGCATCCCCATGGACCCCAGCATGAAGTTATATGATGATGATACTGATGAAGTGGATAAGAGGAGATATAGAGAGATGGTGGGAAAACTCCTCTACATTACTATAACCCGTCCAGATATTGCATTCGCAGTTAACCGGGTGTGTCAGTTTATGGAGCAGCCGAGACAGGTTCACATGGATGCTATACACATGATACTGAGGTATCTGAAGTCTTCTCCAGGGCTAGGACTACTATTCAGAAAAGGTGCAGACTTATCCATCTCAGCGTGTGCAGACGCAGATTATACAGGATGCCCTAAGGATAGAAAATCAACCTCAGGGTTTGCAGTTTTTGTTGGAGGCTCTCTGGTGTCTTGGAAAAGTAAGAAACAAACGGTGGTGGCAAGATCCAGTGCGGAATCCGAATACAGGGCAATGGCCCAAGCCAGCACGGAAATGATGTAGGTTCGCTCCGTATTAGAAGATTTACATGTAGCTGTACCTCTACCTATGAAGCTTCAGTGTGACAATCAGGCAGCATTGTTCATTGCCAACAATCCAGCTTTTCATGAGAGGACCAAGCATATTGAAGTTGACTGCCATTACACCAGGGACCTGATCCAGAGAGGATTGATATCCACGGCCCATGTTAGCTCAGGAGACCAAACGGCTGATGTATTCACCAAGCCATTGCTCAGAGGATCTTTTCAGAGATGTTCATCCAAGCTTAGCATGATCGACATCTATGCTCCACCTTGAGGGGGAGTGTAGAGATAGTTTCTAGTATTAATAATTGTTTCCGTATCTTGTTGCTATTTCTCTCGTTTATTTAGACGTCCATGTAATTTACCCCTCAGGCCTCTCCCTATATAAGAGAGCCTAGGGTTTCTCTATGAAGTATAACGAAGACTCCCTTTCGTCTAACAAATATGTTCTGGAGGATACCCAAACACCTCAGTTCGGATTGGAGTATGCGACTCCAATCCCAAAGGCAGGTCCTTCTAGAGATCCCTCTACATTGCTCGCACCGCAAAAGGAGAGGTTGGGAGCGGATGCAAGGACATCGAGTCGTTTTCCCCAACCCCCTTTAGATTTGGGTGGCCTAGAGATCGAACAGATGGATGAGTCAAGTCAGTTTACTGTATTTGAGATGTCACCAAATGTGCGGCCTCTAATAAAACCCCAAGTGAAGCTGCGGACTTGCGGTACGAACAATGGAAAGGAAGACACTAGTACTTTTTACCATTTATATGTAATCAAAGAAACAATGAACTTTTTGTAATATAATTATATGACCTTTCCCTTTATGTAGTTTTGGATATGTGTCCTGTGCCTGGTGGACATGATGCATGGATTGTTGAATCAATTTTGGATGTGTTGTTTTAATGTGAATGTTAAATGACAGGACATAACCAAGACCAACAACATGCTAATTTTTGTTCTATTTTGGTTTGGCCTAGAGCTGCCTTTGTTAAAGGCGGCTTACGTAAGCTGCCTCTTAGGGATGCAACGATTGTAAGGCTTCTTACTAGAGAGCCGCCTTTACGAGAGGCAGCTCATCTTTAGAGAAAGCTGCCTCTTATAGAGGTGGCTTGCTTACGATGCATAACAAAATATAAGATTTCCGACCGCCCAGGGCCAATATCTTTGGAGACTTGTGGCCCGACGAATTTTCCTTGTGTTTATTGAGGTTAAATATCTCTTTTAACTACATCTTCATTGTGATAAGTTAAAGATGCGGGTTTAATCCCTGCTGGTTGCCAAATTGAGGGGAAGAATATGGATAAATTGTTGTTTCCAAATTGGTAGATGAAGATATATTTGTCCTTAAGGGGCGTGGTTGGTGCAATGTGGGCAACAATGTTGGGGCTCTACTGTTATGGGCTGTCACTGGAGTGATGCACATGCTGAGGGGCGACAACGCTAGGGCTACCACTAGAGGTGGCTTTGTTGGGGCGATGAGATGACGAGGCTAACGATGACAACGACGTTTAGGGCATGAACTATGGTTTAAGAACATCGCTTTGATATCATGTGGAGAAAATAAAAGAACTGTTGGAATGAATTTTATTTCAAAAGTAAGATTTCTTATATAACATGAAACCATAAAGCCCATGGATGAAAATAACATAATAGTCCTCAACAATGCTCCCAAACACACAAGGGTTACAAATGGAAATAATTAAAATAGATCCAAAATTTAAAATAGAAATATGTCAATGCCTATATTAGCTCAATGGCATTAACAAACCTCGAAAAGTAAATCCAATTGCTGCTAAATTTCTTGTTTTTGTATGTCCATTTGCAGCAATACTCCCACTTTTCGATTTTTTGGATGCAAAACTTGGTGGATTTCTATCTACTAGCAATAGCGTTAAAAGCATCATCTGAATGATTACTGAAATACGAAACAAAGTTATATAAAGTTTTTTATATCAGCGACACGATGTGTAAAAACATTGATTGCGTTATAACTTTCACTAAGGTTTGTAGTCATTTGATAAAATCTAAAACAATAGAAAAGCAATAACCTATCCAACTAGCAGGGAAAAATCAAGTTCGAAGGGGAAGATGGAGCAGTGTCGGACGGAGGCGATGAGCATGAAGATCTCGGTAGGGGTTCGCGTATGGCGTCGGGTTGATGGTGCAGATGCGCTCTCTCGCGAAGACGAAGAGCGGTGACGAGGGGGGGGGCTGGGTGTCGGTCTCTCATCGCAAGCTTGGTCGTAGATGCTTCAGATGTGGCATGTCAGACCACGTCGCATCAGTTTGCTTAAAACCTTTACGATTTTTTCGTTGTGGGTTGATTGGTCATCGGTAGGCGTTCTGCCCTTCCGTGGCAAGGATTCAACAAGCATGCTTCTGCGAGAGCATGGACGATCTGTTGGCAGGGAGGTGCTTCGGGGTAGCGATGTTCATATCAGGCCGGGCATATCCTTTGTGGATGTCGTGGTTGGAGATTGTGCCACAGAGCCGAGGTTGCGTATGTTGATAGGAACATGGGTGGAAGCTTTGTTATATCCTAACTCAATGTGGGCCTGAATCTCGCTTCTCTTTGGGAATGAGTTCGTAGGGGATGTGATTTCGCTGGGTAGTACGAATTGCTGCGTGCGGGGACTATTGAATGCCTAGGTGGACCGGTTGCTTAATCCATTGGATTTAAGGACATGGTTTGGCGTTACCCACGTTTTGCGGATGGCGGAGAGGTTACGCTCACCAGGCAGGTTGCTCAGCTTAGGGATGTCCTATTCCTCTCCCCGAATTTGGAGGTTCTTCACCCAGCTCTCATGGAGATAGGGGTCATAACGAAGATTCTGGTCGATGGTTCCTTGCTAAGCTCTGATCATGGCCTCAATTTTCAATGAAATTCGGTCGAATTTCTGTCGAATATCGATATCCAGTCGAAATCGAAATTCGACCGAAATGACCGAAATATGGGGGTCCTAGTACAAAAATCGACCGAAATGACCGAAATTCCAGTCAAAAGTCCACCGAAATTCCACCGAAATTCTATTTTGGTCGATACCGAAATGGTGACCGAAACCGACATTTAGGGCCTTGGCTTTGATCCCGATGTCACAATCGTGATTCTGGAGTGCCACGAAAGTCTAGTGGATCATAGCCCGATGGTGTTGCTGAAGGTTGGTCGGGCCGCTTTCATGATCTCCATTCATTTTTTGCCGCCGCCGCCGTCATCGTATACCACGTTGGTGGAGCCATTGGAAGCCAGCTCCATCACCGATTGAGACACATCATCATGAAGAAGATTTGAATGTCACAGAAGTCGAGGCGAATCCTTGAGGGGAATCGCGTACGATGGTTTCACGCCACCTTTCGTTTCCAATTCCGCATGCCTTGGAAGCTTTTACGACGGTGTTAGTTTTTGGATTTGGCCTTTTCCAGTGCTCCGATAGGTCTTACTTGCTTGGCCGTAGGGTGGGCCAGGCGAATCTTTTGACCCGGATCCCGTTGTCGGTTGAAAAAGCTTTTCGTTCCAGATCTGGGTCCTTTGGTTCGGGGGCGGCTCCGGTCGATGCGGCTAATTATGGGACTTGTTTTTGTACGGGTTTGGATGCGGATCCTTCCTCCTTGGTTCCGCTTCGATGTGTCGCTTCTGCTCAGACCATCTCTCGCCATTTCTCTGCTTGGCCTTCACCGCTGCTGCTGGAGTCTTCAGAGGGGGGTCGGCAGCCTGGGGCGTTATGACCCCCTGCTGGTCGCATTCTGCTGGTGATTCCTCTTCCTTTCTGGTATCGCTCGAGGCAGGTCGGGCTGCTGGGGTTCGAAATGAGTCTATGCTACCAGTTCCAGGGGTGCCATTTGGGTTTCACAGGGGAAGGAAATCTAGGTAGATGAAGGAAGTTCTTCGTGTTCGGGAAACAGAAGGGGAACTGCGAAGAGATATAGAAAAAGGCAGAAACAAAAGACACTAAATGGTGAGCTGCAGAATATTTCTGAGCGCAAGGCTCAAGTGGCATTGCTTGCTGGAGCGGTGAGCACTGTGGGTGCGTAAATTGTTTTTTGATGAAGGTTCTTTCCTGAAATGTTAGAGGTCTGGGTGATCCTGAAAAAAGAAGAGCTTTGGGTGCGAGGTTCGTGGATTGGGGATGCGATGTCATCCTTCTTCAGGAAACTAAGCTTGATTCCTGCACTGCGGGCTTGTGGAAGTCTTTTGGGAGTAGTGCTTTGACCAAATTTCGGGCGATCGATGCTTCAGGGAGTTCGGGAGGCATGATTCTAGTGTGGAAGGATACGTCTTTTCAGTTTTGGGTGGTTTTCGGTCCTCTTGGAGTGCTCCATCTCCTAGTCTCTTTTTGCATTCTCGTGTGTTTATGCTCCACGTCATTCGGCTCAGTGGCATGAACTGTGGGTCGATATCCGTGCAGCTAGGAGTATATTTCTGGGCTATGCTTGGCTTGTTGGGGGAGATTTTAATGTATCTCTGTTTTCTTTTGACCGTCCTCGCCTGCAGGGTGGTCAGGATCCAAGATCCTGTGACATTGCTGAGTTGATTGATGATATAGAGCTTGAGGTCCTTGATGTTGCGGGTACAAACTATACCTGGCAGAGCTCGGGATCCCGCTCCCGCATTGATCGCTATCTTGCCTCGTCTGAGCTCCTAGAAACATTCCCATGTTCCTTCGCTTTGTGTAGGCCCCGTATCTGATCTGATGATATGCTTCTGATTTGGGATTCTAGTACTACCTCTCAGACGAGAGGTTTTTTCAGATTTAAGCGAGCGTGGCTTCTAGAGGACTCATTCAGAGAGTTGGTGAGCTCTCATTGGTCATCTTTGTCTGTTTCTGGCTCGGCGGCGATGAGGTTCTCAAAGAAGCTGAAGTGTTTGCACCATAGACTTTGTGCTTACAAGAAGGACATGAGAGGCTACGAGAGCTCGGAGGGTGTCTACGGAAATGGAGATCCGGAGACTTGACAGAATAGAGGATGACAACATCTAGATGCTGATGAGCTGGAGTAAATGGCATCTGCTCATAGATTGGTAGTGGAAGAAGATAAGAAACAGGTGACAGAGTGGAAACAAAGGTCGTAGCTGGCATGGCTAAAAGAGGGTGATGCGAACACATATTTTTTCCACTGGATAGCCAGTGGCAGACGTCGGGTAATTTTTTTCCAGTCTATGATTGGTAGTGGTAACATAATTGAAGGTGACAAAGAAATGGGAAGTGCAATTGCTGGCCATTTTCATGAGTTCTCTAGGGAGGGTTGCGTCTAGACCTTGGAGATGGAGTGGTCTTGGGGCGTCTCGTCTCTCTGAGATGCACACAACTAGTTTGACTGTGCCGATTTCCTTGGAGGAGATTAAGTCAGCTGTATGGAATCTGAATACAGATGGTGCGCCGGGTTCGGATAATTTCCCTTTATTCTTCTACAAAGAATTTTGGGACTTGGTGGGTGGTTGGGGTCTCGGAGGTTGTGGAGGAGTTTTGTCGAGGCAATGCAGGTTTTGAAAGACTTAACAAGGATCTGATATTTCTTATTCCAAAAACAGATTCGACGGAGAGGATTGAAGATTACATGCCGATTGCTCTCTCTAATGGCATATACCTCATAGCAGCGAAGGTGTTCGCGGTTCGTGTTAACAAAGTTCTTGATCATCTTGTTTCCCCAGCTCAGTCAGCATTCATCCCTGGTCGTCAGATTGTGGATAGTTGGTGATGGCCTCTGAGATTATATTTGATTGGAAACGAAATAGCAAGCATGCTTTACTTTGGAAGTGGACTTTGCCAAAGCTTATGACACATTGGACTGGTGGTTTCTGTGGACCTCTCTTTACAGGAGGGGTTTTCCGGAAGTTCGGATCTGTTGGATGAAGAGCTGCATCACCACAACGTCGATATCGGTGTTGGTTAATGGGCGTCTCAAAGGAGGTTTCTTTCAGCCGTAGAGAGGGGTCAAGCATGGGTGCTCTCTCGCTCCATTACTTTTCATCCTTGCGACCGATGTTCTTGCCTTCATGGTTGACCGGGTCCAGAATGGTGGAGTTGTAAGAGGATACAGATGTGGGGATATGCATATCCCCTTACTTCAGTATGCATATGACACGATTCTGTTTATTGAGGGTGGCAAAGAGGAGGTTGGTGGCATAGCCATCACTCTCAAGATTTTTGGGGAGATGTATGGCTTGGAACTGAATCATAGGAAGTCCACTGTCATCCCGTTTGGCATGTCGGAGGAGGAGGCACTTTCTTGCAGTTTGGAGTTGGGCATGACATGCGGCTCCCTTCCTATTCGCTATCTTGGGCTTCCTCTCATGGTCGGCAAAATTAAGATGTCGAACTGGCTGCCGGTGGTGGAGAAGATGGAAATGAAGTTGACTGGTTGGAGTGCTTCTCTTTTATCGCGGGGATGCCATCTGGTGCTGATTATGGTGGTTCTCTTCGCGATTTCGATGTTCTTCTTTTCTTCTCGCTTGCTGCCGGTGGGCATCAGACGACGTCTGGAGCGGTTAATGTACAAATTCTTATGGGGCAAGACTGGTCAGGGGGGGCACGACGTACACCTGGTTGATTGGGAGACCGTTACTATGCCTAAGAAGAATGAAGGGCTTGGGATCAAGAGTTTGGAGACCCTTAATGAGGCCCTCTTACTCAAATGGGTGAGCATGATTTTGGGTAAAGATGATGGTATTTGCTGCCACGTAATTCGATGCCTTTATGCTTTTTCTCTGGCAGACCCTGGTTCCCTGCGACATGGGCCTAATCATTCAGCATTCTGGAAGGGGATATTGAAGGTAATGCATCACTTCCATGAGCTTTTCAGCCCGGTTCTTGGGAATGGCTCCACGTTTGGTTTTTGGACGGACGACTAGACGGGTGGCGACCCCCTTAGTGGCCGTTTTCCTCGCCTATTTGCCTTGACTGCTAACTCTGATATGTGTGTTGTGGATTGCTGGGATAATGTTAACTGGATGTCGGCCTTCAGATCATCCTTTTTCGATCAGCGTTTGGAGGATTTCCTCCGTCTTCTGGACTCACTTGGGTAGGTGGGTAGGCCCTCCACTAGATGTGACCACTGGGTATGGAAGAACGTGCCTTTCTTGGTTAGAAAGGCCTATGGTGCTATTTGTAGGCCTCCTCCACCTTCTCTGTCAGACAGTATGATTCCGGATTGCGAATTCATTTGAACGCTCTGTCTTCTGGAGAGGATTGGTTTATTCATGTGCCTTTTTAGAAGGAAGTGCATTATGACTCGTGATCGCTGCGCTAAGCTTTTTCGCGTGATATCGGATAGATGCTCATCGTGTGGCATTGACATTGAGACATTGGTGCACCTTTTTTTTTCCGATGCCATGTTTCCTCGCCTTTGTGGAGTGAGGTGGGTCTGAATTCGATTTGCACTCGTGCATTCGACTCCTTTTGGTCTTCTCTTTTTGGGGCACACACTCAACAAAGAAAAGAGGTTCTTACTCCGGTGGCGGTGCTGTGGGTCATCTGGATGGCCCGTAATGATGTTCTTTTTGCTGGCCACCGTTTCTATTGTGAGAATGTCTGTTTCCATTACAAGCGGGTGCTTGAATCATGGCTTCTGTAATATTTTTTATTTTATTTCTATAGTTAATTAATATATTGGGGCGGGCACCAAAGCATGTTTCCCTCTCTTTTTGGTATAAAAAAAATCTTAAACCGCACTCATAGTCATACCTAGTGTCCACCACTCTCAGACAATGATGCGTTGTAAATGGTCTACGTGCATTTGCGTCCCACTCCTTGAGCTTTTCCATAAATTACCCAATTTTTTGGTAGATGTCTAAATGGATGCAACTGTGACTAGGTTTTCCATTGCTATAGTTTTGAAAACAGTATTGAAGTTACCAGCGACATGTCTTGAATAAAAATGCCCTCGTGCAAAACGAAGTCGAAAATCTGCATTGATGTCATGGATAGCAGACTTTATTCCTGGACGACGATCATAGATTTAGAATATTGACCCTTCACACATCCCCGCAACCTTAATGCGTAATAAAGATATGAACCACTTCCATTTTGTACTGGATTCCTCATCTTCAATTGCAAAAGGAAAAATGAGACACAACATCTATTCCGCAAGTTATAAGTAATTTCTGTTTATATTTACCATATAAATGTACTCTGTTAATACTTATTGATTGTCTACAATGCTTGAGGGCCTCATTTCATGGACCAAAAGACTAAAAACTCCACTCAAACTATGGCAATGGGGCTTCTGCTCATCATGGTGCTCCATATGTTAAATATGAATTTCAGGGATGGCAACCTTCAATGCATGCAACAAGTGCACCATCTTTGCATAAGATTTTTTTGATCATCATAGATAATTGCAATCTCTTTTCTTCTTGCATTCCTATCTTTTTGGTAACCCAATGTTGGTTCTTTTTATGTATATGGGCTCAGAGTGGACATCTTAGATTCTTAATAATAGGACAATCCTTTACCATGCTTAAGAGAAATCAGACCTTGAAGTTACAATCAAGTTGTGTATGATTTTGATCGACGTTTGAATTATTGCAAGAATGCGTACCGCCGACTTTTTAGAATACCCATACACAGTCGAATCTCCTAATGTCCATGTAAGTTCCATTAAAAACCTTTTGACTTACTTATGCAAACATTGGACCAAACAAAAGTTGTCGATTTTTTAACCATGATGTTATAGTGGGAAAAATGTGGTGCTTTTTCACAATGTGGTACTTTTTCAAAGTGTAAATGATTGGCTGGGACATGATTACGACATCAAAAAAGAGGGGGGGGGGTGGATGTCAGGAGACTGGGGGAGATGAATAAGGCTCTCTTGGCTAAGTGGGTTGTGCAGATTTGGGGAAGCTCTGAGGATTTGGTGTTTAGACTGTTGAGGAAAATCTATGGGGTGTCGTTGCTGGGGGTCGAGAGGGAGCATATCCCTTCCTCTCTGTGGAAGGGGGTGGTGATGATTGTGGCGGAAATGGCGTGCCACGTGCAAAATGAAGGCCTGTTTGGGAAGCAGAGATGGCTTCCACTTCTGGCTAGACGATTGGGCTGATGAGGGGGCCTTGGGAGGTCGTTACCCAAGGTTGCTGCAGCGAGCGATGGACAAGGATGTGACTGTTAGGGAGGTATGGGGAGAAGGGGCGTGGTCACCGATATTTGTACCGAAGTTGTCGGATCGGAGGGTGGTGGAGTTCATGGAGATGCAGGCTGCTTTGGCTCATGAGCGAGCACGTTCGGTGGGCATGGATCATTTCGTATGAGAAGACAGCAGATTCTTCGTGAAGAATGCGTACTTACAATTCATCGGGAGGAGCAATGGGTGGAGGATGAGGAGGGGGTGGATCTGAGCATGATTTGGAGGAGCAAGGTGCCGGCTAGGATCAAAGTGTTTCTTTGGCTATTCAAACTTCGAAGGATGCTCACGAAGGAACAGAGGGGTCGGATTCTAGGTGTGGACGGCTCTTCGTGTGATAGGTGCGGAGTGGTGACGGAGGACTTGGATCACTTGTTCTTATCTTGCCTGCCTTCTACGGATGTCTGGGTGAAGCTTGGCATTCCGTGGCTTCTCCCTATGGATTTTGCTGGTTTCTGGAGTGGTATGAGGAATGTGTGCGGTATTGGTCACGAAGATTGTGCACTCCCGTTTGCGGTGATCTGGGCCATCTTGTGTGCGTGGAATGGTGTCATTTTTTTGGGGGAGGGTGTCAGTTATACTATGAGAATGTGCTTGAACATTGTAATTTGTAAGGTGTTGTGTACAATGTGGAATATGTAGCAACTGGAACATGTAATTTCTTATTGTTTTTTTATTATATAATTTTCTACTGTGGTGGTTCCCACCATGGGAGGCCGTCCGATCTTTTCTTCAAAAAAAAAACTCTAATGACCTTCCCTTCCTATGTTCAGGATAAAATTTACTTTTATTGCGAAAATCATCTTTGTATTTTGTAAGGCTTTCACTTCTTACAATACCGTAAAAAGGTATAGGTGGTGCAGTTGTGTGGTTAGTTGGTTCAATTTCTTACTGCAAGTTTAAACCACCATAAAAAATATCTATACATGACATCATCATCACAACCTTTGTCATTATCATCTTCCATCTCATCATTTCTGCCACATGACATAAAGTCCTTGATCATACGTTGTACTTCTCTCATAATGCTCATTAATAATTGCATTATGATGGTTAAATTCCATTGCAGTGTCATTCATGACAACTACTTGTGGATTGTTACTTTTAGGATCCGATAGTTGAAGAGACTCAACAAGCAGGGGAATGCATTGCGAACTTCATTTGAGACATGATCTTCAATCCGATTAATGCCAATTTTCAACTTCGTAGTAGACGACTTCCTGTTAGATTTAGCATAAAGAAAAATGCCCTTGACGTCATTATCGTCTAGAATGGACGTCAACATCGATCAACTTGTGTTCCACATGGAATTCGATATGATATCTTGTTTACCCTTGTTATTTGTGCTGACTGGTATTCGTGTACGACTTGAGAGACTTATGAGGAGATTCTTGTGGGGCAAAAGTGATCAGGTCGTTTTTTTTTTGACGCTCCAAAGAGGGGGAGACACCCGTAGGTGTTCGCCCCATTTTATTAAGGTTTACGAGAAAAGATACTTACAGCGGGAAAAGGAAGAGAAGATAGGCGAGCTGATATCAATATTGATATCAGAAACCCGAAAATACAAACAGTTACACAGAGGACCAGTCCACACAAAAGCGATTTGCGTCGATGACGATATTTTCGATATAGAATCGCTGCCCCGCGAAGATAGCTTTGTTCCTTCCCATCCAGATGCTCCATAAACGCGCAAGGGGGATTAGTTTCTCCGATCTCGGACGAGACGCAGCATCCGCAAGGCTAGCCCAAAAGGATTCCATGGACGAGATATTTACCCAGGCAGTGTCATCCCATATGGCCCGAACACATTCGCAGTGAAGAAATAGGTGGTCGGTCGACTCCGAAACCGAGGCGCACAGCCCACAAAGACTGGAGATGTGAGGGAAAAAAGATATCATACGGTCGCGAGTAAGTAGACGACCCCGCCTAAGGATCCACAAGAATATACCAATCCTTTTCGGAAGCCTGAGACCCCAGATGAGGTTGCAATGATCGATAAGAGAGGCCTCCGGACGAATGGTGGTGGGGAGAAGAGCGAAGTATGCCTTCCGTGATGAGAAGGATCCCGCACCCCAAATGAAATGATCAGGACCACCCGCTGGAGTTGGGGCATCAACGAGCAAAGCCATCAGCGAGCTGAAGTCCGAAATCCGCTGATCAGAAAGAGAGTCGACCAATAACGGGCACCACGAACCGTTGATCCAGCAAGAGCCCACCGAAGCGTCTTTCTCCCTTGCCAGCGCAAAAAGCCTCGGGAAAAGGTTCCTGAATAATCCCTTGCCAGACCAGTTTGAAGTCCAAAAGCGGAAAGAAGCCCCATCACCGAGGCACGCCCGAAATAAGGAACGGTTGCGATTGAAGACCCCAAAGATCTCGCGCCAGAAGCGCGAAGCATGATCCATCGGGCGATCGTCGAAGGCGGAAAGAAGGGCATTTCCCGCCGCTTTGCGAAAGCATCGCAGAAAGAAATCATCTTCGTTGCTAACAAGTCTCAGCGCCCATTTGATAAGAAAAGCTTCACGAATGACCTCCAGCCGCCGAACGCCCAGACCCCCGTCGCATTTCGGACGAGAAATATCCTCCCAAGCGACAAGGTGGATCCCACTACGAGTTGAATCGTTCCTACCCCAAAGGAATCCCCTCATATATTTCTCCAGGCGAATCCGAATCCCCTTTGGCAGGCCCCGCGTCGATAGATAGTAAATGGGTATAGCCGCAAGAACATGTTTAAGCAGCACCAACCGACCCCCGCGAGAGAGCAAAGAGGATCTCCAACCAGCCAGTCGAGACTCAACCTTTTCCACCACCCCTTGATAATCGCGCAACCGTGTCCTGCCCACCGAGAGAGGAAGGCCCAGGTAATCCAGCGGAAATGCCCCAGGAGCAGCCCCCAGAATGGCGGAGCAATCCCCGATGACCGTGGGCGAGAGAGCAAAGGGCACAAATTTGGATTTGTTTTCGTTGATGCGGAGCCCCGACATATCACAAAATAGTTGGACCGTAGTGGCCATTCCTGCACATTGAGCCCTTTCCCCCTCAACAAAACATAAGGTGTCGTCTGCGTATTGGAGGATCGGGATATGGAGGTCACCCATAGAGCATCCGGTAGTAAGACCAGCGGCAGCAACACGTTGTATCATTCGTGGCAATACGTCTGCCGCCAGGTAGATTGGGAGACTATCACCCTTCCGAAGGGTGAAGGTGGTATCTGGGTCAGACATCTTGACGCATTGAATGAGGCCTTGTTGCTGAAGTGGGTGAGCATGATCTGGGGGAGCAATGTAGACCTCTGCACTGATCTCATCCGTCGGATTTATGCGGTGAACGGTACCTCACCGGTGAGAAATGCACGTGACCTCACGTTTTCCCCTTTTTGGAAGGGCATCGTTGCGACCCTCCCTCGTTTTGGTGGGCTTTTCAAGACGGTTCTGGGCAATGGAGTTTCCTTTGCTTTTTGGACGGATGACTGGATGGATGGGGGTGCGCTTTCTGCACGCTTTCCGCGCTTGTTTGCTTTGGCGGCTGATCGTGACGCGCGGGTTGCCTCCTGCTGGGGAGACGTGAACTGGATGCCGTTGTTTCGTTCGAGCTTTTCGGACCAGCGCTTGGAGGAATTTCTCCTTCTACTAGACTCCTTGAGGGCTTTGGTGTCCCGTCCGGGGAATGACACCATTGGGTGTGGAGAGGGGGTTCATTCTCAGTCAAGAAAGCCTATGCGACCATCTGCAAGCCCTCCCTCGCAATCGGCTGACCTGGTCAGGGATTGCCAATTCATGTGGGGACTGGGCCTCCCTGAGAGAATTGGATTCTTCTTGTGGCTCTTTAGTAGAAAGAGACTAATGACGAGAGATCGCTGTGCTAGACTGCTTGGATTAATCTATGACAAATGCCTCCTTTGTGGCAACGAAATTGAATCCATTGAGCATCTCTTCTTCTTGTGCCAGGAATCGAGGTCTATCTGGAGGGCTCGACTCTCGACTGGGTGAGAACGTCAAGCCTAATCTCATTCTACGAGTCCCCCTACAACGACAGACGCCGCTCAAAGAGAGAGCTGGTCCACCTTTTAGCCTTCGTGCGGGCTATCTGGTTGGCTAGGAATGCTTTGTTGTTTGAGGGACAGAGGTTTTATAGGGAAAATATTTTCATCTTGGTGGCGAGGTTGTTGGAGGCCTTTCTCCTGTAACTTTCTCTTTTTCTTGTACTTCTTTCTTACTCCTTAATAAATCTCTAGGGAGGGCACCTTGGAGTGTTTCCCCCTTTTTTTAGGCTTAAAAAAAATGTTAACTCTTGTCCGAATTAAACTTCTGACATATTAAGGCCAACATTTCATTAACTATCGTAAATGATCACAAGCCTATACCTCTCGCTAGAGGACTGTGTGTATCAAGACTATCATCATTCAATTGAAATATGCAATATATGGAAGCCATTGCTAACCTAAACAATATAAAAAAACGTTCAATTTGAATGAAGATCATATTATCTATAATCAATCACTCTAAGTTCTAATGGATGATCCTAAAAAGGTCATTTTTAAACCCTAATACGAAAAAAATGTGGGAAGGAAATCACTCTAAGTTCTAATGGATGATCCTAAAAAGGTCATTTTAAACCCTAATACGAAAAAAATGTGGGAAGGAGCTTGCTTGTGAAGGATGTAGGAGAGGAGGTAGGGCTCGACAACTGTTTGATGCATGACTAGGTTTCAACAACAATTGGCAGAGGGGGCAACTTTGGATGGGAGCTCGCGAGAGGCTGGGATCTCGAGAAAGGAGAGCGAAAGAGGGAACACATGAAGTGCTATTGGAGTTCTAGTAACCGTATAAGAATTGTGGAGGATGCTAGAATTCCATCAAGTGAATTATGTGGTTCGAGCACATAATGCATACCAAATATGTGCTACCAACATCGTATGTTTAAGATGTGCCATTTTGGAATGCATTAATGCTATCACATTTATAAGGTGTGACATTGGTTTCATATTCGTATAGAAATTGTCAACCATAAACATGAAATTTTATTAATTTTTATTTTCCAAATGCATTACTTAATTTTTTTCTAAGGAGTGGGGGTGCAATGAAGATTTATGATGGGGGCAGATATCTAGAAATCTATTCACTCAGGAACCCTGGCATTGTTTTTGTAGATTTTAGATGGGCCACTTCTGTTAAATATTTGTTATTTTTAATATTATTTTTCTTATTTTCTATTTATTTTTTCTTCGTCCTGTAATTTGCTCAATAGGTCCCTCTCCTATATAAGAGAATTCGAGGGCCTCTCACTTAGTGCAATTCATTCTTTTCCCTTTACATGGTATCGGAGCGACGATCCTAGATCAGAATTCTCATATCCCACCCTAACCCCACCCCCACCTCCTCCCCGCACCAGGCCGCCGTCGCCAGCCCCCAGCCCCGGGCTGCTGCTGCCTAGCCCAGGGCCGTTAGCCGCTATCCCAGGTCTCCGGCCGACTATCCCCGGCCCCCTGGCCGTCAGCTGTCGGTTCCTGACCGCCCAGGCAGTTGTCCCCGGCTCCTCCTACCGGCGTCCAACCCAACTCCAGATTACCTAGGATCCCCTCCGACCGTCTCGGTCCGTCGCTAAACCTCCCCTGCCCCTCTACGCACCCCTACGGCTTGATTTGAGGTTTGATTTGGTCTGATTTTAACCGGAAAATGCGATTCTAGAACTATAAATCGCATTTTCCGGCCCTAGAGAGCAACATAGATTGATGAGGATGGTTGTAGGAGTCTATACATACAATCAATCCTCCATATAATCATGTAGACTTGTTCATTTCGGTCTACTCAATTGAGTTCCGTTAGTCTGCCGTTCCTCCGTCATGCCAGAGAACAAGGGTGATATTTTTTCTTCTAGAGCCTTTAAGGGCCCGGCTCCCATCGTTAAGATGGATGGGACCAACTATGACTTGTGGTCCATGCACTTCCTCACCCTCATGCGGTGCAACAAGGAGCGCATCTTGACAGATCCATAGCCAATGGATAAGACTGGGGCAAATGCTTCTTGGAAGCAAGATGACGCGTATGCGCGTGTTTGGCTGTGTAGTACCCTCACCACAAAGATAGCAAATGATATTCTGCAGCCCACTGCCAAGGCAATGTGGGATACTTTGGCATCCACATATGCTCAAGTGAAGAATGGGGTCAAGATTCTTCAGCTACAATTCGACATCTACAATGCCAAGCAGAATGGCCATCCTCTGCCCGTGTACTACTCTTCGCTCCGTGACATGTTCGAGAAGCTTTATAGCTATATGCCCATTAGGACTTCTACTTAGCAGCAGAAGATGTATAGGAACTCCATAATGGTTGGAGTGTTCATGATTGGACTTGATACAGAGTATGATACTACGCGTACTTAACTTCTAACCGGAGCTACCATACCTCCCATAGAGGATGCTTATAGCCATCTCAATCGGATTATAATGCCTTCTACAACTACTTCTCCACCCTTTTCAGCGATGGCCGCTTCTCTTGGTCGAGGAGGGGACGATCTAGACCAGAAGATGCACCCCTCATGGCAAAGGCGGTGGACGCTAGCGTGACCCTTGCAGTTACTGTCATAGGCATGGACATGCAGATGATACATGCTACTTGAATCATGTATATCTTGCTTCTGGTCGCGTAGCAGAACAGATTGCACCTTCAGAGACTATAGCTTCCCATGCCGATCCTCGCCTAGATGATATTGTCTCTCGTATTCGAGAGATCATGACTCCTATTGCTGGCACCACCACTATGGATACCGCAGCTACAACCAGAGCCTCTTCGAGCTCCTCAGGTATTGCCTATGCATTTACCGGTAGTATTGTTGCAGGCATGACATAGTAGATTATGGACTCTAGTGCTTCCCTCCAACTGTGTGGAGACACAACGTAATTGAGTATCTACAGGACCATACCATATGGTAGATAGGTTGTCATTGCTAATGGCGACCACTTACCCGTTACAGGACAGGGGGAGGTGCATTTGATGCCGTTCACGTGCCTTCAAAATGTTTTATATGCTCTTGCCTTTTAGATGAATTTACTTTCCATTAGTTAGATTACTAAGGATCTGCATTGTCGTACCATTTTTGATCTTTCGTCTCTTGTGTTTCAGGACATACTCACATGCATGATGATTGGATGTGCTTGTGAGCAGCGGAGGCTTTACAGACTGGTCCAACCTCCTCATGCTGGTGTTTCTGCTATACCTACTGGACCAATCTCACAATATCTGTGGCACCTTCATTTTGGACAACCCTCGGCAGAAGCTGTGTCATGTTCTCCCTCATATCTCTACGAGATCCTCTTTGCAGTGTGAGGCATGCGAGCTTGGGAAGCATCACCGTTCCTCTTTTCCATCCCGTTAGAGTTAGAGCAGTTCTCAACTATTTCAGCTCCTACATTTAGACATTTGAGGTTTGAGTCATGTTCCTATCAGGGACACCATTTTTATCTACGTGCTATCGATGATTTTTCTAGACTTTCTCGGGTCTTTTTATTGAAGAATAAGTCTGAGGCTGGATCTGTGATCAAATATTTTATTGAGATATGGAATATTTTTTTCTGCAAAAGTCAAAAATCTTCGTTTTAATAATGATTTAGAGTTCTGCACTTTATAACTTTTAGAGTTCCCTAGATCTCTGGGCATTGTTCATCAGACCTCATGTGCTTATACTTCCCAACAGAATGGTGTTGTCGAGCGTGAACGCCACCATTTACTTGATGAGACCAGAACCTTGCTGATACAGAGTCGTGCTTCTCATGCTTACTGGGGAGATGTCCTCACTGCATGCTATCTTGTGAATCGCATACTCTCGTCTGTGTTGGGAAAGGATATTCCTTTCTCGATTGCATTTTCCGATAAGGATCTTTTCTCCCTTACACATCGTGTGTTTTGTTTTGTTGCATTTATTCGTTATGTATCTCCTGGTCGTGAGAATCTCTCACCCAGAGCTATCAAGTGTGTTTTTGTTGGCTACTCTCGTACCTGGAAAGGGTATTACTGCTTTGATCCGCTCACGCGAAAGTACTTTATTAGTGCTGACGTCAATTTCTTTGAGTCTGTCATGTATTTTTGTCTTACAGGTGACAGACTGGCCCCATCTGACTCTGACAATGAGATCTACATGCCTCCACCTCCTACTGTCACGCCACCACCACCACCACATGCTCCTGTAGCTCCACCTTCTACTGTGACTTAGTTTTTGCCCCGTGTTTTTACTCGTAGGCCTCGCTCTGTTCCCCCTGCTCACAGGTATTGTCCGTCATCCAGCATGCCTCAGGTATGTAACGAGCACATTGTTTCTACTGATGGCACTACCGAGTTGTCTGTGCAGCATGATTCCATACTGGATGAACATGTGCCCTCTCAAGAGGGGAACTCACTGGTCACAGACTTGGCATATGATCTTGATGTACCGATTGCTTTGTGCATGCCGAAACGAAACTGTGCTACTTATCCTCTTGCAGCCCAGGTTTCCTTGAGCAGACTGTCAGAGGATTTCAGGAGATTTACCTTTGCACTATTTATCGTGGAGATACCACAGACATATCAGGAGGCTATTCAGGACAATCAATGGAAGCTAGCCATAAAGGAGTAGATGGCTGCGTTACAGTCACGTGGTACGTGAAGTCTTGTTTTTGCTCCAGTTGACGCATCCGTTGTGTGATGCAAATGGGTATTCACTGTGAAACACCGTACGGATGGCGGTGTGGATCACTATAAGGCGAGACTTGTGGCACGTGGGTTACCCAGACATATGGGGTGGACTATCAGGATACTTTCTCTCCAGTTGCCAGACATTCTACTCTGCGTATTCTACTTTCTATTGTTGTGACACGAGATTGGCCACTTTACCAGCTTGATGTGAAGAATACCTTCCTCTATGGTGATCTACAGGAGGAGGTCTACATGGCCATAAGAAGAGTCCAAGAGCATGGTTCCAGGAGCTCTCAGACTTGATAGAGCAACATGGGTTTGTGCGATCGACGACCAATCTCTCTTTGTTTGTGCAGAGGATGAGGTATTGTTGTCATTCTTGTTTATGTTGATGACATTATTGTTACAATTGATGACGAGCATGGCATTCAGGATCCCAAGGACTTCCTATGCCAACATTTTATCACCAATGACCTTGGGCATCTATGTTACTTCCTTGGACTAGAGTTTGCCAGGAACCAACGAGGTCTTGTGACGACCCAGAGGAAGTACTTTACAGATCTTTTAGAGATATGCATGGCAAATTGTAGACCTGGCACCACTCCTATAGACCTGAGCATGAAGTTCTATGATGATGACACTAAGGAGGTCGACAAGAGAAGGTACATGGAGCTTGTTGGCAAGCTACTATATGTGACTATTACCAGGCCTGACAGATCCTTTGCCGCAAGTAAAGTGAGTGAATTTATGGAGCATCTCAAACATGCACATATGTTTGCGGTCCATATGTGTTGGAGAAAATAAGAGTGCTTGATCTTTCTGAGAACCCTAGGCTCTCTTATATACTAGAGAGGTCTATGGGTAAATTACATAAAGTAGACAACCGGAAAAGAAAATAAGAGAGAAGAGTTAAAAAAAACGAAAATAAGAGAGAAGTACATATTAAACATGAAAACACAAATATCTTCACACTCCCCCTCAAGCTGGAGCATAGATGTCGATCATGCTCAGCTTGGATGAACACTTCTAGAATGATCCCCTAGACAGTGGCTTAGTGAAGATGTCTGCAGTTTGCTCTCCAGAGCTAACATGGGAAGTAGAGATCAGTCCCTTCTGAATCATGTCTCTGGTGTAATGGCAATCCACCTCGATATGTTTTGTTCTCTCATGGAATGCTGGATTGTTTGCAATAAATAGGGCAGCCTGATTATTACAGTGTAACTCCACGGGTAGAGGGATCTCTACATGTAGATCACATAGCACTGCTCGAACACACATCATTTCTATACTGGCTTGAGCCATAGCCCTGTACTCAGACTCGGCACTAGATCTTGATACAACGGTTTGTTTCTTGCTTTTCCAAGAAACAAGAGAATTGCCAACAAATATTGCAAATCCTGAAGTTGATTTCCTCTCCTTAGGACAACTTGCATAATCTGCGCCAGCATATGCATATACAGAGAGCGTGTCTCCTTTCTTGAATAGTAATCCCGAGCCTGGAGTTGATTTCAGATATCTCAATATCATATGTAGTGCGTCCATATGTATCTGTCGAGGTTGCTCCATGAATTGACTCACTCGACTCACTGCAAATGCAATATCAGGTCTGGTGATTGTAACATAAACGACCTTTCCAACCATCTCTCTGTATCTTCTCTTATCAACTTCATCGGTATCATCATCATATAGCTTCATACTAGGATCCATAGGAGTCGTGGACGGTCGACATCCCGTCATTCCTGTTTCTGCAAGCATATCTGTAATATACCTCCTTTGGGTCATCACAAGACCCTGTGCATTTCTAGCAAATTCCAACCCCAAGAAATAGCTTAGGGTACCCAGATCCTTCGTCACAAATTGACTGCCCAGAAAATCTTTAGTCATCTTGATTCCCTGCTCATCATCTCCTGTAACAATAATATCATCAACATATACCATGATAGCCACAATACCTCTAGACGTCTTCTGCACAAATAAGGAATGGTCTGCATTTGAGCTCTTGAAGCCCTGTCATTCAATCAGTTCTGAAAGCTTTTGAAACCACGCTCTAGGACTCTGTTTAAGGCTATATATCGCCTTATGAAGTCTACAAACCTGTGCACACTCTCCCTCAGCAACAAATCCCGGAGGCTGCTGCATATATACCTCCTCGTGTAGATCTCCATATAAGAACGCGTTTTTCACATCAAGCTGAAATAGCGGCCAATCTCGTGCTACAACAACTGAAAGCAGGACACGTAAGGTAGAATGTCGAGCAACTAGAGAGAACGTGTCCAAGTAATCAACTCCATATGTCTGAGTAAAACCACGTGCCACAAGCCTTGCCTTGTACCGTTCAAGACTTCCATCGGCATGGTATTTAACATTAAATACCCACTTGCAGCTAACAACAGACGCTCCAGGTGGTGGGGAAACAAGTGTCCACATACCACGGGACTGCAATGCGGCCATTTCTTCTTCCATAGCAAGACACCATTTACTATCTTGGAGTGCCTCCTGGTAATTGCGTGGAATCTCGACGACAGATAGGGCTAACACAAATATCTGGAAGTCGGCCGTCAGACGATGAAATGAGACATGAGAAGCAAGTGGATAGGAAGCACACGTACGCCTCTGCTTCCTAATAGCGATAGGCACGTCCAAATCTCCATGAGCATCATCATGCTGTGTTTCCTGTATCAATGGATCCTCAGATTCATCATTAGTAATCAAGTTATCAGAACTAACCTGAGGGCTGCTGGATGACTGGCCATGATCCTGAGCAGAGGAGGACCGACAAGTATAGTACTTTGGTAATGGTGGCACAATGGTTACTGGAGGTGGTAAGGGTGGAGGTGGTGGTGGAGATGGCATAGAAGGTAACTGACTCATAGGAGGAGGTGGCATGTAGGAGACCTCAGTATCAGAATGGGGAGTAGTCATTTGGTCACCTGTAGGAGAGAAAAACATGACAGATTCAAAGAATGTGACATCAGTGCTAACGAAATATTTTCGACGCAGCGGATCAAAGCACCGATAGGCCTTCTGAGTCTTGGAGTACCCGACAAACACACATTTGATAGCCCTGGGAGAAAGCTTATCAAGACCTGGCACCAACTGATGGACAAAACTGACATAACCAAAGACACGAGGTGGACGAGAGAACAACTCCTTCTCAGGAAAGGCGAGAGAGAGGGAGGAGTTTTCTCATCCAAGACAGATGAGGGCATGCGATTTATTAAGTAGCAAGCTGTGAGAACTGCATCACCCCAGAACGAGTTTGGAGCATGACTCTGAATAAGTAGGGTTCTAGTGATATCCAACAGATGGCGATATTTCCGCTCTGCAACTCCATTCTGCTATGAAGTGTAAGCACATGAAGTTTGATGAATTATACCACGAGATGAAAAGAACAAGGACAAAGTTCTAGTACAAAACTCCACGACATTGTCAGACCGCACAATTTTCATAAAAGAAGAGAAAACATTCTGAACTTCATTGATAAACATTTGAATCACATTTCCTGCTTCAGATTTATTTTTCAATAATAACACCCAAGACAAACGGGAAAAATCATCTACTATGACCAGATAGAACCTGTGTCCCTGAGGAGACCCCCTCCTCTGATATTCTTGTCCGTGATGTCATCCTTGAGGAGATTAAGGATGCTGTATGGGATCTGAACTTGGATGCCGCGCCTGGCCCTGATGGATTTCCAGTTTCATTTTATAGAGACTTTTGGGACCTCGTTGGGCACGAGGTGCTCGAGGTGATGATGGAATTCTGCCATGGGAATTTGGGATTTGACCGTATTAACAGAGCACTGCTTGTGCTGACCCCAAGGGCTTGTCGCCGAGCTCGGTCGGGGATTATCGCCCAATTGCTATTTCAAATGCCCTCTATCTCATTGTGGCAAAGGTCCTTGCTTCTAGGCTGGTTAACGTCCTTGGCGGATTGATTTCTCCGGGCCAATCCGCTTTCATTTCGGGTCGTCGATCTCGGATTGTACAACACCTGCATCCGAAATCATTGCAGATTGGCGGAGGAGGGGCACGAGCGGAATCTTGTGGAAGGTGGACTTTGCTAAGGCTTTCGTTAGCCTCGATTGGAGATTCTTATGGTCGGTTTTGAAGAGATTGCGCTTCCCTGATGCATGGATCTCATGGATGAGACGCTGTATCACCACGGTGTCTTTTTCGGTGCTTATCAATGGCAGACCAGAGGGGGGTTGGATTCAACCTCGCAAAGGTGTGCGCAGGGGTGCCCCCTTGCACTTATGCTCTTCATTCTGGCGGCGGATGTCATGGCTGATATGGCGAAGGGGGTGGTTAATCGTGGATTTTCTAGTGGCTATACTAGAGGCGAGCTGCGGATTCCTATTATCCAGTATGCGGATGCCACTCTTTTTCTCATTGAGGGGGGAGTCGAGGAGGCTATTGACATGGCTACGACGCTTGAAGTCTTTTCTGAGCTGTCAGGCTTATGCAAGAATGACAACAAATCCCTATTTGTCCTCTTTGGTGCGGCGGAGGATATGGTGGATGGGTTGACTGCGGCCTTGGCGTCTGCGCGTGATGCCCTACCAATTGACTACCTGGGAATGCCTCTGACGATGGGGGGGGGGCGAGGCTACGTGATTGGTTGAGAGTGGTGGAGAAGGTGGAATCAAAGTTGGTGGGCTGGAAGGCTTCTATCTTGTCGAAGGGAGGTAGGCTGGTTCTTCTCAAGGCTGTGCTGTTGGCCATTCCTATTTATTTCCTTGCTTCTCGCAAGATTCCGAAGGGGATCCGCGCAAGGTTGGAGAAAAAGATGTGCGGCTTTCTGTGGGGGCAACGGGGCTACTGGACGAGGGGGGATTCACCTGGTGAGCTGGGAGGATATCCAACGCACGAAGGTTTGGGGGAGACTGGGAGTTAGATCTTTGGAGCAAATGAATGAGGTGCTTTTGCTAAAATGGGCTAGCAGGGTGTGGGGCCCGGGAAATGAACTTGTTTGTTTGACGATCCACGAGATTTATGGTGTGAAGGGGGTGCCGCGATCACAGCAAATCTGTAGCGCGGCGATTATACCTTTCTGGAGGGGCGTAATGAAGTCATTTTTGAAGAATTTAATGCTGTTCAAACCGGTTCTGGGGAGAGGAAACGACTTTGCTTTTTGGGAGGACGATTGGTCGAGGGCGGGAGCCTTGTGCTCTCGCTTTCCTCGTCATTTTGCCTTGGCGATTGATAGGCTGTGCTCGGTGGCGAATTGCTGGGCTGATGGTTCTTGGTGCCCTACTTTCTCCGCCAATTTTTCGGACAGAAGATTTGATGATTTCCTTGAGCTTATTGAGGCCGTGAGGAATGTGGAGGCTCCAAGAGGGGGCAGAGACCATTGGTGCTGGAGAGATGGGCCATTCTCGGTGAAGGGGGCTTACGGTGCAATATCCATACCGCCACCGGCAAACTCTGAATCTTTGAACAGAGATTGTGCTGCCATTTGGACCCTTGGTCTTCCGGAAAGAGTGGGGATATTCCTTTGGCTCCTTAGGCGGAAGAGACTCATGACGCGCGACCGGTGCGTCAAGCTTCTTAGGATCATTGCGGACAAATGCGTAAACTGTGACAGTGCCATTGAAACTGTGGATCACCTTTTCTTTACTTGCCCCGTGGTTTCTCAGACATCACTGGATACTGTGAACCCCCTTAGGATCCAGGTACCCGTTTACATCATTTCGCGGTATTTCATTCACACAAGACCGCATAAGCTGTAGAAAAGAAGGGGAAATTTTTCGCGCTTGAAGCTACATATGACATTCACAATCATAACCACAAGGTAATAGAGACAAATTGCCACCAAAATTTTATTTCATTAACTTCCATTTAATTTACAACATGTACAGTGGCTGACAGTACATACAATATTCCCAAAAATCTGGCTGAAGAGAAAAGAAGCATTTTACATCATTAACCGAACCAAAAACCGAGACAAAAGAAACATACCGTCTAGTATATACCCTGTCTCCTGAAACCATGTATAGCTACTGAGTTGCTACTGAACAGCAGGCTGTTTGCCTGCCAAACATGTTAGGAAAGAAGAGGCGTCAGCGGGCGCTGGTACCTCCCAAAAAAATTATAAAAAAATAACAGGCATTTATTATGATCAAAAGCAAGCAAGTAGAGAGGCATGAGCAACTCAAATTAATTTTTAATTCTACTTGCACATGTGAAAGGTTTCCAAATTTCTAGCAAGCACCTCTCATGATCAGCCATTATCCCAACATTTCCCACATAAGTATATTTCTATGGTGACTAAGAGATCATATTTTTGGATTTTGATGATGGGAAAGATAAGATGAGAAGATATAATGATTTATTTAATTCTTAACTCTAGTGGATAGTCTGTGGTCTTGGTTCTTGTGAAACCTCACACTATGACTCTAAGACTTGGGGAATGTCTTAGGGTTGGGGTGCCTCCGTAGGCATGCGGTGTTGTATAATGCATCCTAACTAAGTTCCCAACATGTCCACTAGCTTAATGAGATTTCGAATTAGATTATGGTCTTTTCCATTTACTTAGCTTTAATTGTAATCCCTTAAAACCTCAAGTGCAACTGTCTCAGATGTAAGATGATGTAGATATAGAAATGGATGATCTGGATGTAAAATCAATCCCTTCAAACCTCTGTGCAACAGCCTCAATGTAACTCTAGATGATGTAGATATAGATATGGATGATCTGGATGTAGAATCGCCAAGTCTGTTGGCGAAAGTAAACTCAAGTGGTGAAGAAGCCAACAAAAGGGCTCTTCCGTCTCGCCCTCTAATTGGAAGCGCGGTCCAATAGAGGGATAGGTCTACTCCCAAACTACGCCACTGAGACGGGTGAGAGGGACTTCCCGGAAAAGTCGCTCTAGAAAACAGCCCGACCGGTAACGGGCAACCGAGCTCGTACGTAAAACTGAAAACCAAGGATCCCCCGCCTGGGTATCCTAAAACAGAGGGTCAACGGAACTGGTCTAAAGTCGGGATCCCAACGAGGCGTAAAAACACTGCGAGCGCGCATAAAAACCGAAAAGGGACTGGGATCCTAGACCCGCGCACTTGGCGGCCGCTGCCCAGACTGGGCTTCCTATCTCCCGCCCAGTTGAGGGTCACCGCGCCCTCGCACAGTCAGGTGTAAGATTCACCGTGACCGGCATAAATATTTATCATCATTGATTCACGAACATCTTTACTTTCCCAAACTCTTAAGTCTTTCTCAATCTTTTCTGCGGTTGATGTTATAGATCTAGGTCTTTGTCACACTTTATCTTTAATGATGCATAGAATTTAATGATCAAATGATTGAGGATTTCTATTTATAATGACTTTTGGAAATTTATTTGTTGACTTCTAAGAGTATTAGTATTTTAATAATTGCATCTTGGTTTCTTTCATAAGTATTGAGCTCTATATATAATACTGAATTTACATAATAACAAGTATGCTCTTTATCCATCCTCACAAAATAGATAATCTGTCCTTCCTTTATAGTAGTCTGTTACAGTGTATATCCTTGGATGCTTAATTATAATCAGACCCACTTACTTTAAAATAAAACAATAAATAAAAAAATAATAATCATCTGATGGGTAAAATTTAAAGATCTCAGTTCATTTTATCCCGTTAACCTTCCAGTTCTCACAAGGCCCAACTTATGAATATTTTGAAGATCATGGTGCTCTTTTGACCAATTAAAGACCAAAATAAAATCAAGCCTCTTCCTGGTTATGGATCACATACTTGGAAGTCATTATGCCAAAAGATCTATTCTTGATCAAACACGTGTTTTTATAAAATCAAAACCTTTTAAATTTTTAACAATTAAACAACTGCCAATTAGTAGTTGACCCACAACAAATCTAAGAATGTGTACTTTAGTGATTTGGCATGCTCCCCACAACCATGCCACCTGCACCGACTAATGCTACTTGACTTATTGATACTTTGATAATCTGATAGCCTGTATATTTCTAATACAAAAGCTAAAATACCCTTTGAGTAGTAATTTGATTCTTTTAGTAGACTTAGCACCAAAAGTAATAACGTGACAAGGAAGAAATACTTCCTAACCAAGATATATATTTTTTTTTCAAAAATTTATATCATTTAAACAACTACTGAGAATCAGAGAATTATAATTTCAGATAAGCAAAAATATTTAAACAGTAAACAGAATAGTTACAGATACATGAATCCAAGAATTTAACTTCCAAGTCAAAACCCCCTTTTTTTCATATATATATAAATACATATCCATATTCGTATGTATATTATATACACATATTAATTTAGATTCAGGACAAATCTTTAGGAACTACACCCAAATCATATATATATATATATATATTTTTCAGATTCAGAACAAATCCATATAAATTATAATCAGATCAAAATTTCCATTTTTTTGAATAGTCATTCACTGAATCCAAGCAGCAGAGATTATAATCAGATCTGGATATCTGAACTTTTTGAAGTTTATTTTATTAATCCCAGTCCCAAACTTCTAGAAATTAGAGAATCAAATGTGTAGATACACATGCATGGCAGCAAATGGAGAGAAGAGGATGGTACCTTGATTAATTCCTAGTTTTTGAGATGCAATTTGGCATGTGACAGTGGGAACATGAACTGTTGCTTGGATAAACAATTTAACAGAGAACATCATCAACAAATTTCTTATGAATGCTTCACATATCTCATTATCTTTGTTGTTCCCATATAATTTTCCATAACAACAACAATAATTTTCTCCTTCCCAAAGGCAGTCCCAGGTTTTATAAAGATATAGATGAGGGCACTAGGTAGGAAATTTGAGCATGCATTACAGCAAAGAGTAGGGATAAGGATTGTCCAAGTACAAAAAAAAATATCATGATTAATATACATGCATGGCAGCAAGGGATGGGGAAGGAGGTACCTTAAAATCTCAAAGTTTTGAGATCAAATTGGCATGCAATAATAGGAGAAAATCGCAACAGGGAATGCTTTGGCTTGCTTGGAGAGGAGCAGAAGCAATTGGTTGTTGGAAGCAGTCCAAGGGAAAGCGGAGAATCTCCAGGCTCCAACTGCAATTTGCAGTAACTGGGAAAAGTTTGGAGCCCTTCGTAGGATTTTTGGGAAATGAAATTGGAAAAGATGAAATAAGGAAGGGAGAGGGAAGTGTACCTTAATCTCTCCAATTTGGAGATTGCAATTCCGTCATGCAGTGTTGGAATCTGGAACAACAGTTGGGATTTCCAAGAGTTGCTCCAACAGGCTGTGAAAGGGGCTGCAGCAACTCCTGGAAAAAGGAGCCTCCAGCTTCTATTGGTGCAACAATGGGTAGCTCCAGCAAGAAATGAAGCTACAGCTGCTGCAACTTGACTTGCAGAAAGAGAGGGAGGAGGTCGGGTTCTCTACGGTTGTTCTTGGAGAAGGGAAAAAGGCAAGAGAATGGAGTTATTTATAGAAAGAGGGAGGGTTTTGGCTTTGCCAAGTGGAAACTAATGAGGACCAAATGGAAAAATTTTAAGGAACCAAGTGGCGTACAGCATGGCTGTGCTGTTTAATGATTTTTTTAACCGTAGCAGTCTCTGCTGCTGTACAGAATTAGATTTGTTTATATATATATTAGATATTTAAAAAAGTCCGTATTCGCGTCTCGAATGCCGGATTTTGACATGCAATATCTTGTTATGACTGTCTCGGAACGACAATCAAAATGAGTATAATATTCATATACTTTCGATCGGGTTTTGAATATCCGAAATTTTCGGATACGGTTTTTGTTTAAGATTAAATTTTGTGATTTAAAAATATAAAACGACCTCCGATTAACGAACGGTAAATTCCATTGGTCTCGTTTCGTCGAATCGGATCTAATGACGGTCTCGGTTTGTTTTGCGATTTCCGAATTTGCGTCGCGGCTTTTCCGCGGCACGCATTACAATGCGACCGATTTTTGGTTGATTTCATCCAAACGACTTTTGATTCACGATCAATTGATCGTTTTAGGTTGTTTAGTATTGAACAAGAACTTTATTGGGTTATTCAGACCTTATTTGGGTCGAGTTCGGGTTTGTTAGAATACGGATGTTACAATTATAAAAAAACCTCAAAGGGAGTCTCGTCCTCGAGACTCGAGTCAAGGTCATTAGGTGTCTTGCTTGAATTTCATTTGGTCATAAAAACCTCAAAGGGTTTTGAACCCATAAAAACCTCAAAGAGAAAACAAGCCATATACTTTAACATATATCTAATTATAAAAGCTTGTTTTGCTCATTACCTCAGAAAAGCTGCGGGTATCATGCCCGAATGTCGGCTTCGGTCTCATACGTCGCCTTTTCGACGCCGTGACGATGCCACAAACCTTGACCAATGAAATCTCTTTGCTGTGAAGCTTCTTCACAGCACGGTCAAGTATCTGAACTGGCTTTTCCTCATATGTCAGATCTGGTTCCACGTCTAAATTCTCGTAGCTGATGACGTGTCGAGGATCGTGCACATACTTCCTGAAGTTGGAGACATGAAAGACGTCGTGAATAACTGATAGATGTGGAGGAAGGGCTATTCGGTATGCAACCTTACCTACTCTAACCAGAATCTCAAAAGCTTCAACATATCGCGGTGCCAACTTGCCATGAACATCAAATCTCTGCACTCCCTTCATGGGAGATACACGGAGAAATACCCAATCTCCAACCTATAATTTATAGGAATATCATTAATATGAGGTTTTACCAAATTTGCAAAAGGAGCAGGAGGAATTTATTGTATACCTGAAACTCCAAATCTCTTCTTCGACGGTCTGCATAGCTCTTCTGGCGGCTCTGTGCTGTCAGAAACCTCCGTCTCACAAGATCAACAGTCTCGCAGTCTCCTCCAGGAGATCCACGGAGTAAAGAGCATGATCACCTAGCTCACGCCAACTAAGAGGTGTAAGGCATCTCTGCTCGTATAGGGCTTCGAATGGTGCCATGCCAATACTGGAATGATAGCTGTTGTTGTACGCGAATTCCACTAACGACAGATGGTCCTTCCAGGACCCTTTCCACTCTAAAGTGCAAGCGCGAAGTAAGTCCTCGAGTGTCTGAATGGTGCGCTCACTCTGCTCATCTGTCTGCGGATGATATGCAGAACTCACCTTCAGCTCTGTCTGTAGTGCTGACATGAACTGATGCCAATAATGCGAAGTAAATCTCGAATCTCTGTCAGACGCCACCTCACGTGGTATACCATGAAGTTTAATGATATTCTGCACATAAAGCTTGACCAATCTGGATGGAGTGTAAGTCGTGTTGACAGGTATGAAATGGGCTGACTTGGTCAACCTATCAACAACGACCCAAATGGAATCATGGCCACCTGGTGTTTTGTGCAATCCCGTGACAAAATCCATAGAAATGCTCTCCCATTTCCACTCGGGAATGGGAAGAGACTGCAGTAATCCTGGTGGTCTTCTGTGCTCGGCCTTGACCATCTGATAGGTCATGCATCTGCTGACATGTAGCGCCACATCGCGCTTCATTCCATCCCACCAGAAATGTCGGTGCAGATCATGATACATCTTCGTGCTACCTGGATGGATAGATAACCGTGAACTGTATGCCTCGTCAAGTATGTCTCTGCGTAACTGCTCGTCGTCGGCACAACGACTCGGTCCGCCTTCCATAAAATAGACTCCTCCACAACAAAATCATCAACTTCGTCCTTGACGGCGCACATGTATCTATCTCAGATCCAAGGATCTGTCTTCTGGCCTTCGGCGATGCGATCTCACTAACTGCTGAATCGCGGAGGTACGACTGTAGAAATGGATGCGCTCTCCTGAGGATGCCGATCAGTCAAAGATGCGAGCATACCCCACGT
Source organism: Ottelia alismoides (assembly GCA_037367405.1). NCBI lineage: Eukaryota > Viridiplantae > Streptophyta > Magnoliopsida > Alismatales > Hydrocharitaceae > Ottelia > Ottelia alismoides. The sequence continues at coordinate 293,023 of JAZKJV010010141.1, forward strand.
GTATAGCCAGTTCGCCGTACCCTCTGCATGTGCTCTCCTGCTAAGTGCATCGGCTACCACGTTTCCCTTACTGGGATGGTAAGAGATCGTGCAATCATAATCCTTTAGTAGCTCGAGCCATCTGCGTTGCCTCATGTTCAACTCCTTCTGATCAAAGATGTACTTCAGGATCTTATGATCAGTGAAAATCTCAAAACTCACCTTATATAAATAGTGTCGCCAGATCTTCAAGGCAAAGACAACTGCCGCCAACTCCAAATCATGCGTGGGGTAGTTCCGCTCATGCGGCCTCAACTATCGTGATGCCTAAGCAATCACCTGACCTCTCTGCATCAGTACCGCTCCTAGACCTTCTCCAGATGCATCTGTGTAGACTGCATAATCCTGAGTGCCTGAAGGAAGAACAAGAATAGGTGTCGTAGTCAATCTCTCCTTTAGTATACTGAAGGCCTACTCACATGAATCGTCCCAAATGATTGGAACTCTCTTCTGCGTCAGTCGTGTCGAAGGGCGAACAATGCCTGAAAATCCGTGGACAAAGCGTCTGTAATAGCCCGCTAATCCGAGGAAGTTCCGAATCTGAGTAACTATCTTGGGTTGCTCCCAAGACATAACTGCATCTATCTTCGCAGGATCAACTGCAATGCCTGCTCCAGAAATGATATGCCCAAGAAATGAGACCTGGGATTACCAGAACTCACACTTGCTCAACTTGACATATAGCTTGTGCTCCCGCAATGTATCCAAAACAATCTGTAGATCATTCACATGATCCCATTCATTTCGTGAATAGATGAGCACATCATCAATGAACACCACTACAAACTTGTCCAAGTATGGACAGAAGATCCTGTTCATCATATCCATGAAAGCCGCAGGTGCATTGGTGAGCCCAAACGGCATCACCACAAACTCGTAATGTCCATAAAGAGTCCTGAAGACTGTCTTCGGAATATCCGACTCGCGAATCCTCAGCTGATGATAGCCGGAGCGAAGATCGATCTTCGAAAATACCGAAGATCACTGGGGCTGGTCGAACAAATCATCGATGCGCGGTAAAGGTTAATGGTTCTTCATCGTTCTCTTGTTCAACAGCCTGTAATCGATGCATAACCTCATGTATCCATCCTTCTTCTTGACAAATAGAACCGGAGCACCCCAAGGTGAAGTGCTCGGCCTCACGAATCCCAAATCAAGTAACTCCTGTAACTGCACCTTCAGTTTTCTCAACTCAACAGGTGCCATGCAGTAAGGAGCCATCGAGATCGGCTAGGTGTCTGGGAGTAATGTGATCTCGAACTCGATCACTCTCAGGAGGTAATCCTGGTAGCTCATCAGGAAACACATCTGGGTATTCTGATACTACTTGGATGTCATGTGTCATTGGCTCCTGATCAGATACCTCCCGAACAAATGCAAGATATGAATCACAACCTAGTCAACTAATCGCTGAGCTCGCAACACTGAAATGTACTCCATTGTTGAGTCATGTATAGTGCCCTTAAAAGTGATCACGGGTAAATACGGAATCTTGAAGACAACTATCTTCCTAAAGCAATCAACAAGAGTATGATGAGCTGATAACCAATCCATGGCTAGAATCAAGTCAAACTCATCAAGCTGTAGAAGTAGACAATCTGCGATCATCTCGTGTCCGCCAATCAGTACGGGCAAGTGCCTGGCTATCAGAGAAATGATAAACAACTGGCTACCTGGCCCTCGGATGTGATATGGAGAAGAGAGTCTCTGCAACTCTATCTAAAGACGCTAGTAGCCTCGAAGCAAAAAAAGTGTGTGTCGCACAAGAATCAAATAGAACATGGAAAGGTAGATAAGAGTAGTCAGTATGTGTGCTAGTTGGTTAGTCGTCTCCTGTTCCGGTCGGGATGCCATGGCTCTGTATGAGAACCATAAAAGTACCGCTTGGAGATACTTATAATATATGCCTTTTCTCTTCTTGGGATATAATATGAAAATTAATGAAATTGGTGACATCTGTGGTAATTGAATTCGAATGTCATATTTCCCTTCTCGGACTCACGACAAGTCGGAAGACTGTCGCTATCCGAAAACTTAATGCGATCGGAATTGAAATACTGCGAATGTGCGTATTGGGGTACCACGGCTCTGATACCAAACTGTTGAACCCCCGAGGATCCGGGTACCCGTTTACGATACAATTCACAATATTCCATTTATTGACATCGCATTAAAAGCATAAATTTATGGGGAAAATTTTCTTTTCGCGGCTAATTTTCCACATGACATTCACATTCCTTCAATATACCACAGAGACAAGTAGTTTAGAGTCACCACCAATTCATTTCATAAACTTTCATATTATTACATCATGTACAAGGATCTTACAATATATCCCAAAGTGTGGTATAGAAGAGAAAGGAAAGCAATTACATCATGCTTTGAATCAAAAACTAAACAAAATAAACCATACCTTCTAGTATAAACTCTATCTCCTGGAACCATGTATAGCTACTGAGTTGCTACTGAACAACAGGCTGTTTGCCTGCCAAACATGTTAGGAAAGAAGAGGAGTCAGCGGGCGCTGGTACCTCTTAAAAAAATTATAAAAAATAACAAACATTTATTATGATCAAAAGCAAGCAAGTAGAGAGGCATGAGCAACTCAAATTAAAATTTAATTCTACTTGCAAATGTAAAAGGTTTCCAAATTTCTAGCATGCACCTCTCATGATCAGCCATTATCCCAACATTTCCCACATAAGTATATTTTTATGGTGACTAATTGATCATAAATATGTATATTTTATTCTCATATTACTCAGAGATCATATTTTTGGATTTTGATGATGGGAAAGATAAGATGAGAAGATATAATGATTTATATAATTCTTAAGCCTAGTGGATAGTCTGTGGTCTTGGTTCTTGTGAAACCTCACACTATGACTCTAAGACTTGGGGAATGTCTTAGGGTTGGGGTGCCTCCGTAGGCATGCGGTGTTATATAATGCATCCTAACTAAGTTCCCAACACGTCCACTAGCTTAATGAGATTTCGAATTAGATTATGATCTTTTCCATTTACTCAACTTTAATTGTAATCCCTTAAAACCTCAAGTGCAACTGTCTCAGATGTAACTCTAGATGATGTAGATATAGAAATGGATGATCTGGATGTAAAATCAATCCCTTCAAACCTCTGTGCAACAGCCTCAATGTAACTCTAGATGATGTAGATATAGATATGGATGATCTGGATGTAGAATCGCCAAGTCTGTTGGCGAAAGTAAACTCAAGCGGTGAAGAAGCCAACAAAAGGGCTCTTCCGTCTCGCCCTCTAATTGGAAGCAGGGTCCAATAGAGGGATAGGTCTACTCCCAAACTACGCCACTGAGACGGGTGAGAGGGACTTCCTGGAAAAGTCGCTCTAGAAAACAACCCGACCGGTAACGGGCAACCGAGCTCGTACGTAAAACTGAAAACCAAGGATCTCCCGCCTGGGTATCCTAAAACAGAGGATCAGCGGAACTGTTCTAAAGTCGGGATCCCAACGAGGCGTAAAAACACTGCGAGCTCGTGTAAAAACCGAAAAGGGACTGGGATCCTAGATCCACGCACTTGGCGGCCGCTGCCTAGACTGGGCTTCCTATCTCCCGCCCAGTTGAGGGTCACCACGCCCTCGCACAGTCAGGTGTAAGATTCACCGTGACTCTGGCATAAATATTTATCATCATTGATTCACGAACATCTTTACTTTCCCAAACTCTCAAGTCTTTCTCAATCTTTTCTGCGGTTGATGTTATAGATCTAGGTCTTTGTCACACTTTATCTTTAATGATGCATCGAATTTAATGATCAAATGATTGAGGATTTCTATTTATAATGACTTTTGGAAATTTATTTGTTGACTTCTAAGAGTATTAGTATTTTAATAATTGCATCTTGGTTTCTTTCATAAGTATTGAGCTCAATATATAATACTGAATTTACGTAATAACAAGTATGCTCTTTATCCATCCTCACAAAATAGATAATCTGTCCTTCCTTTGTAGTAGTCTGTTAGAGTGTATATCCTTGGATGCTTAATTATAATCAGACCCACTTACTTTAAAATAAAACAACAAATAAAAAAATAATAATCATCTGATGTGTAAAATTTAAAGATCTCAGTTCATTTTATCCCGTTAACCTTCCAGTTCTCACAAGGCCCAACTTATGAATATTTTGAAGATCATGGTGCTCTTTTGACCAATTAAAGACCAAAATAAAATCAAGCCTCTTCCTCGTTATGGATCACTTACTTGGAAGTCATTATGCCAAAAGATCTATTCTTGATCAAACACGTGTTTTTATAAAATCAAAACCTTTTAAATTTTTAACAATTAAACAACTGCCAATTAGTAGTTGACCCACAACAAATCTAAGAATGTGTACTTTAGTGATTTGGCATGCTCCCCACAACCATGCCACCTGCACCGACTAATGCTACTTGACTTATTGATACTTTGATAATCTGATAGCCTGTATATTTCTAATACAAAAGCTAAAATACCCTTTGAGTAGTAATTTGATTCTTTTAGTAGACTTAGCACCAAAAGTAATAACGTGACAAGGAAGAAATACTTCCTAACCAAGATATATAATTTTTTTTCAAAAATTTATATCATTTAAACAAGTACTGAGAATCAGAGAATTATAATTTCAGATAAGCAAAAATATTTAATCAGTAAACAGAATAGATACAGATACATGAATCCAAGAATTTAACTTCCAAGTCAAAACCCCCTTTTTTTTCACACACATATATATATATATAAATACATATCCATATTCATATGTATATTATATACACATATTAATTTAGACTCAGGACAAATCTTTAGGAATTACACCCAAATCATATATATATATATTGTTTTCAGATTCAGAAAAAATCCATATAAATTATAATCAGATCAAAATTTCCATTTTTTTGAATAGTCATTCACTGAATCCAAGCAGCAGATATTATAATCAGATCTGGATTTCTGAACTTTTTGAAGTTTATTTTATAAATCTCAGTCCCAAACTTCTAGAAATTAGAGAATCAAATGTGTAGATACACATGCATGGCAGCAAATGGAGAGAAGAGGATGGTACCTTGATTAATTCCTAGTTTTTGAGATGCAATTTGGCATGTGACAGTGGGAACATGAACTGTTGCTTGGATAAACAATTTAATAGAGAACATCATCAACAAATTTCTTATGAAATTATATATTCGATATTAAAGTTAATACATTCATCTTCACAGATAAGAAACAGAATACCTTTTGAAAACAATAACAATCCATGTTATTAAGCATGCATTTATTTTCAATTTCATAATATATATCTATATGCTTCACATATCTCATTATCTTTGTTGCTCCCATATAATTTTCCATAACAACAACAATAATTTTCTCCTTCCCAAAGGCAGTCCCAGGTTTTATAAAGATATAGATGAGGGCACTAGGTAGGAAATTTGAGCATGCATGACAGCAAAGAGTAGGGATAAGGATTGTACAAGTACAAAAAAAATTATCATGGTTAATATACATGCATGGCAGCAAGGGATGGGGAAGGAGGTACCTTGAGATCTCAAAGTTTTGAGATCAAATTGGCATGCAATAATAGGAGAAAATCGCAACAGGGAATGCTTTGGCTTGCTTGGAGAGGAGCAGAAGCAATTGGTTGTTGGAAGCAGTCCAAGGGAAAGCGGAGAATCTCCAGGCTCCAACTGCAATTTGCAATAACTGGGAAAAGTTTGGAGCCCTTCGTAGGATTTTTGGGAAATGAAATTGGAAAAGATGAAATAAGGAAGGGAGAGGGAAGTCTACCTTAATCTCTCCAATTTGGAGATTGCAATTCCGTCATGCAGTGTTGGAATCTGGAACAACAGTTGGGATTTCCAAGAGTTGCTCCAACAGGCTGTGACAGGGGGCTGCAGCAACTCCTGGAAAAAGGAGCCTCCAGCTTCTATTGGTGCAACAATGGGTAGCTCCAGCAAGAAATGAAGCTACAGCTGCTGCAACTTGACATGCAGAAAGAGAGGGAGGAGGCCGGGTTCTCTACGGTTGTTCTTGGAGAAGGGAAAAAGGCAAGAGAATGGAGTTATTTATAGAAAGAGGGAGGGTTTTGGCTTTGCCAAGTGGAAACTAATGAGGACCAAATGGAAAAATTTTAAGGAACCAAGTGGCATACAGCATGGCTGTGCTGTTTAATGATTTTTTTAACCATAGCAGTCTCTGCTGCTGTACAGAATTAGATTTGTTTTTATATATATATATATATTAGATATTTAAAAATGTCCGTATTCGCGCCTCGAATGCCAGATTTTGACATGCAATATCTTGTTTTGACTGTCTCGGAACGACGATAAAAATGAGTATAATATTCATATACTTTCGATCGGGTTTTGAATACCCGAAATTTTTGGATACGGTTTTTGTTTAAGATTAAAATTTTGTGATTTAAAAATATAAAATGACCTCCGATTGACGAACGATCAATTCCGTTGGTCTCATTTCGTCAAATCGGATCTAATGACGGTCTCGATTTGTTTTGCGATTTCCGAATTTGCGTCGCGGCTTTTCCGCGACATACATTACAATGCGACCGATTTTTGTTTGATTTCGTCCGAACGACTTTTGATTCACGATCGTTGATCGTTTTAGGTTGTTTAGTATTGAACAAGAACTTGATTGGGTTATTCGGACCTTATTTGGGTCGAGTTCGGGTTTGTTAGAATCATGGCCTCAAATTTCAGCAAAATTCGGTCGAATTTCTGTCGAATATCGATATCCACTCGAAATCGAAATTCGACCGAAATGACCGAAATATGGGGGTCCTAATACAAAAAATGACCGAAATGATCGAAATTTCGGTCGAAATTCCACTGAAATTCCATCGAAATTCTGTTTTGGTCGATACCGAAATGGTGACCGAAACCGACATTTAAGGCCTTAGTTAGAATACGGATGTTACAGATACATGGGTTACTTGGTGCCGCTTTGAGGGGTTCCAGACGTTCTGGAATTCGTTCTACATGAATAGGGGAAGACCGAGGAGGGATCGACTGCTGCCCATGTCCTTCCTCTGGGCGATATGGCGTGACAGGAACGATTTGCTATTCTCCGGACAAAGATTTTATAAGGAGAACGTGATTATCTTCACAAATAGGCTGGTTGAGGACTGGGTGATGTAATCCTATTGTGAGGGAGGGTTAGATGTTATATTTTTGTAAAACTCTGGCTTTTGGTTTTTGTTTGGAATAAATTTTGATGGGGAGGGTACCACTGAGTAGTACCCCCTAACCTGCAGACTTTCAAAGAAAAGAACCTGTGTCCATGGTGGTCAGGAACACGACTTGGACCCCAAATATCAATATGGACTAACTCAAACAGGGAGCTACTGCTCCGACTCTGATGACCCGGGAAAGTAGACTGATGGTGCTTTCCCAACTGGCACGCTTCACATTGGAAAGACGACTTCGGAGAAATCTGGGGCAGGACACAACATAGCTTCTGGAGAGGGAGATGACCAAAACGGAGATGCCAGGTATATGAAGAGTCTGATCCTGTAAGATGGAGAGATGCACCGATATAGGGAGTATTGATCAGACGGTATAGACCATTCTGCTCACGGACACAACCAATCACCTTCCCCGAGGGTATGTCCTGAAAAACAAGAGATGATGAGTCAAAAATAGCTCGACATTTCAAATCCTTTGTAATCTGGCTAATGGACAGTAAATTCATAGAGAAATCGGGAGCATATAACACATTCTGCAGTCTCATGGAAGGTGTCAACTGAACCTCCCCCTATCCTGTGATCGGGGAATGTGTCCCATTGGCTATCACCACAGTTCGTCCTGAGGAGACCGATCTATATACAGTGAGCTGATCTCTGTCCCCACAAAGATGATGGGTTGCTCCAGAATCCATAATCCAGTTGGTAGTCATAGATCCATCACAAGAGGTGAGAGCATAGGGACTACCTGAGGTACTGGCTGTGGCAGGTGAACTGGCAGAGGCAGAGACATCCACATCTTACTGACCTCCAGGTGCTGTATCAGGAGGCATGATATTCCCAGTCTGGCAACAAGATCATCGAAACGCTGGTCCAATGAGGAAGGTGCAGGGGACTCAACTTGTTCTGCTACCCGAGCCGATGCAGGAAAGCCATGCTTGGAGTAACATGTATCCTCGGAGTGACCAGGGCGATGACAATAGCTGCATGGTTGTCGAATTTGACCCCCACGACCCCGAGGTCCACGACCACGGAAGGTAGAGGATCCACCTCTTCCTCTAGAGGCTACCATAGATGAAGGTGTCTGGTTGGCCGTTGAGCTTGGGACAGTAATGCGACTCAATCGGCAAAAAGCTTCCTCCATAGGAGGATGTAACATCCAGATCTGCACAAACCCGAACTCGATCCGATTAGGGTTTGTATAATTCAATAAAGTTAATAACCAACGTTAAATAATATAAATCAATCAATTGATTGTGAATTAAAAGTTGTTCGGGCAAAATTGACCAAAAATGAACCGCATCGTAATGCGTGTCCGAAAAAGTCGCGACGCAAATTCGGAAATCGTGAAATAAACCGTGACCACCTAAAAATCTGATTCGACAAAATAAGACCAACGAAATCGACTGTTCCTCGATCGGAGGCTGTTTGATATTTTTAAATTACAAAATTTAATCTTAAACAGAAACTGCATCCGAAAATTTCGGGTATTCAAAACCCGACCGAAAGTATATGAATATTATACTCATATTGATCGTCGTTTAGAGACGATCAAAACGAGCTATTGTACGACAAAATCTGACACTCGAGGTGTGTATACGGTCAAGTTCGATTTTCTAAATATAAGAGGGCTATTGTTTATAAAAAAAATATTTTTTTTTATAAAAAGCAGACAGCAGTCTGCTTATCCTTTCCACGTCAGGATCTTCTTCCCTCCATTTGGCTATTTTTCCTCCTACATCTGGCAACACCTAAGGCACCTCTCCTCCTTATTTATACCACCTATCTCCTCCAAATTTCTCCCAATTCCTTTCCCCCAAAGTTCCACCGAGAAGCCAAATCCAATTCTCGTTTCTTATCAAATTGCGGGAACTTTTTCCCTGCTGCAGATACAGCTGCCTGGAGCCCCTGTTGCTGCCAAACATCCTCAATTAGAGACATGTTTCTACTCCGGAGCAGCAACTCCTTGCTGCTCCCTTCTCCCAAGCTGATGGAGATCCAATGCCAGCGAAGATTGTAGGTATTGAAGCCACTGTAGCAGCCATATTAACTGTCCAAAAAACATCTGGAAGAGCCATCTTCTGCTGCTGCATGCAGCAGGCAGTTGATAGATTTTAGCTGATGAAAGTGTTGCTATTTGATGCAAACCTTTCATCCAATTTTGAAGATCCAAAGGTACATCTGAGCCCCCCTCTTGCTGTCTCCATGGATATTTCCATATTTTTCTCTCCTAATTCCAGCCGAGAAACCCATTGGAGTTCTGCTACTGTTTAAACAACAACTCCATGTTGCAGTAATCAGCAGCTACTGTTGTTCAAGGCAAAGAAATTGATGTCATGGGTAGCTGCTACTGCTCCAGGGAACAACCCCTCTCCTGCAACATCTTTCCAAAGCTGTAGGAGCCCTTATAACCACTTTTTCTTCCAAAGTAGAGACCTTACTTCTGCTGTCCAACAACAGTTCAAGCACTGCATGCAGACTTAGTTTCAAGTTCTAAAGAAATTTAGGTACAATCTATCCCTCCTTTTGCTGCAATCCATGTTTTTATACAATCATACACCCCTCTTTTCTGCCATGCATGCATTTAGATATCTTTTGATCATAAATTTCTATCACATTTAAGTTCAGGGTTACATCTTTATATCTCTTCATTCTGTTCAATTTGATTTTCAATTGGGAATTGGTTCTGGATTCGGGGTTGTTGCCATGCATGGTTGTCAGGATCTTCTATTGATTGATAGGATCAAAATTTTGATATAACCACAAAAAAAAGGAGATACTATATCATCATTATATCTTCGGTGGTCATTGGTAAATATGATTATTTCCATGTTATGAATTCTAATTTCATAGAGAAGTCTTAATATCAGCCATTACTTGAAATATATACATAGAATGCCTAGTTACCATATGATTCATCTGAACTCTGTTATTATGAAAATTAAAAGAATATCTAAGTATGTAGAGGTCAATAATCGGATTTGCAAACCAAGGCTTGTAAGTGGCCAGTGCAACCGTTTTAACTATGACAGTTGTTATCTTCTTTAGTGGGTTGCTGACATATAGTCCTATACCTACTCATTCCCTATGACGTTGCAAATGTAGATTATAGTTTTAGTTAGGATGTATGTTATTAGAATACAAGAGTCTGGTGAGAATGCTTGTGGCCTTAAAAATGTTGAACTTGGAATTTTGGTGATTTATGAAAGTTTTGTATTCTTCTTCACCATGCCTTTATATTCCTTTACATGATCTGACATCCATCTTGCTTTCCACATGTGTGTTAAAGGGTAGTGTTAAGCTTGATCTGGGACATACTTGATGTCAGGATGGAACCTTTGATGAACTGTTGTGATAAATAAATAAAGCATAGTACAAACTTGTAGTTTCTCCCTTAATCCAGGCTTGAGAAGTCGACTACATTCTTTGTTGTATAGTATACTTTAGATAGTAGTGACAAAGAATTGGTGTGACTAACTTTTAGCAGACAATATTATTCCATAGATGGCTGAGTCCAACCAACTGGATATACTTGTTTGCCATGTAGATTGAAGTCTGAGCTTGACAAATTATGCAGTCTTCGCTTCATATTGCCAAAGTAATTATATAACCCTTGGGCGTGATCATGAATATTTATTTTGACGTAGATAGGTTTATATATATTTATATATGACGAAGTCACTAGTGCTTGGTACAGAAACGACTATTTTTAGTGCACTAGTATGAGCCGAGAGCAACTAAGTTGGAACTTATTTAGTTTTCTCTATTAAGGCAGCATGAAAATAACTTCTCAACAAAAGTGTGAGTTTCCTCAACTTTTAAATTTTTCTGTTGTTAAGAGTAGCCAATCACTCTGCCACAAAAAGGGACTTTGCACTTTACACTCCTTTGAGTATTGCAATAACACTTGTGCCCTCATTATACGCATACCAACACTTCTACACGATCGTCTTACAACTTTATCAGCTGTCACTTCACTTGAAGGTATACTAATTATCAAACTATGGTTCATTGAAATTAGAGCTTAGCTTTAAAACTATATAACTAGGATCAAGTAATCTATTACTAGATCAATAAGCAAGCCGCAAATTTATGAGATCATCTATGATCAAGGACTGAAGATCTCTGTGATCAATCATTCAAAATCACTAAAGTATGAATCACTATTCAATATAATTGTCAACAAGATACCTAGATCTGTAAAGTTGACCACATAAGAGTTCAAGAGAGGATGAGAAATTAAGTCAGTGATGATGATTCAATGATGACTAATAATTAAGAGTGCCAGTCATGGTGACCTTTACACCTGACTGTGCGAGGGTGCGGTGACCCTCACCTGGGCGGGAGATAGGAAGCCCAGTTAGGGCAGCGGCCGCTTCGTGCGCGGGTCTAGGATCCTAGTCTTTTCTCGGTTTTTCGCGAGCGCTCGCAGTTTTTACGCCTCTCTGGGATCCACAAGTTTCTTTTAAAGACCAGTTCCGCTGACCCTTGTTCTTTAGGGTGCCTAGGCAGGAGGACCCTTGGTTTTAGTTTTTCGAGCTCGTTAGCCCGAACCGGTCGGGCCGGTTTTTCTTTTAGAGCGACTTTTCTAGAGAGTCTCTCTCACCCGTCTCAGTGGCGTAGTTTTGGAGTAGACCTATCCCTCTATTGGACCGCCTTCCAATTAGAGGGCGAGACGGAAGAGCCTTTTGTAGGCTTCCTCACCGCTTGAGTTTTATTTATTTTTCGCCAGCAGACTTGGCGATGCTACGTCCGAATCATCCATGTATACATCTGAATCCTCTATGGCTACATCTGAATCAGTTACAGTTGAATCAGGAGAAGTTACATTTGAGATTGGATTGAGTTACGATTGAGTTTGACTAAAGTTGAATTACAGTCGAATTTGTTACATGGGAGCTTGGTTACAATTGAGTTGGTTCAGTTGAGTTGAACTAGTTACTGTTCAGCAAGTAATTCCTGAAGAAGAGAAAAGATCAATGTATGAAAATCATCCATTATCATACTACGAGCTACTACCACAGTTGTTTAAAATAGCTAGTGGACGTGTTGGGAACTTAGTTAGGATGCATTTTACTCCACCGCATGCCTACGGAGGCACCCCAACCCTAAGGTTTCCTTACTACCTTAGAGTCATAGTGTGAGGTCTTACCCAGACCAAGACCACAGACTATCCACTAAGCTTGAGCAATTAAACAAGAAAAGAATCAAAACACTAGACCCATCATGTACACTTACTATGATCCATTCACATTATTCGTAAACATCAGAGAGAGATCTGGATCACCTCGATCATAAAAAGTATATATGAATCATAGAACTTATCAATCCTTGAAGTACTTCTGTACACTATTGATCATATGATATTTGTATGATTAATGTGGGTAACTAGTGTAGGATGAGTAGAATGGGGTTTTACATACCAAACAAAGCCTGTTTCATTGCAAGTAGCTTTAAATTTTAATTTATCATAGCCAATTTACTTGCTTTCTTTTGTAGACATTAAATATCCTGTTATTATTATTAATTAATTAGATGTACTCAACATTTGTTGATGTTCTTTTCTCCCTATTCCATGGATTGCTGGCAAAATACCTGCACCGTTGTATTGGGGGAATTGAACATCAGCTTTTGCAGTTACAATTATCAGGTACGCATGCTATAGTTTGTTCAGGATATTATATGCTTTTATTTCTCTTCTGATAAATTGGGATGCATATATATAATGCAATTTCTGTTGTTACACTGATATGGAAAATTTTGCAAAATAATAGGGACATAGTGTAGTCCTGTGGCTTGTTATTAAATTTGCGAATGTCGTCTGTATAAAATAAAAAAAATTCCCTTAGTTTTCAGTACTCTAATGTGATCTTGAACGAACATGATACTACGAGTGATATGTAAACGGGTATCCAGATCCGTTAAGGAGCGGGCCTCACAGAGGAATAGTAGCATCAACAAGAATCTGAGACCGTGCAGCATCGTACTCTGGATCAAGTGCAGCCAGGAATACTCCTACCATGGTAGCATTCCTGTACGTCTTCTGCTGCTCAGGAGTGGCCGTCAATGACATGAAGCTATGGAGCTTCTCAAACATCCCTCGTAGGGATGTGTACATTGAGTGAAGCGGGCGCCCATTCTGCTTGACAGTGAAAATATCATGTTGCAGCTAAAGTATCTTGGTCTCGTTCCGCGCCTGCGAATATGTCGCCACTAGAATATCCCACATAGCCTTAGCCATGGGCTGATGTAGTACATCGTTGGCGATTTCTATCGTCAACATCCCAGATAGCCAGACTTTGGCATACGCATCACCTGCCTCCCACGAGGCATTCACCCCAGTCTTCTCGATCGGCTCCTCTTCGGTAAGAATATGTTTCTTACCATTTGACTTCATCAGGCTCATGGACTGCATAGATCAGAGCTCATAGTTTGTCCCGTCCATCTTCACAATAGGCGCTGGACCTCTGAATGCGCCAATGACGGGTATATCAACCTTGTTCTCTGACATATTGCCGAAAGAAGACTGCTACATGTGTGAGAAATCGAAGTTTGTGTGTCTACACAGACATCTATGGGTTTGGGTGCACGTATAGACTCATGCACACCAACCCATCAACCAACTGACGACTTTGAGGCGACGAGCAAGCACGAGACAGCACGCGGGTCGAGCGCGCGGTGCTCGCTATGCACGCACGCTGTGCGCGCGAAGGTAGGCGCGCTGTGCGCGCGGTGTGGGCGCGCTGTGCGCGCGGTGTGGGCGCGCTTTGCGTGTCGAGGAGGCGATGTCGGAGAGGAGGCGAAGCGGAGGTGACGGCGCTGGAGAGGAAGGAGGTGGCGGCGCCGAGAGGAGAGGGGGCTGGAGGTAGGGTTAGGGTTTCTTGGGAATCGAGAGCTCCGGTCTAGGACCGCCGTTCTGATACCATGTTGGAGAAAATAAGAGTGCTTGATCTTTCTGAGAACCCTAGGCTCTCTTATATACTAGAGAGGCCTATGGGTAAATTAAATAAAGTAGACAACCGGAAAAGAAAATAAGAAAGAAGTACATATTAAATATGAAAACACAAATATCTTCACAATATGATTATGAGATATCTGAATACTTCACCTAGTACTACTTCTTTTCAGCAGAGGCACATCTCTTTCAGTTACAGCATGTGCAGATGCAGATTATACTGGGTGTCCAAAGGATATGAAGTTTACATCAGGCTTTGCTGTGTTCATAGGGATTTCCCTAGTTTCATGGATCAGCAAGAAGCGGACTGTGGTTGCCAGATCAAGTGCTGAGTCAGATACATGACCTTGCGCAGGCTAACATAGAAATGATGTGGGTCAGATTTGTTCTTACTGACTTGATTATAGAGGTGCCCCTTCCCATGCACCTCCAATGTGACAATCAGGTTGCTCTTTTTATTGCCAACAATTCAACCTTTCATGGGAGAACAAAGCACATGGAGGTGGACTGTCACTACACTCGTGTCATGATACAGAAGGGTCTTATTGCCAGTACACATATCAGCTCCGGAGACCAGACAACAGATGTTCTTACTAAGACCCTAGCCAGAGGGTCTTATCAGAGATGTTGTTCCAAGTTGAGTCTAATCGATATCCACGATCCAGCTTGAGGGGGAGTGTTGAGATATTTGTTATCTTTAATATTGTTTTTCTTATTTTTTATTTATTTTGACTTCGTCCTGTAATTTGCCCAATTGGTTCCTCTCCTATATAAGAGAACTCGAGGGCCTCTCATTAGTGCAATTCATTCTTTTCCCTCTACAAATTCCCCACATCAAAAGCAGATAATAGGGTCTCATCATGTGCTCAGAAAAACAATGTTAGCGACTAATGCTGTGCGGCTTGAAGGAGACTTTTGAGTTTAAGGGGGTGTGTGGCCTCCCCCAACATACTCGAGAGGATACACGAAAGAGCATCTTCCTCTTTTTCCGATGGACCTTCACTCAACTGTTTGTCTCACTCTCACCTAAATGGTGTCACTCGAACATGTCAGCCTTCTCCTTCCCCATCTCCTTCAATGCGCTCTTCATCTACATCTGCACATTTTATTGATGTTGATTTGATCTTGCGTCAAGAAAATAATAGACATTTATCGATTATGTAGTCATTCTAGTGAAGTTATTGGTAAAATTGTGGAAATTGCTTTTTTTAATGGGAAATAAAAAAGGAGCATGATTAGTTGATAAATCAAGTTATGATGTGGGCATACAACATTTACAAATGATGTTAGATAATTGGAATGGAATGCCCGTACACATTATGAACCTCATTGTGAAGGAAATGAACCTCATTGTGAAGGAATGGTTGGCAGAAGTGGACTCCATTTCATATAACTCTCACCATTTGTTCCATTCTCTTTTTTGAGTTGTTGCAATCCGGATTTTAGTTTTCTGGGTAAGTGTGTCTTGGAGCATCGGTTCTTTATGAATGAGAAAGTTGCGATTTTGGAGAGTGTTTTTGTTTGGATATTGTTACCTCAACTATACTGGAGGACAGTTGCACTTTTTTAGTGGTCTGGGGTGGGTGGAGGGTAGCTTGCATCTCGAGGCATTTGGGCATTTCAAACTTTATCTTGACATTTATATTTTCAGCTGTTTTTGCTAATTATCCGAGTATTTCCGTGTCAGTGTAGTGGCGTAAGATATGCACGTCCGAAATCACATCACACATCATGTAGTACTGTATAATATTTGCTTATTAAATTCATGTCACGTCTCTTTTCATAACCATGCTGGTGCAATGGTGTAAGATACAATGCATGGAATTATCACAATGCACGTTTTAATCGCATAACATGCCACATAATACCTTCTTTATTTGCTTATTAAATTCATGTCTCGTTCCCTTATCATGACGGTTCTTAGTTCAATCATGTTAATATTTTAATGGACAATCTTAAGTCAACATTTTTTTATTACGACTGTCCTATGGCGTCGATGTGCTACATTAGTCACCACATGATAGTCTGGTCCTATCATGGTTTGTTATATAGTATGATGCACCATTTTTACAAGTGTCTACTTTGAATTCAGTTCGATAGTTTTTTTGGGCTCATTACTGCTTTCAGACACCTTAAGCATCTACTATACTAACTCTTAAAACCCTTCATAATGTCAAGGAGTTTGTTCGTTGGCAGTTTACTTTATTGGTGAATTAGTTTCTTTTTTCTGTAACTAAGTCTAGTTTCCTTTTAAAAAAACCGTCTAGTTTCCTTTAGACAAACTAAGTCTTGTTTGAACTGAACAAAATTTGTAGGTGATAACTGTTGAAGACCACTGCGTGCTCCCCCCTTTTTTGGCTTAAAAAAACTGTTGAAGACAGATGGCTTGCCCCATTTTAGCTGTAGATAGGAAAAAGTCTCCAGACATGCCATCCGGTATGCATTCTTCTTTTTCGTTGGCTTAAAGTTGTCGCTTAACTGCTGATCTGACTCGTATATACAGTAACACCTTCTGTTTGCTCCTCTCTAGCAGTAGTGAATTCAAAGATCTGTCTGAACCTTTATCCCGAAACCAAATCGACTCTGTAGTTGCTTTTACATTACTAAAGTGCTAGTTTACTGGTCATATTCCATCAGGAAAATAGTTTACTGGTGACACACTTCATCTCAGTATGTTCTTAAGCTTGTATGTCAATTTACTGTTGATCTTGAGCTGAACAGGAAGCATGTATCATCAAGTTAGTATTATTTTGTTGTCAGTAAATTTTACTGGAAACATGCGATTTATTTTTTCATGGCTGTGGAGACTGTGGATGATCAGGTAGGCTTTTATGGTAGTTTCTTTGTGGAGTGTAGACCATTTCTTATTAGGTATACTTTTATGGTAGCATTTTCATGAAGTGTAGAGCATTAGGTAAGTTTTTTCTACTAGTACGGATTTTTTGTGCAGAGTGAGTTATCTTCCAAATTCAGCTCATCCTATGTACTTCCTCTCTGGAAACATGTTTTCTTTTCTTTTTCCAATCTATAAATTCTAATAGTAAATTAATGTTGCCTTTTCATTTTGTTGGATCTAATTCGCTATTTAGAAATATAAGTTGGAAGGGATTGTAGTGGATCCTGTATTCCTTGTAGTAAGAAAGCATAGATACTGCCTGTATTTCTATTAACAATTGATCGTGAAGTTGATTTAATAACTATGCTTTTATAAGCTATCAGTGCTTGTTATTGCAGATGGATTTAAGTGTAAGTCACACAGCTATTTATTGGTCCAATCAGCACCTTTTGCATCAGCGACTGTGGACAGGCAGACACCATTTGAGTTCTTCCGCATTTTCTGTGGTTAGTAACAGATGATGTTTAAAGTAAATGCCCGGCTGATTGTTTGACATTAAAGATAAGTTATTATTTCATACTAAATTCAAAACAACTTCTGAGATCTCAAAAATGATTTTCCGTCATGTTTTGCTATTTCGGCTACCACAAAAGTTGTAATGACCTCTTGCTTATGTTCTTGAAATTTGTATATCTTTTGAGATCAAAGAGGGGGAACACGCTTTTGGTGTCTGTCCCATTTTATTTAAAATAAAAAGAATTACAGGGATACTTACAAAACCCATGATTCTAGAAGAAATCTAGCATGAAATAGTACATTTTCGCAATAAAATCCCTGACCCAAAAAGTTCGCCCCATTACGAGCTAACAAAATTGCCCACAAGGTAGCCACATGCAACATAAGTTCCTCCCTAGGACGTCCGTGTTACTGAAATAATGAATCCCAAAACGACTCTAAGCTTTGCAAATTCAGCCGGTTAGCCCCAATCTCCAGCCAAACCGTCGATGTCTTCGTGCATTGCAAAAAAGATGTTCCACGGTTTCGCTATTTGTTTGGCAAAGAGCACATCTGTTGGAGACGGTCGACAGTAATCTTTCGCATTGATCTCTTGTTATAGTCCGTCTTCTACACTAACCACAGAAAGAAACCTATTCTGTTTGGCAGCTTGATCTCCCCAAAAAAACTTGCATTCATGAACCACGACGGCAGTACCTTGAAACTTGTATTGGACGTTGGGGTCTGATATATCAATTGTAAATGTTGAAATCTGAAAAATAAAAGAGATAAGTGCAGTAACAAACCATCAAAACATAGAATTTATGTGGTTGAAGATGGTTTCGAAGGAACATTCAACTCCATGGGAAAAGTGATCCTGTGTGTCAGATCTTGTACTAGACTTCTCAAGGAATACAAGAGATGTGTCTCTTTATACAGCTTCGCCTACATTCCCAAGTTTCATTAATAAGCAATATGAGACTAAATACACGAGATTCCACATAATGGATAGATATCTCAGAAGTTCCAGTTAGCCAATTATTTAACCCTTCATTATTCTTGTAACATCGGGGATACGCCTACACCTGAACCTGACCCGAATAGGGTCCATTTAACCCAATAAAGTTGTCAGTCGGCATTAGATGACTTGAATCGATCAACTGATCGCAAATCAAAAGTCATTCGGGCGAAATCGACTAAAAATCGATCGCATCGTAATGCATGCCCGAAAAAGCCGTGACGCAAATTCATATACCGCGAAACAAACCGAGACCGTCATAAAATCCGATTTGACGAAATAAAATCAATGGAATCGACCGTTCATCAATTGAAGGTCGTTTGAATTTTTAAATCGCAAAATTTAACCATAAATAAAAAGCCGTATCTCGAAAAGTTCGGGGATCCAAATCCGATCAAAAGTATATTAATATTATACTCATATTGATCGTCGTTAAGAGGCGATCAAAACGAGACATTACACGTCGAAATCCGATGCCCGAGACACGAATAAGATCGATTTTTGTATGTCAAATAAAGAGAGTTTTTGGCTAAAATAAAATTTAAAATATTTTTTTACAGACTGCCACTTGTCTTTCCAAATCTGTTCCACTTGGACCTTTCCAATCCATTTGGCTACACCCCAAGCCCCGATCCTCCTTATAAATATCACCAAGTTGCCTTCTTTCTTTCCTCAAATATCCCCAACGTGAGAGCTTCCTCTAAACTTTTCTTCTCTCTATTTGTTGCCATTCTTTCCCCTCAATCCACGACTGAAGGTCCACAGAACTCCAGTTGCTTCAAAAGAAAAATCTGCAGCTCTCTACTGCTGCTTCTTGCTCCTGATTTCAGCTCTACTTGTGATTCTCAAGTTGAAGATATCTAATGAGGTACAATCCCTCCTCTCCTTCTTGCTGCCTAACATGTACCATTAAACCATATAATTACTGTTAGTTGTGTTGTTTACACCATAAAACCCAAATTAAAATGTTGAAATTGATGAGTTTGCATGCATGTGCATAAAATTTTGGTTTTGGAAAATTTCGAATTCTGAAATCTAATCTAAAGCTCTAATTAAACTTCGAATTAGACATATCTAATCTAAAATCTGATCTTTCTTTATATATTTATGCATATTTGAATTGGAAAACTTTATAAACTGGAAGGTCGGTTCTTTTCTCTGCTAAAAATCTGAATCTCTGAGTAAACTTTGAAATCGGATATTATTTGTTGATTGAAGATTTATTGTTCTCTACTCCTATAGCAGGCCCGTTTAAAGTCACAGCTTCCTGTCACATTCAGTCCTTATGTTATCATCCAATATTGATCTCTAGTATAAAACAGTTTTTGACATGTTAAGCTGATCGATATTAAAGAAAACTCCAGAAATATTAACTGGACTATCAAGGGTATTATCGTATTTCCCTGCGTGCAATGTCTACTATGAGAATATGGTGATGAAATTGTAATAAAATCATTCTCGGTCATGGGTACTAACTTATCGATGATGTTGTGTCCAATAAAGAATACATGTTGGTATTAATTTTGTCTATTTCTAAAAAATTTTTATTTGCTGATGATTGCAAGATAGGCTATACAACTATGAGTTCCCAATTCAGACCCCTTCATTAATGAATACAGAATATAACATTAGCAAAAATAAAATGCCAATGTTTTTTTTTTTTGAAACCAAACCTTTTCGGGGGAAGCACATCGTGGTGATCGCCCCAAATATTATTAGAATCAAAAGTAGAGAGCAGGGGGGGAGAACGAAGAGAAAAACAGACACAACGGATCGAGAGGATCCAACAACACACGCAACAAAAACTACAGCAACAACCAGTCACGCAGAAGACAACCGACGAGCGCTAGAACATTCTCCGTATAAAATCGTTGGCCCCTGAACATCTTAGCATTCCTAGCGAGCCACAGTGCCCAAATGCAAGCGAACGGGCAAAGCAATTCCCGTCTAGGTCGATCGGCACCCGAGCGCACGGAGGCCCAAAAGGATTCAGCCGAGGAAGCATTGAGCCAAGAAACATTGAGAACGGCCCAAACAGCGGCAGTAGACGGACAAAGGAAGAAAAGGTGCTCCAGAGTCTCCTCACACTCGCCACACAGCACGCAATCCAGGGATTGAGATTCCGAGAGGAACCTCGCACACCTGTCACGAGTCAAGATCCTCCCACGCCTTAGAAGCCAAAGAAAGAAAGTCACCCTCTCCGGAATCTTTAACCGCCACAGCCCACCCAGATCGTTGCAAAGCAGGCCCCGCTCAGGACTCAGCTGCTGAGAGATGACATTGAAAGCCCTCCTAGATGAGAAAGAGCCGTCACGCCAAACCCAATGGTCCCTTGGCGATGAAGATGACGGCTTTGGCGCAGACGAAAGTTGCTGAAGAAGCCTCATGAGATCATCGAAACGCGCGTCAGACAGATTGCTAGCAAACACCGGGAACCAATCGCTTCCGTTCCAAGCAGAAGCCACCGACGCCCAAGAGTTCGCAGACAGCGCAAAAAGGCGGGGGGAAGAAGTGGCAAGCGAAGTCTCCCCCGCCCAAGCGTCGTGCCAAAAGAGTAAAGAGCTGCCATCACCCATCGCCTGCTTGAAGCAATGGGAGTATCGCCTCACCGCCGAAGCAACCCCTCGCCAAAAAGGGGTACCAGAGCGCACTGAGACAGCATCCCGCATCATGTTCCCCCCGATAGAAAGGACCTCCCGCAGCATCGAAGGAAAGAAACCAGTGGCGCTACCCCACAGCGTGTTGACCCACTTCAGCATCAGAGCGTCGTTAACCAAATCAAGACTTCGAATGCCGAGGCCGCCATCGCACTTCCTCTTGGCCACATCAGCCCAGGCCACCAGATGGATGCCCCGCGACCCAAGTCTCCTTCTTCCCCAAAGAAAGCGCCTCATAAGGGACTCAAGACGCCTTCTAGTCCCCGCCGGGATCGCCCAATTCGAGAGGAAGTAAACAAGAATGGACGCAAGGACCGATCTGATCAGCACGAGGCGCCCACCCCGCGAGAGCATCGCCGCCCCCCAACCAGCAAGTCTTCTTTCCGCCTTTTCCGTCACCCTGCGCCAATGAACCAATCTCGCCCTTCTTGCGCCCAGCGGCATGCCCAGATAGTCGACCGGAAGAGAAGAGGGTTGACAGCCCAGCAGCACGCCACACAGAGACGCTTCCTGGTCCTCCAAGTTGAAAGGGATGAATTTGGATTTCGAGTGGTTGATGCGAAGCCCCGACAGCTCGCTAAAGATCTTCAAGGTAGCCACCATCCCTTTAACCTCCTCCACACCCCCCTCGATGAAGGCGATTGTGTCATCCGCATACTGGAGGATTGGAGTGTTCTTGAAATCGCAACAGAAGCCCGAAGTGAGCCCCCGCGCAACCACCCTATCCGCCATCCTAGGAAGAACATCAGCCGCAAGAACGAAAAGCATGGGTGCCAGAGGGCACCCTTGCCGAACGCCTCTCCTTGGCTGGAAAGAGTTACCAGCAATACGGCCATTAACCATGATGGAGAAGGAAGCAGTGGTGACGCACCGCCGCACCCAGGAGATCCACACATTCGGAAATCCGCGAGCCCGCAACACGGACCAAAGAAAAGTCCAGTCCAAGGAGTCATATGCCTTTGCGAAGTCAACTTTCCAAAGAACCCCTTGCTTTCCCCTTCTCACCCAACTGTCGACCATCTCCGAGGCAAGAGCCGAAACCTCAGAGATCCTGCGACCAGGAATGAAAGCCACCTGCGAGGGGTGGATAAGCTCCTTCAGCACAACCGCAAGCCTCCGCGCCAACACCTTCGCGACAATCAGGTAAACGGCATTAGAAATCGCGATCGGCCGAAAGTCCTCAATAGCAACAGGAGCATTAGTCTTTGGGATTAGAACGATAAGTGCCCTGTTAACCCCATCAAAGCCAAAGTTTCCAGCACAAAACTCCGAGACCACTTCATAGACCTCGAGACCCACCACCTCCCAAAAATCTCTGTAGAAAGCAATAGGGAAGCCATCCGGGCCAGGAGAGGCATCAGCATTAAGTTCCCAGACAACAGACTTGACCTCGTCGAATGAGATTTCTTTAATCAGCTCCTCACCGCTCGCCGACGGAATCCTGGAGTCCTCCTCCCCCAGCCAGCACCAACGCCGCTGCAAACGCACCGCAGAGAACGTCGCTGCAAACGCAACGCACCAATGTTTTGCATATAGAATATGGATTTGACAAATTAGACACAAAAATATGTAAACATATATAGTGAGAACCATAGGATCAATCTAGTAGATGCAATTGACAATAGTTACTTATTCTTGGCATATTCATTCCTTAATTTTTTTTTTACTTATAACATGGACCAACAGTATATGGCAGATAAATCCAAATACTCTAAAATATTTAGTGAGAGGTCTTGAAGATTTATGCTGTATTTATCCAAAATTTTAGTATATACAAAGTAATTGAATCTAACTTTTGCACTGAGATTCATTCATTGCCATTGGCCAAATCCCTCGTATTGATATTCACATATCTCTTATATATGTTATGGGTAACACTCCCTAGACTCCTCACATTTATGTTGATTTATGCTTATTCAAATATCCGTGAATTTGTATGCTTTTGCATTTGATCATTCTCTGGAATACTAATCTTATGTCCAAGTATAATTAGATAGTTGGTGATGCACCACTCCCCTGATCAACGGCCTCTTTGAGGTTCTCAATGACCAATATAATGGTACATGTCCTTTGTAATGCTTTAGGCACTAAGAAAAACCCATAACAACTAAATATTCATCTTGGGACCATTGAAGTGCTTGCTCTACTTTTCCTTACTATTTTTTTTAATAAGAGATGACAATGAGGTGGACATAAGAGAAGGTCATGAGATGGAAAGCCTATGATATATTCATCCGATAGTTTAATGGAGTATAGTAGAGAAAATGTAACACTTCAGTGGGTAACAAATACTTAAAAAGAGAAAGAGAGAAGATGGATATATGTGCCGGTTATGGTGACCCTTACACCTGACCGTGCGAGGGTGCGGTGACCCTCAACTGGGCGGGAGATAGGAAGTTCAGTTTGGGTAGTAGCCGCCAAGTGCGCGGGTCTAGGATCCCAATCTTTTTTTTTCAGTTTTTACGCGAGCTCGTAGTGTTTTTATGCCTCGTTGGGATCCCGACTTTTGACCAGTTCCGCTGACCCTTTGTTTTAGGACTCCCAGGCGGGGGATCCTCGGTTTTAGTTTTTCGTACGAGCTCGTTTCCCCGTTTCCGGTCGGGTCGTTTTCTAGAGTGACTTTTCCGGAGAGTCTTTCTCACCCTTCTCTGGGGTGTAGTTTTGGAGTAGACCTTTCTTTTTATTGGACCGCACTTCCAATTAGAGAGCGAGACGGAAGAGCCCTTATGAGGTTACCTCATTGCTTGAGTTTTTGGTTACTTTTCACTAGTAGACTTGGCGATGCTACATCTAAATCATCCATGTCTACATCTAGGTCATCTATGGTTACACCTGAGACATTCGTAGTTGAGCTTTGAAGGAGTTACAATCAAAATTGAGTTGGTTGGAAGTGACTATAATATAATTTGATTCGAAATCCCTATAAGCTAGTGGTCGTTGAACTTAGTTAGGATGCTTTATACAACACTACATACCTACGGAGACACCTCAACCCTAAGGCACTCCCCATGTCTTAGAGTCATAGTGTAAGGACGCACACTGACCAAGATCACAGATTATCTACTAGACTTGAGAATTAAATAAATCAATAGACTTTTCCAATCTCACCTTTTCCATCGTCAAAATCCACAAACATGATATCTGAATAATATGAGAATACACATGCACACACACACACACACTTATGAGTAAATTACAATATAAAAATATTTTATATGGAAAATGTTGGAATAAAGGGTGATCAGGAGGAAGTATATACAAGCCACTTGGAAACCTTTTTACATTGCAAATAGAAATAAATTTTAGATGTGTCTTCCTTTCTACTTATTTCTTTTGTATCCATATTAAATGCCTGCTTATTTTTATAAGTTTTTGGGAGGTAACAGTGCCCGCTGACGCCTCTTCTTCCTAACATGTTTTGGCAGGGAAGAAGTTTGCTGCTCAGTAGCTATTGATGACATCTGGTGATTGTGTATATGCTAGAAGATATGATGCCTTTTGTTTCAGTTTTTGGTTCAGCTTATGATGTAATATGCTTCTTTCCTCTTCAATCATGTATTTTGGGATCTTCATTTACATTGTAATACATTCTTTTATTACATTCATTGTTATATAAAAATGAATAAAATATTGGTGGCACTTCTTCTTGTCAATGTGGTTTATTCATTGAATGTATATGTCATACCAATCGTAAATTTTTTTTCCAATTTTTCAATACTTTATGCGATTACATGCGAATGTATTAGTGCGAACGTGTATAAACGGGTACCCGGATCAGAGGGGGTTCACAGTTTGGTATCAGAGTCATGGTACCCCGATGCACACATTTGCAGTATTACAATTCCGATCGTATTAAGTCTCGGATAACGACAGTCTTCCAATTTGTCGTGAGTCCGAGAAGGGAAATATGCCATTCAAATTCAATCACTACAAATGTCACCAATTTCATTAGTTTTCATATTGTATCCCAAGAAGAGAAAAACATTTATGATAAGTATTTGTGAATGACACTTTTATGACTAAAAATGGTTCTCATGTGGGGCCATAGCATCCCGACCAGGTCAGGAGACGACTGATCAGCTGGCACGCATACTGACCGCTCTTACCGATCTTCAACAGCAGAATGCTATTTTAAGAGATCAACATGATCAGATTTTGGCTCAGCAGACAGAGATTGCTGACAGACAGACAAACATGGAGCTCAGATTTGTGGAGCTGTCACATTCCACCTACCGCCCATCTCACGGCGGCACACGCCATGGCCAGCGACAATCAGTAGAGTTACAACAACCTCATTTCGACGATCCACTTGAGGAGATACCTGAGCATGGAGAAGATGATGTAGACTATGACAGGGAGCATGACTCTGTAGACTTTGCATATGAGGATGCACATGAGTACTCTGCCATCCACAGGCATCAGTCAATCTTCACATCTTACCAGCGGGTCAATGTGCCCATGTTCGAGGGCACCGGTATGTCAGATGTTGCTGAGCAGTGGCTCAACAGGGTAATGAAGGTGCTGAGAATGATTCATATGCCACAAGACATATGGCTATCTTTCATTGAGTACTCACTGATAGACTTTGTTGAGAGATGGTGGGATGCCCTAGTTTCTGAGTTAGGCCGAGGACCTACATAGGATGATTTCGAGATAAGATTAAGTCCCACTTCTTTTCTGCGAAGTGGAAGGAGTCCTAGCGTTGACTTTTTGCAGAGCTTCGCCAGGGATGGATGACAACTAGAGACTACTTCGTCAGATACACCGAGCTATCACGACATACACCAGCAGCTGACGCATTTCCAGAGGAGAATCTGAAAAAGTTCATTAGAGGCATGCAAGAGGAGGTGCAGGAGAAGGTGACTGGATTATACATCACTTCCATCTCCGTGACTACTGATGCAGCAGAGAAGTTCGAGGACATAAGAGAGACGTTTCGAGAGCTCGTCTGGAGCAACGCGTAGACCGCAAAGATCTTTTGGCCCGATCCGTTGACCATTTCAGCAGCAGAGGTCAGCCTTTCGTTTCCGACCCACAAGTTCGACATTCTCAGGCAATGCTCGCTCATCTCCATCGACAACTTTAGGAGGGGCACTTGCTGGACGTGGCACAGATTCCGCTCGACCATCTGGGTCACAGCGAGCAAACAGACCCCCGGCAGGATCGACCCGGATCACAGACACAACCACTCCACCTTCCGGCCAGTCTATTGTTACTTGTGCAATGAGTGAGGACATTATCAACATCAGTGTCCCTAGAGATCTGGTGAGCCTCAACCACAACCTTCACAGTCACAACCTCAAGCACAACGTTTGTGGAGTTTCCGTAGCAGGAACTCCAACTTCAGGCGACAACAACAGAGACAGACGCAGAGTGTGGCATGATCTAGTACTGCACCAGCCAGGCATGGTCAGTTACATGCAACCACTGAGGAGCAAGCACGTTCAACAGCTACTGTGGTGAAAGATATGGTCTCAGTCTTGGGCCGACCTTTCCATGTTCTATTCGGTTCTGGTGCGACACATTCTTTTCTTGCTTCGAGGCTACTAGCTTCTTTAAGTAGGGTTGCAGAGACTTTATCTTCTCCATATCACATCCGTGGGCCAAATGACCAGTTATTTATCATTTCCCTGATAGTCCGACACTTGCCAGTACTGATTGTGGTCATGAGATGATTGCAGATTGTTTACTCCTACAACTTGATGAGTTTGATATGATTCTAGGCATAGATTGGTTATCATCTCATCATGCTTTTGTTGACCTGCTTTAGGAAGACAGTTGTCTTTAGGATTTCGGATTTACCTGAGTTTATTTTTGAGGGTACTTTACATGACTCCAACATGGAGTACATTTCAGTATTGCGAGCTCAACGACTGGTTGATCATGGTTGTGATTCTTATCTAGCATTTGTTTAAGAGGTATCTGATCATGAGCCTATGGCACATGACATTCGAGTAGTATCAGACTACCTAGATGTATTTCCTGATGAGCTATCAGGATTACCTCCTGAGAGAGAGATCGAGTTCGAGATCACATTGCTAACAGATACATAACCGATCTCGATGTCTCCATACCACATGACACCGACTGAGTTGAGAGAGCTGAAGGTGCAGTTGCATTAGTTACTTGACTTGAGATTTGTGAGATCGAGAACTTCACCTTGAGGTACTACGGTTCTATTCGCCAGGAAGAAGGATGGATCGATGAGACTATGCATCGATTACAGGCAACTGAACAAGAGAACGGTTAAAAACTGTTATCCTTTGCCGCGTATTGATGATCTGTTTGACCAGCTCCAAGGATCTTCGGTATTTTCAAAGATCGACCTTCGATCAGGCTATCATAAGCTGAGGATTCGAGAGACAGACATTCTGAAGACCGCTTTCAAGACTCGCTATGGACACTATGAGTTTGTGATGCCGTTTGGGCTAACCAATGCACCTGCAGCATTCATGGATGTGATGAATCAGATCTTCCGTCCATATTTGGGCAAATTTGTGGTGGTGTTAATTGATGATGTGCTCATATACTCACGGAATGAATGGGATCATGCGAATGATCTACGGACTGTCTTGGCTTCATTGCGGGAGCATAAGCTATATGCCAAGTTGAGCAAATGCGAGCTCTGATTATCCCAGGTCTTATTTTTGGGGCATGCCATTTCTGAAGCAGGTATCACAGTTGATCTGACGAAGATTGAGGCAGTCATGTCTTGGGAGCAGCCCAAGACAATTACTCAGATTCGGAGTTTCCTTGGATTAGCGGGTTATTACAGATGCTTCATCAGTGGATTTTTACGCATTGTTCGCCCTTTGACACGATTGACGCAGAAGGGAGTTCCATTCATTTGAGATGATTCTGTTGGGAAAAATAGTCTTCGATAATAATCAGAATAACCCTAGGCTCTCTTATTTAGGGAGAGACCTTAAGGGTAAATTACAGAGAAGTCTATAAAAGATAAAGAAATGATGACAAGATATGTAAAGAGATAATAATACTAAGAACTATCTCTACACTCCCCCTCAAGGTGGAGCATAGATGTCTATCATGCTCAGCTTGGATGAACATCTCTGAAAAGGTCCTCTGAGCAGTGGCTTGGTGAATACATCTGCAGTCTGTTCTCCTGAGCTCACATGTGCAGTAGATATCAATCCTCTCTGGATCAAGTCTCTAGTGTAATGGCAGTCAACTTCTATATGCTTGGTCCTTTCATGGAAAGCTGGATTGTTGGCAATGAATAGTGCTGCCTGATTGTCACACTGAAGCTTCATAGGTAGGGGCACAACTACATGTAAATCTTCTAGAACGGACCGAACCCACATCATTTCTGTGCTGGCTTGAGCCATGGCCCTATATTCGGATTCAGCACTGGACCTTGCCACAACAGTTTGTTTCTTGCTTTTCCAAGAAAGTAGTGAGCCTCCAACAAACACTGCAAACCCTGAGGTTGATTTTCGATCCTTAGGGCATCCTGCATAATCTGCGTCTACACACGCTGAGATGGATAAGTCTATGCCCTTTCTGAATAGCAGCCCTGACCCTGGGGAAGACTTCAGTACCTTAGTATCATGTGTATAGCATCCATGTGAACCTGTCTTGGCTGCTCCATAAATTGACTCACCCTGTTAATTGCAAATTGAATGTTTGGGCGAGTTATGGTAATGTAGAGGAGTTTTCCCACCATTTCTCTATATCTCCTCTTATCTACTTCATCAGTATCACCATCATACAGCTTCACGCTAGGGTCCATGGGAATACTTGATGGTTTGCATCCATCCATGCCGGTCTCAATCAGGAAGTCTGTAATGTACTTCCGTTGGGTCATCACCAAGCCCTGTGCATTCCTTGCAAATTCCAACCCCAGAAAATATCTTAGGGTCCCCAGATCCTTTGTAACAAACTGACGGCCTAGGAATGCCTTCGCCCTCTCTATGCCCTGAGCATCATCTCCTGTAACAAGAATATCATCCACATAAACCATAATGACAACCGTACCTGCCGATGACTTCTGGACAAACAACGAGTGATCGGCATTTGACCTCTTGAATCCCTGTTCCTCAAATAGGTTGGACAGCTTCTGGAACCATGCTCTCGGACTCTGTTTGAGGCCATATATCGCCTTGTGAAGTCTACATACCATGTGCTTCTCTCCCTCAGCAGTAAACCCAGGTGGCTGCTGCATGTAGACTTCCTCCTGTAAGTCCCCGTAGAGGAAGGCATTCTTGACATCTAGTTGAGATATACTCCAATCACGGACCTCAGCAACAGATAAGAGGATACGAAGCGTAGAGTGTCTCGCCACTAGAGAGAACGTATCCATGTAATCCACGCCATAGGTTTGGGTAAACCCACGGGTGACCAAGCGTGCTTTGTATTTATCCAACATGCCATCTGCATGATATTTAACTGTAAAGACCCACTTACAGCTCACAACGGATGCAGCAGGAGCGCAGGGACCAAAGACCATGTACCACGGGACTGCAATGCCTTCATCTCTTCTTCCATTGCTAATCTCCAGCAATCATACTTCAAAGCTTCGTGGTAGGTCCATGGTATATCCACAGAAGACAAGGCTGTGGAAAATCTCTGAAAATCACCAGTGAGACGGTGAAAGGAAACCTGTCAGGCAAATGGATAAGAGGCACATTGCCGCCTCTGCTTTCGAACAACAATCGGAACATCAAAATCATCATCTGATGTACTGGATGAGCTAGTGTCGTCCCGTACTGAAGAATCCTGTACATGTACTAAACCTGACCCGTCAGTAGTAGTGCCATCCGAACATACCTGAGGCGAGATGAGCGGCTGATTGACAGTCTGAGCAGGACCTGACTGACGCGTGTAGAATTTAGGTAGTGGTGACACGATAGGTCGTGGATTGGGTGGAGGAGGTGGTGGTGGTGGTTGTGGTTCCGGCGTGGGGCCGGACACAGGGAAAGACTCAGGTGAATTCCATGTAGGTGGTGGAGGAACATAGACCTCATCAGTGATAGTGGATGGTACCAGTCTGTCACCTGCAGGGGAGAAATACATGACAGACTCAAAGAAGGTGACATCAACACTCACAAAGTACCTCTTAGTCGTAGGATCATAACACCGATAGCCCTTCTGAGTCCTGGAATAACCAACAAAGACGCACTTGACTGCTTTAGGAGAGAGTTTGTCAAGTCCGGGAGATAGACGATGAATAAAAGGCACAGTACCAAAGACACGTGGGGTCAGTGAGAATAACTCCTCGTCTGGAAAAATAAAGGAGATAGGTATCTTCTCACCAAGAATTGAGGAAGGCATTCGATTGACCAGATAACATGCAGTAAGAACAACATCCGCCTAGAAAGAAATAGGAGCACAACTCTGAATCAACAGGGTTCGAGTAATATCCAAGAGATGGCGATGCTTCCTTTCCGCCACACCATTTTGCTGTGAGGTATATGCACAAGTAGTTTGGTGAATAATACCCTTTGAGGAAAGAAATTGATAAAGTGAGCGTGTACAAAATTCTAGGGTATTATCCGTCCGAACATATTTGACTGAGGAAGAGAAAACATTATGCATTTCATTAATTAAATTTTTGATCACATCTCTTGCTTCAGATTTATTCTTCAAAAGAAAGACCCATGACACACGAGAAAAATCATCCACTACCACAAGATAAAATCTGTGCCCCTGATGATCGGGAACATGACTCGGACCCCATATATCTATATGTAACAACTCGAAGGGGGAGCTACTGCTCCGACTCTGACAACTTGGAAAGCTCGACCTATGATGCTTTCCCAACTGACATGCTTCACAGCGAAACGATGAACTAGGGGAGATTTGGGGTAGAAGATGGCGCATTTTCTGGAGCAGAAGGTGACCAAACTGGAGATGCCAGATGTACGGGGAGACTGGTCCGGCAGAATGAGATGAGACACCAGCATAGGAATTCCAAACCAGGCGATATAAACCATTCTGCTCAGAACCACAACCAATCACCTTGCCTGTGAGTATGTCCAGAAAAATGAGAGAAGTCGGGTCAAATATAGCACGACAATGTAAGTCCTTCGTAATCTGACTAATAGATAACAAGTTCATTGAGAACTCAGGAGCATGTAGGGAGTTCTGTAGCTGCATAGTGGAGGATAGGAAAGCCTCCCCCTGTCCAACAAGAGGCGAATGGGTACCATCTACTATCTGCACTGACCGGCTGGGAGGAATGTCCCTGTAGGCCTGTAATCAATGTCTATCTCGGCAGAGATGATGTGTGGCTCCGGAATCTATAGCCCAGTCAGATATATCATGAGATGGTGTGAATGCAGTATTTCTACCTGAGGTACTAGCAGCGGCGAATGAAATGGCAGAGGCTGTAGAAGCTATATCTGAAGAGCCACCAGACGAATCACCAGATGATTGTGGCATAATATCTCGAAGACGGGCCACTAGTTCGTCAAATCGATTATCTGCAGCAGACGGTAACGGAGACTGAGAGTGCTCTGCAACACGTGCCGATGCTGGGAATCCATGCTTACAATAGCATGTCTCCTCCGAGTGTCCAGTTCGGTGACAATAGGAGCACGTCTGACTGAAGCGGCCACCCCTTCCCTGGGGTCCACGACCACGTCCACAACCACGACCAGAAGAGGGTCCACCTCTCCCACGCGAGGGTGCCATCGCTGATGGGGGTGGAGTAGAAGAGCTGGAGGAAACTGGAATGCGGCTGAGCCTTCTGTAAACATCCTCCACTGGAGGAATAACTGCATCTGCTAGGATCTGGGACCGGGCGGCATCATACTCAGGATCAAGAGCTGCAAGTAGAACACCCACCATGGTGGCGTTCCGAAACGTCTTCTGCTGTTCCGGAGTAGCAGTGAGAGGTATGGTACTGTATAACTTCTCGAACATCCCTCTTAGGGATGTGTATAGAGAATGGAGAGGTCTGCCGCTCTGTTTCATTGTGAAAATGTCATGTTGAAGCTGCAACATCTTTGTCTCATTTCGCACCTGCGAATATGTAGCGGGAAGAATGTCCCACATTGCCTTAGCAGTAGGCTGATGGAGTACATCGTTAGCAATTTCCATCGTCAATGTACCAGACAACGAGACCTTTGCGTAGGCGTCATCAGCGTCCCATGAGGCATAGATCCCTGTCTTCTCTGCAGGCTCATCGAGAATGTGCTTCTTACCATTAGACTTCATGAGGCTCATGAACTGCATAACCCAGAGCTCATAGTTAGATCCGTCCATCTTCACTATTGGCGCAGGACCTTTGAATGCGCCGGTGGAGGGCAAATCGACTTTCGATTCTGAGATATTGCTGCTTGGAGAAGAACAAGGGTATATAGACACGGTGATGAATGTATACACCAACTGCATCATATTTGAGTGCGCATGTAAACGTTTATGCACTCAAATCTATATATCGGATGAAGAGAGGACTAGGGCACGCCTTTGAGAAGGCTTACAACCCTTGACGCGGTGGGCGGGTGCTGCCTGGGGGCCGCTGAGAGGTTGTGCGGCTGGGCTGGGGGCCTAAGGCGGCAGGTGGAATCGCCTGGGCTGGGCTGGCGGCCGCCTGGGGGCGTAAGGCGGCAGGTGGGACTGCCTGGTGGCCTTCGGCGGCTTGTTGGAGCCGCTGGGGGCCTCAGGCGGTGGGCTGGGAACCACGCAAAGGCTGCTGGCGGCCTGCTCGAAGGTCGAGAACGAGACCTGGGGTGGCGCGGAAGCCCTATATCGGAGTAGGAGAGAGAGACGGCGGCGTGAGAGACGCCGAGGAGAGGGCGGCGGGTGGGGAAGGGGTCGGCGTGTGTGGAGAGCCCTAGGGCGGCTTTGATACCATGTTGGGAAAAATAGTCTTCGATAATAATCAGAATAACCCTAGGCTCTCTTATATAGGGAGAGACCTTAAGGGTAAATTACAGAGAAGTCTATAAAAGATAAAGAAATGATGACAAGAAACATAAAGAGATAATAATACTAAGAACTATCTCTACAGATTCATGTGAGCAGGCCTTCAGGACACTGAAGGAGAGATTGACTACATCGTCTATTCTTGCTTTTCCTTCAGGCACACAGGATTATGCAATATACACCGATGCTTCTAGTGAAGATTTAGGAGCGATGTTGATGCAGAGAGGTCATGTAATTGCTTATGCATCACAATAGTTGAGACCGCATGAGCGGAATTACCCTACTCATGATTTGGAGTTGGTGGCAGTTGTCTTCGCCTTGAAGATCCAACGTCACTATCTATATAGAGTAAATTTTGAGATCTTCACAGATCACAAGAGTCTGAAGTATATTTTTTTTTATCAAAAGGAGCTGAACATGAGACAACGTAGGCGGCTCGAGCTAGTGAAGGATTATGACTGCACGGTCTCTTACCATCCCGGTAAGAGAAATGTTGTAGCAGATGCACTTAGTAGGAAAGCTCATGCTGAGGGTACTGTAAACTGGCTATACATATGGGATATGCTCATATCTTTGACCGATTGACATCCTCAGGAGAGTGCATCCATTTCTACTACCGTGCCTCCATGATTTAACAGTTTGTGGGATCGCATCGTCGAAGGCCATAAGACAGATCTATGGATTCGAGATAGATATATGCACGCCGTCAAAGATGAAGTTGATGATTTTGTGGTGACATAGTCCATTTTATGGAAGGCAGGATGGGTCGTTGTGCCCAACGACGAGCAGCTACACAGAGACATACTTGATGAGGCACACAGTTCACGGTTATCTATCCATCCAGGAAGCACAAAGATGTATCATAATCTGCATCGATATTTCTGGTGGGATGGAATGAAATGCAATGTGGCGCAACATGTCAACAGATGCATGACCTGTCAGATGGTCAAGGCCGAGCACAGGAGACCACCAGGATTATTGTAGTCTCTCCCCATTCCCGAGTGGAAGTGGAAGAGCATTTATATGGATTTCGTCACGGGTTTGCCAAAGACACCAGTTGGTTATAAGTCCATTTGGGTTGTTGTTGATAGGTTGACCAAGTCAGCCCATTTCATACCTGTCAACATGACTTACACTCCATCCAGTTTGGCCAAGCTCTATGTGCAGAATATCATTAGGCTACATGGTATACCACGAAAAGTGGTGTCTGACAGGGATTCGAGGTTTACTTCGCATTATTGGCATCAGTTCATGTCAGCACTACAGATGTAACTGAAGATGAGTTCTGCATATCATCCACAGATCGACGGTCAAAGTGAGCGCACCATACAGACGCTCGAGAATTTGCTACGTTCATGCACTTTGGAGTGGAAAGTGTCTTGGAAAAACCATTTAACTTTGGTGAAATTCACGTACAACAACAACTACCATTCCAGTATCGGCATGGCACCATTCGAAGCCCTATACGGGCGGAGATGCCTCACACCTCTCAGTTGGTGCGAGGTAAGTGATGACGCTCTCTACTCCGTAGATCTCTTGGAGGAGACTGTGAGAACTGTTGATCTTGTGAGACGGAGGCTTCTGACAGTACAAAACCGTCAGAAGAGCTATGCAGACCGGCAGAGAAGAGACTTGTAGTTTCAGATAATTCAATTATCTTCTCTTAAATCATTCAAACACGATTTGTTAACATTCAACTTAATCTCACACACTAATAAAAACTCCTGTATATACAGGTTGCGAGTATCTCCCATGAATGGAGTATAGAGATTCGGTATTTGTGGCAAGCTGACGCCACGATGTGTTGGACCATTCGAAATCCTTGCTAGAGTAGGGAGGGTGGCCTATCAGGTTGCCCTCCCTCCACATCTTTCAGCGATACACGATGTATTCCACATATCCAACCTGAGAAAGTATGTGTACGATACTCGACACTTCATCAGCTACGAGAATTTAGACGTGGAGCCTGATTTGACATATGAGGAAAGGTCAATATAGATACTTGACAGTGCTGTGAAGAAGTTTCGCAGCAAGGAGATTCCTTTGGTCAAGGTATTGTGGCACCGACATGGCATCGAAGAGATGACGTGGAAGATCGAAGCTGACATGCGGGTACAATATCTGCAGCTTTTCTAAGGTAAGAATCAAAACAAGCTTTTGTAATTAGATATATGTTTCAATATATGGCTTGTTTTCTCTGAGGTTTTTATGGATTCAAAACCCTTTGAAGTTTTTATAGCTATATGAAATCCAAATAAGAACTAATAACCTTGACTTGAGTATCGAGGACGAGACTCCCTTTGAGGTTTTTATAATTCTCGACATCCCCTCAAGATGTAACATGCAAAAAAAAGTCAAAACAAACATAAAACCCTTTATCCTATCATAGGCTGAATACATAACGGTATAAAATGTCTTGACTCAAACATACTCCTTTTGTTGCTAATGGCAGTGGCAATTAATCTTGTTCATGCTAATAATAAGAAGGAATTGTATGGTTGGAATTTGAAATAGTGATCCATTAAGCAATCTGAGTAGAAACAAGGCACTCACTTTAGATATGCATTGATCAGAGTTATTGACACTACAATGGGTCCTCTTCCTTGAGATCTCTGACCTACAATTTTATTCTTAGCTAAAAATTGCTCGCAAGGGCTAAAGGAGTTGTGGGATGCCCCTTGTGCAGAGCTTGAAAATGAGTCCGTCTCGTATGAACTTCAAAGTGGACCTCTCTTATATATGAACTTGGAGAATGAGTCCTTCTCATATAGGGACCTTGGAACGATTTTTCTATCATAGGAACCTTGAAAGGATCTCATGTTATGCCCACAAATAAAGGATTGAGCTTGAGTCTCACCCACATAGATGGACATGTTTCTTTACGGAGAACTGGAAGAAAGGTAGATTATGACAATTTTGCTCTAACAATCCTCGTTTGACAATTTTACTATAACAATCCTCCTTTTTCATGTATTTGTTGGAATCTAACCTGGTCAGGGGAATGTAAAAATTAGTAATCAAACACCACATATTATGTCTCTTTTTCTTTCCCATGTTACAACAAAGCCTTTTCCCACAATTAAGTAGGGTCGGCTACATGGATTTTTCGCCTCCATTCAGATCTATCTTGGGTCAATCCTGGGCTTATATCCACAAATTTAAGATCCCTTTGTATGGTCTCTTTCCAACACTTCTTGGGCCGTCCTCGCCCTCTCTTTCATTCCCATGTTCCCTCTATTTTTTTGATGTCCTTATTTGTATTTCTCTCTCTATTTTCACTTTTCTCCGTTTTCTTCTTCTCTGTATATAATATTCCTTTCTTTTACCTATTTTAGTTTCTTTACCAATGGCCTTTTGTAACCTTCACAAAAAAGAAGGAAAAAAAGAAAAGAGTGAGCATAAAGCCGACAAGGAGTAGAGATCTATTACTAGATCTGTTGAGATAGATATACATCTTTGGTGTTATTTCTTATTTTATTTTCTTTATTTACCTCTCATGCTATTTACCTAAGGCTTTTCTCCTTTAGAAGAGAGCCCTAAATCTCATGAATAAATAAGTAATTCATTTTTCCCAACATGTTATCGAAGCAACGTCCTAGACCGGGGTTCCCGTATCCCACCAACCCTAACCCTACACGCCCCTTCCCCCCGTCGCTGCGCCGTCAGCCCGCACCTCGCCCCTTCTCCCTTCGGCGGCAGATGGCAACTCCCCATGGGGCAACCCCTTCTTCATGCGACGCACTCCTGTACTCTTGCGTAGCCGTGCTCCAACACTCCTGCGCCCACGTGCAAACTGCGCCCTTGTGCCCTCGTGCACTCGCGCACCTGTGCCCTTGCGCTCACGCGCACCGCGCCCTTGCGCCCACATGCACTGTGAACCTACGCCCCGCGTACTTGCGCACTTGTGCTCGCGCGTACCCCACGCTCCCGTGCACCTGCGCCAACACGCACCTTCGCCCACGCGCACCATTGCACTTGTGCACCTGCAGCATGCCACCAGGTTTTGCTCGATTTTTCATGATTTTCAACATGTAAATCATGACTTCCGACTCTAGCCTACAACAATAAGAGATGAGGATGGTCGTATGAGTCTACAAATGCAACCAATCCTCTATATGTGATTGTGTAGACTCCTTCATAGCAGTCTACTCAGTTTTATTCCGGATATCGACATTCTTGTTACCATGTAAGAAAACAAGGGTGTTGTTTTTTCATCTTCCAGCGCCTTCAAGGGCCCGGCTCCCATCGTGAAGATGGATGGACCCAACTACGAGTTGTGGTCCATGCAGTTTCGTATCTTGATGTAGTGCCATAACAAGGAGCACATTCTGACAGATCCAGAGCCGGAGGACAAGATTGGGTCTAATGCTTCTTGGAAGCAAGATGATGCTTATACTCGCATTTGGCTCTTCGGGATGCTCACGACAGAGATTGCTAATGATATTGTCAATCAACCCACAACAAAGGCTACGTGGGACATCTTAGCAGACATGTATGGGCAGTCAAAGAATGAGAGCAAGATTCTACAATTGCAGTATGATATTTTTTCGATCAAGCATAATGGTCGACCTCTTCATGCACACATCTCGCATCTTAGAGGCATATTTGAGCATCTGCATAGCTTCATGCCTATTACTACCAGCACTGAACAGTAGTAGGCATATCAGAATGCCACTATGACTTGAGTCTTTCTTTCTCTCTTGACTCTGAGTACGATGCAGTAGGTACTCAACTACTTACTGGAGAGACGATACCTCCAATGGAGCAGGTCTACAAGAGGCTGAACAGACATACTACTTCGTCAACTACTGTGGTTCAGACTCTCTCTGCTATGGCAACCTCTCGTTGCAGATGGGGTACTTCACAGTTTCGCGATCGAGGACCACATGGTCGAGGAAGAGGACGCTAGCGAGGTCCATGTTCACATGCCACCGTCCTGGTCATACTGAGGAGACATGCTATCAGAAGCATATGTATCCTGCGTCTGCCCGAGTTGCTGAGCAGACCGAGCCTACTACTCCCGCTTTGACCCATGATGCATGTTTTGATGATATTATTTCCTGACTGAGAGAGATGATGACTGCTTTTACCACTTCGACTGCAGGGTCTTCAGATGTCACACAAGTTGCTAGAGCCTCTTCGAGCTCGTCAGGTATTGCTTATGCCCTTACATGTACTAGTAGTTCAGATTTGTCTGATTGGATCATGTACTCTAGAGCATCTCATCATATGTGTGGCAATCGAGCACAGTTTACTTCTTACAGTTCTATCCCTCTTGGAGGTTTTTTTTAGTCCCCCCCAAGGCTGTCGAAGCCCTAGGCGCTTCAGTGCACGATTTCACATCGCCTTCGAGATGTGCTGCCCCTACAACGATCATCCCAACCACGTAGACGGCGCATATCAGGGCCTCCTTTCCCCCACACACATCTCCGATCTAAACGGCAACCCCAGATTCTCGGTGGCAGCGTTCATAATCCCCATTGGGGGGGGGGAGGGGGTTTACGAAGGGTTTCCAACTGGGAACCCTATTTGAGCGGCATCGATTGAAATGAAAAAATAGGAACCCTAGAGTCCAAGTGGACCGTGGCCTATCTTAAAAAAAAGACCCCCATCGGGGCCTTGGAAGGGGTTCTCGGGAACCCTATATGGGGTTTGCCCAAAAGGGAGCCACTCGGTTTTTATTTAAAAAGATTTTTTAAGTCCAACCAGTTGTATTAAAAAAGAAGAAAGATAGAAAGATAGAAAGAGAGTGAGGAGGAGAGACAGAAATCAACCCCAAATTGGCCCGTATGTATTTCCGAAAAAAATAAATGAAAGAAGCCCATTGTTGAGATGGAGGAAAGAGAAGGGGTCCCTTAAAAAAAGAGACGCGTACAAAAAAAAGCCGTACGCAAATTGCAAAAAACAATAAAAAAGGAAAAAAGTAAAATTTGCACCAAAGCTGAAAAAATGTAATCGGCTAATTGGTTTTGTGTTTTCCCTATATTATCATGTCTTCTCCCAACTTGGTCGATGTTGATTTTCCGGCCAGTATGGGAGAAAGAGGGAGTATTATGTAGAGTCACATGTCTATTCAGATATTCCAGATGCAGATTCCGGGCCAATCAGAATCCAGACTCTACAGTTGATTGTTGTTCAGACACGACGATGACACATGCCATCCTTCTTGTTGTTTAAGCAAGAGTTTCCATGTAAGTCATAGGGACTCCAGAGCAGAGGAGCATTCCCTATGCCATTGAGGGTAAGGGTTTTCATGTGGTATCATAGGGCTCCAGAGTAGAGTATCATTCTTTGAGCCTGATGGAGAGATCCGGTTTCACACTCAAGCCCGTTCGTCCTCCTTACATGCAAGCCATAAGAAGCAACGTCCTCGACAACAACAATTGTGCACGTTGAGTTGATATTGTCTGTAGTGTCTTGTATTGTGAGTTGAGTTTCTTTCTATTTGTCCAAGCCGAGCATTGCATGCTCCAGCTTGAGGGGGAGTGTTAGAGTATTTAGAGCACGCGTTACTTATGTAATACGTGGGTAAATGGATCCCTCCATGGTCCATTTACCCGCCACTGAGTTTAGTCCCACATCTACCAGTGATGGGACTTGGAGGCTCTGAGGAGGCTATATAAGGAGCCACAAACCTCCTATAACCATTGAGAAAGTGTAATGCATATTATCTCCCTTTGAGGACTTCTCCTGTGGTTTCATCCTGCTCAATCCCACTGTTCTTGTTCTTCTTTATCTTTTTCCATGTTCGCTTCCACATGTTTATTTTCTAACTGGGTTCATATACCCATTGTTGGATATGGGGAGATTGTTCTAGCTCCCTCGATGCGTAATGTTTTACATGCTCCAGCATTTCAGATGAATCTTTTGTCTATTAGCCAGATTACAAAAGATTTACATTGTCGTCTCATATCTGATCCATCTTCTCTTGTGTTTCAAGACATTATTACGAGCATGGTGATTGGTTGTGGTCGTGAGTAGAGAGGACTTTACAAACTTGTCCAGCCTCTGTGTGTTGGTGCCACAACTATCCCTTCTGGATATGTTTCTCCTTTCATGTGGCATCTTCGCTTTGGACACCTTCTTCTGTAGAAGCTGTGTCATGTCCTCCCATAGATCTCTACTCGTACTACCTTGGAGTGAGGCGTGTCAGCTTGGGAAGCACCATCGTTCCTCTTTTCTGAGTTGTCACAGTGGTCATTTGTTTGAGTTGGTTCACTTAGATATCTGGGGTCTTAGTCGTGTTCCTGATCATCAGGGACATCGATTCTATAAGGTTGATGTGGATGATTTATTTAGATTATCTTGGGTAGTCCTGATAAAGAATAAGTCTGAAGCTGGTCATGTTATCAAATCTTTTCTTATCGAGATTAAGAGTATTTTTCTATCAATGTGAATTTTATTCGCACTTACAATGCCTTGGAGTTTTCTACTTTACAATTGTCTGACTTTCTTAGATCTATTGGTGTTGTTCATCAGACTTCGTGTGCTTACACTTTGCAGCAAAATGTTGTTGCTGAACGCAAACATCACCATCGTTTGGATGTCACGAGGAATCTTTTGATTCAGAGTCGGGCTCCTCTTTCGTTTTGGGGTGATGCGGGTTCTCACTGTATGTTACTTGATGAACCACATGCTGTTTACTATCCTTGGAGAAAAAGTTCCTTTCTTGATTGCGTTTCCCGAGAAGGACTTATTCTCCGTTACCTCAGAGTTTTTGGATCTGTTGCTTTTGTCAACAATTTTACTCTTGGTCGTAACAAGCTCTCTCCTAGAGCTGTCAAATGTGTGTTCGTTGATTATTCTCGTATCCAAAAAGGGATGTTTTGATCTTGTTGGGAGAAAATATTATGTGAGTGCTGATGTCATATTTTTTGAGTCTATTATGTATTTTTCTCCTACTGGTGACAGGTTGTCTAATGCCGACTCTGTTGAGGATGTCTTTGTTCCACCACCTCCTCTATCTTCACTAAGAACTCATGGTTAGTCTCAGTCACCTCCACCTCCACCTACCCTGACTCAATTCCTACCTTGGTTTTACATTCACAGGTCCTCTACTCTCCCCTTTGGTCCTGTGCCTTCCCCATCATCCAACACACCTCGGGTATGTAGTGTATACATTATTTCTACTGATGGCACTGGTGCTATGCTTAATCCACAGGATACTACATAGGAGGAACTGATACTAAAGAACAAAGAGGCTGATGACCTCGATCTATCTATTGCCTTGAGGAAGCCCTGTCGCAACTGTGCTATATATTTTCTAACTGCGTATGTTTCCTCGGGCCATCTTTCAGATGAGTACAAGAGGTTTGTTATGAGCCTTTCAGCTATTACTATCCCACGAACATATGGGAAGGCCATACATGATAACGGGCGGCGACTTGCAATCTCGTGGTACATGGAGTGTTGTTTTTACTCCTTATGGTGCATCTGTTGTAGGATGCAAATGGATCTTTACGGTGAAGCAACAGATATATGGCAGTATGGATCGCTATAAGGCAAGGCTTGTAGCACATGGATTCTCCCAGACTTATGGGGTGGGTTATCTGGATACCTTCTCTTTAGTAGCCAGACATTCGACATTACGCATTCTCATATCTGTTGCTATTTCACGGGACTGGCCTCTTTACCAACTTGATGCTAGGAATGCATTTCTTTATGGAGATCTACAGGACATTTATATACAGCAATCACCATGGTTTGTTGCTGTGGGGGAATCTCAGAAGGTGTGTAGGCTTCACAAGGTGATTTACGGCCTAAAGTAGAGTCCGAGAGCTTGGTAGCAGAAGCTTTTGGAGTTGATAGAGCATTAGGGGTTTGCCCGATCCACTGCGGATCACTCGCTTTTTATTCAGAGGACACCGAGAGGTACTGTTGCTATTCTCGTCTATGTTGATGATATTATTATCATGGGTGATGATGAACATGGCATTCAGGCGGCCAAGGAATTCCTAGGTCAGCATTTTATGACCAAGGACCTTGACAATCTTCGATACTTCCTATGATTAGAGTTCGCCAGGAACTAGCATGGTCTTGTGATGACCCAAAAGATGTTTGTTACTGATCTTCCACAAGAGACAAGTATGACAGGGTGCAAGCATGCTACTCCTATGGATCCAAGTATAAGATTATATGATGATGACACTGAGATTCAGAGAGATGGAGCAGTCTTCAGTGAAGGAGACATGTTGCGGGTCAGAATTCTCCAACGAGAAGACTCATTGCTGTTTCAGTGACTCTGCACAGTAGAGAGCACATGTTCTTTGATGAGGAGACCTAGTTCAGTTCAAACTTGTGCACTTCATTTTCTCCTTTTTGCACAACATGAGAAGCTATGTCCTCGACATGCAACTAGTAGAGTATGCATTGAATTGATATTGCCGTAGTGTCTTGCATTGTGTGAGTGAGTGATTTCTTTCTATTTGTCCAAGTTGAGCATCACATGCTCTAGCTTGAGGGGAATGTTTGAATATGTGTTTATAGATGGGTAATTGTATCCCTGCCAGTGTTGTAAAAGTCGTCCGACTGGCCC
This sequence comes from Ottelia alismoides, assembly GCA_037367405.1. Lineage (NCBI taxonomy): Eukaryota > Viridiplantae > Streptophyta > Magnoliopsida > Alismatales > Hydrocharitaceae > Ottelia > Ottelia alismoides. The sequence goes on from JAZKJV010010141.1 coordinate 335,658, forward strand.
GACTAGTAGGTCTGACTAGTCTAGTCAGTGGGGTGGCCGACCGAGTACCGACTAATTCCGACTAGGTACACTAATCGATAATTTTTTGCTTGGAGATACCATATTTTTTTAATGTTTTGCTTTTTTTATAAGCAAACTTATTATAAATATAATATGCTTAATGTTTTGTCTAAATTCAATTAGGTCTTTTATTTTATTATGGTAGTATAAAAATGTATAAAATTTATGTAAATATATGTATAAAAGTGAGTTATATATTTAAAATAATCATAAAATTCAAAGCCGATTAAAGTCTGATAGGTCTTTCCCTAGCCTAAGATTCAAGGAATAAATAAGTCTTATTTTTCCCAATATGGTATCAAAGCGGCGGTCCTAGATCGGAGCTCTCGTATCCAAAACCCTAACCCTAACCCCACCCTCCGCCCTCATCTCCACATGTGCTGTCGCCCACCTCCGTGCGCCGTGCGTTGCCCAACGCATCGCTCTTGTGCGCAGCCACGCCGCCCCTGCACACCTTTGCGCCGCACCACGCCCTTGCGTCACCCCGCGTGTCGCTCCTGCGCGCAACCACCCCGGCTTCCTATTAAGCCATTGCCAGCCTTCTCCCAAGGCCACCTTCTTGCCGCCTCTGTGCGACGTGGTCTCCGTCGTCGACGTCAGTTCCTGCGCTTATTTGATGGATTTGGGTGCATAAGTCTACATGTGCATTCAAATCCAAGTATGTTTGTGTAAACACTTACTCTTTGGTATACGAAACCCTAGTCTTCTACATCCGGTAATATGTAAGAAAATAAAGTTGATGTACCGACCATAAGCGCTTTCAGAGGTCCAATATCTATTGTCAAAATGGACGGGACAAACTATGAGCTCTGGGCCGTGCAGTTTATGAGCCTGATGAAGTCGAATGGTAAGAAGCGTATTCTTATCGAGGAGGAGCCGGTGGAGAAAACTGGGGTAAACACTTCGTGGGAGGCGGACGATGCATATGCCAAAGTTTGGCTTTCAGTTACATTGATGATATAGGTCGCCAATGATGTGTTACATTAGCACACAATCAAGGCGATGTGGGATATTCTCGCTGCTACTTATTCTCAGGCAAGGAATGAGACAAAGATTATGCAACTCCGTCATGATATTTTTACTATCAAGAAGAATGGACGGTCCCTTCATTCATTATATACGTCCTTGTGTGGGATGTTTGACAAGCTCCACAGTTTCATGCCACTCACACCTACTCCCGAGCAGCAGAAGACTTGTAGGAATGCCACCATGGTTGATGTATTCCTGGCAGCCCTTGATCCTTAGTCTAAGGCTGCTCGTTCCCAGATTCTGGCAGACGCCACTATTCTTCCCATGGAGGAAGCTTTCCGCATGCTCAATTGGATCACTGTCCCATCCACTATTGCTAATCAGACTTCTTCAGCGATGGCTGCCTCTCGAGGTCGAGGATGCTCTTCTCAAGTTCGTAGACGCGGACCTCGTGGTAGAGGAGGTTGTATTCGTCAGCCCTATACTTACTGCCTTTGTCCTGAACATACAGAGGATACATGCTACTCCAAGCATGAATTTCCTGCTTCTGCTCGAGTAGCCGAGCAGATTGAGCCCCCAACTGCTTCCTCTTTAGATCAGCGGTTTGATGACCTTGTAGCATGATTGAGGGACATTATGCCTCCTACCCGTCCCATTACTTCTTCGACCTTCATTGGTAATTCAGATGTGGCTGCTTCAGCTTCCTCCAGTACCTCAGGCAGTACTTATGCACTTACTAGTTGTAGTGGATTTAATGTTGTAGAATGGATCATGGACTCTGGTGCTACATATCACATGTGTGGAGACAAAGGTCAACTTACATCATACAGACAAGTTCCTCCAGGAGAACTGTGGTTATAATAGATGGGACTCATTTCTCGATCACTGGATAGGGGGAGATTAGCTTGACACCCTCTACGTGTATACAGAATGTGTTGCGTGCACCTGATTTTTCTACGAATTTGTTATCTATTAGTCAGATTACGAAGAATCTATATTATCGAGCTATTTTTGACCCATCTTCTCTTGTATTTCAGGACATCTTTATGGGCATGGTGATTGGGTGTTGCCGTGAGCAGGGCGGCCTCTATCGCTTGGTCCGAACTCCTTATGCTGGCATTTCCTCTCACTCTACTGGACCTGTCTCCCTCTTTACGTAGCATCTGTGCTTTGGTCATCTCCCGCTCCAGAAAATATGTCGTGTTTTGTCTCAGATCTCTCCTCACTCGTCCTTTCAGTATGATGCATGTCAATTGGGAAAGCATCATCGGTCTGCCTTCCCCAGTCGTCAGAGTTGGGGCAGTAGCTCTATTTTTGAGTTGTTTCATATAGATATTTGGGGTCCCAGTCGTGTTCTTGGACATCAGGGACACATGTTTTTTCTTGTCGTTGTTGATGATTTCTCTCGTATGTCCTGAGTCTTTTTATGAAAGAATAAATATGAAGCTGGAGATGTTATCAAGAATTTTCTCAGTGAAGTGCATGATGTATTTTCTTCTTCTGTGAAATTTGTGAGAACTGATAGTGCTTTCACATTCTTTACTAATACTCTTTCCAATTATTTTTCAATTCGAGGTATTATTTTATCAAACATCATGTGCCTATACTTCCTAGCAAAATGGTGCTGCCGAGAGGATGCATCGTCATTTGCTTGATGTTACAAGAACTCTTCTCATTCACAGTTGTGCTCCGCATTCTTTTTGGGGTGATGCTGTTCTAACGACATGCTATCTTATTAATCACATACCCTCATCAGTCTTGGGTGAGAAAATTTCCTTCTCTCTTGCTTTTCCTGAGAAAGACTTGTTCTCACTTACTCCTCGTGTGTTTGGCTCGGTCGCCTTTGTCCACCAGTTATCTCTAGGTATTGACAAGCTCTCTCCTAGATCAGTCAAGTGTGTCTTTGTTGGGCACTCGAGGACACAAAAAATGTATAGATGTTATGATCCAATACGTACGAAGTATTATGTTAGTGTTGATGTCACCTTTTTCGAGTATGTGATGTACTATTCTCGTAGAGGTGATCGGTTGACTTCTTCAGACTTCGATGATGAAATCTACATGTCACCACCACCACCATCACCTTCTTCACAACCACCTTCATCACCTCCTTCACCACCATCGTCACCACCACCTCCACCCGCTCCTACGGTCCCAATCCCACAGTTGCCGCATTATTATACTCGCCGGCCTGCTTCTGCTCATGGTCACCGCTCATCATCTAGCACGTGTGAGGTATGTTTTGAATACATAGTTTCTTACTATGGGTCTGATGGTCTGCCTGAGCAAGGTTCTTTATAGGGCACAAACACGGAGGTTGCTGATCTGGACTTACCTATTGTGCTTCGGAAGCAGAAGCGTAGATGTGCATCATATCCTCTAGCATCCATGATCTCCTTTTACCGCTTAACTGGGGAATTCAGTAAATTTACTGTTGCATTGTCTACCGTGGACACCACGGAATTATCAGAAGGCTTTGAAGGATAGTTGGTGGCGATTAGCTATGGAAGAAGAGATGGCTACATTGCGGTCACGTGGTACCTGGAGCTTGGTTACCGCTCCTGATTGTACGTTTGTCGTCAGTTGCAAGTGGGTGTTTACTATTAAACACCGTGCAAATGGCAGTCTGGATCGATACAAAGCCATACTGGTTGCTTGTGGATTCACTCAAACATATGGCATGGATTACCTAGACTCATTCTCCCCAGTGGCTCGTCATTCTACTCTAAAGATTCTTCTTTCTATTGCAGTGGTATGTGACTGGCCCTCTTTTCCAGCTTGATGTTAAAAATGCCTTTTTGTATGGGGGCCTATAGGAAGAAGTTTACATGCATCAACCTCCTGAGTTTGTTGCTGAGGGGGAGTATTCACAGGTTTGCATTCTTCACAAGGCAATATATGACCTTAAACAGTGTCCTAGTGCATGGTTTAAGATGCTCTCGGATTTAATTGAGATGTAGGGATTTCAGAGGTCAAATGCGGATCATTCATTGTTTGTACAGAGAACTTCTAGAGACGCGATGGTCATTATGGTATATCTTGATGACATATTAGTTACAGGTGATGACATGCATGGAATAAAAAGGGCAAAAGATTTTCTGGGCCGACAGTTTGTTACTAAGGATCTTGTCACCTTACGATATTTCTTGAGATTAGAATTTGCTAGAAACCAACAGGGTCTTGTGATGACACAACGGAAGTATGTGGCTGATATGCTAGTGGAGACATGAATGATTGGATGTCGGTCATCTACCTCCTATGGACCCTAGTATGAAGTTATATGATGATAATACAGAGGAGGTGGACAGGAGACAATACAAAGAAATAGTGGGGAAGCTTCTTTATGTTACCATAACCAGACCATATATCTCATTAACAGTCAGTTGGGTGAGCCAATTCATGGAAAAACCTCGACGGGTACACATGGATGCGATATATGTGATTTTGAGATACCTAAAGTCTTCTCCAGGTGCATGATTATTATTCAAAAAGGAGGAAGCACTTACCATTTCTGCATGTGTTGATGTTGATTATGCAGAATGTCCAAAGGATAGAAAGTCCACTTCGAGCTTTGCAGTTTTTGTTGGTGATTCTTTTGTCTCTTGGAAGAGTAAGAAGCAAACCGTGATTGCCAGGTGTAGTGCTGAGTCTGAATATAGGGCTATGGCACATGCTAGTACTGAAATAATGTGGGTTCAAAATGTACTAGCAGATTTATGTATAAATGTGCCTATTTTTATGCAGCTATAATGCGATAACCAAGCAACCCTGTTCATTGCAAACAATCATGCATTTCATGAGAGAACCACGCATATTGAAGTGGACTGCCACTATACAAGGGATATGATTCGGAAAGGGTTCATCTCTACTTCTCATGTCAGCTCAGTGGATCAATCTGCAGATATTTTCACTGACGCTTTGCTCAGATGACCGTTCCAGAAATGTTCATCTAAGCCGAGCATGATTAACATCTATGCTCCATCTTGAGAGGGAGTGTAGAGTTATATTTTTGTCTTTGTATTGTTTTCTTATTTTTCCATTCTTCTGTCTATTAATTATATGTAATTTACCCATAGGTCTCTCCCATATATAAGAGAGCCTAGAGTTCAAGGAATAGACAACTCTCTTACTTTCCCCAACAATCCCTCTAGGGTTCAAGTACCACATCCACAAGTTAAGTCCCACATCATCGGTGAATGAGACTTGATCTTACCGGTGGGGCTATATCTAGGTTTGAGAAAACGAAAGGCAGAACAATATGCGTTTTCATTGGAATCGAGGCAAGACGTAGTCTCGAGGCGTAAGCCTCAGTTTATAGAGAAAAATATGCATAAAACTATAATTATATATATGTTAATGTAATTATATGTTCTCTGCCCAACATATAATACTTAAGACTGTAATATATGATGAAATAATAGAGATTAGAACCCTAAAATATAAGATAGAACAACACCATATCCCTTTCTTCATATTTTCATCCAATCAAAAAGGAATTCATTATCAATAAATGTTGTGTAATAACTAAACAATACATATTTATCTTTGAAATATTATTGTAATTAAAAGGATGATTAAATATACGTTAACAAAATTTATGTTATGTCTTACATATAATATATAGCCACATGAGAAACCGTGAATCATATCCATTTCGAGCAAATCTTTGAAATGTTGTTGTAATTAAAAATATGATTAAATATACGTTGAAGAAATTTATGTTATGTTTCTAACATATAATATATAGTCGCATGAGAAACTGTGAATCCTATTCATTTCAAGCAAATCTTTGAAATATTGTTCTAATTAAAAGTACGATTAAATATAGTCGAAGAAATTTAGGTTATGTATCTAGTATGTAATATGTGACAGTATGAGAAATTGTGAAGCCTATCCATTTCGTTTTACTTGATATATTGCAATGCTTGTTGATTTTACGAGTATTATTGGATTTGATATTTATGAATTCATGTATTAAGAGTGAAATAGTAAGAGTTTGTCGAAATAGTTGGACACAATTAATAGTAAATATGAAGTTATGGACACGAAAGAGACATTAGATTTAGTCATTTATCTTGTATAATCATTATCCTAAACAATGAGACATTTATAAGCTTCTCAAATTATCAAGAAAATCATTAAAATCATTAAAACAATGCTTCAAAAAGCCAAAATGCCTCAACCGCCTCGGTCACCTGAGGCGCACGCCTCACGGGGCTGGACCGAGGCGCACGCCTCGAGGCTAAATTGGACCGCCTTGCCTCGAGGCTAGTTTTTTTGAACCATGGGCTATATTAGAAGCTCCACACAACTTGTAACATCTGAGATAAAGTAATAACAAAGTATTCCGGTCGTTGAGCGGTTTTCTCCCGTGGTTTCATCCTGCTCCTTATGGATTAAGGTTCCACATAAAATCATGATGTTCTTATCGGTCTTTATTCTTTATCTCATATATG